>QPMI01000491.1:0-134589 GCA_004431415.1 Cyanophora paradoxa | reverse complement strand
TGAATTCGGGTCAATCCGGATCCAGCTCGGCAATTTGAACTCGGGCGCGTCGGTGTACCCGGGGACGAGGCCAGCTCCGATCGCGACGTCCCGTCGCACGCTCCGCAGCCTGGACCGCAGGTGCCGCGGCCGCCGGGTGAAGCGCGCGCGAGCTAGCTGCAGTCTCCGCGACGCCGATCGCGCTGCACGTCTTGCCCCTGTCGGCGCCGGAATCGTGCTGCGCAGCTCCAAAGCCGCAGCCCGCAGCTCAACCGGTACCGGCTAAGCTCAGTCCTTGTCCGACGGGGCGCGCGTGCGGGCTCTTCGCCGGGAGTGACATTCGTATCCCGGCCTTCGTCTCGGTCTGCGCACCGAGCCTCAGCAGGCGCGCCGCGCGCGCGAGCGAGCATATGACACAATTGCAACGTATAAACTTACCGCGCGCTGCAGATGATAGCACCTGCAGCGCGGCCTCTTTCACGCTCAGGAGGTGTGCGGACAAAGCTGCGGCGCGGGCGCCGTGCGGGCGGCCTCCACTGACGCCCGCGGCAGCCCGCAGCTGCTGGCGCCAATTTCGCGCGGCTGAGTAGGCTCACATGGCGGCCCTCTTCCCGCGCCCGCAACGGCGGCGGGCGAGGCGCCGAGCCAGCTGCAGCCGGCTCGAGGGCGAGCGGCGCGGGCGCTGCGGTGGAAGTGGTGCGGAGCGGGCCGCCCTCGGCAGAGGACTGCCGGGGCTGCTTTCGGCCTCGGGCAAGCGGCTGCGCATCGTCATCGACTCGCAGCGGCCGTCCTCGGACGAGGAGGAGGGCGGCAGCGAGCGCGGCGCCCCGGCGGGGCAACCGCGCCTCCGGCCCGGGCCCTCTGCGTACGCCCGGGCCCGGCGCCCCTCAACGCGTCCCCGCTGGGGCCGGCGCCGGCGCCGGGGCGGGGCCCCGGCGCCGCAGCGGTGGGCAAGCCGGGGAACCTGCGGCACCCTCCTTCAAGCTGAACCTGAACGTGGCTCGCCTGGACCCCGAGGGGACCGCCCGGACTCCGGGGAGGAGGCGCTGCGGAGCGGCCGCTGGCGCCCCTCAGGCGAACGCTCCTCTCCCTCCGCACCACCCTCCTCCTCTCCTCCCTTCTCTTCGTAGGGCGCGCCGCACCCAGCCCGCCCCCGCCCCCGCCCCGCCCGCCTGACCCCACGTGCACGCCGTGCCGCTGACTTCTGGCTGGCGATCGCAGCGGGGGGATCGGCCTCGTGTGGGCATCTCGGTGCGCGCTTCCGGGTCTAGGCAGAGAGCCGGAAGCCAAGCGCGGGGCGGCGGCCCCGGTGCCCGCTGACGCCCGCGTGCCCTCCGCGTGCCCTCCGCAGCACTACTTCGCGTCGAAGAACGCCGAAGAGCTCGCGAACGCGTCGGTATCCCTCCTCGTCCGCCGAGCCGAGAGCCACGTCCACGACGAGGTACCCGTACCCCCCCGGCGAAATCCCCGCCCCCCGCTCGCCCCTCACGCGGGCCGCCAGCTGCTGAAGCCGGCGGTCGAGATCGCGCGGGCCACCTCCGTGAACTACCGGCGCGCGGATCCGAACCCGCGCCCCCGAGACGCCCCCGCTGAGGCGGCCGGCCCCGGGCGCAGGTTCGGCTACGCCACGGAGGCGGACCCGCCGGGCATGCTCCGCCGCTTCCTCGTCGACGTGCGTACCCCTACCCCGCCCGCGCCCCGGCCCGTAGCCCTGACGCGCGGCCCCGCAGCTCGAGGCCTACGAGTGGCTGGCGACCGTCTACTTCGGTGCCCGCCGCCCGCGCCGCCCCGGCCCCGCCCGACTTGCGCTCGTGCTGGGCCGAGCCGCCGACGCGCGCCCGGCGCCGGTCCGCAGTGTCGGATCGCTTCTACGGGGTGCGGAGGGACCGCCACGGCGACGCGGGGAGCATGCACTACATCCTGCCCCCGCGTGCGCCCGGCCCCCGCCGCCGCCTCGCGCCTCCGCCCGCTGGCGCCCTCCGGGGCCGACGGGGCGGGGCGGGGCGGGGCGGGCAGCGGCGGGGCGGCGGGGCGCGAGTTCCGCCGCATCGAGAACGGGACGCGGGCGGTGGGCGAGGCGTTCGGGGCGCAGCCGGGTACACCCCCTGGGCGCCCCCTGGTTCCGGGAGCTGGCGACGGGGCGCGAGGGGAGCCGACCTGGTCCCAGATCTACGCCAGCCCCACCTTCGCGGTGCCCAAGTGTTTTGAACGTAAATTCTGTTAAAAGTCCTTATCTAACTGAACCTTTCTTTCTTTCCTCCTCGTTAGGCGGACGGGCAGCGGTTCCTGACGGTCGGCGTGCCGGTCTACGGGCGCGGGACGGCTGCGCCGGCGGCAGGGGCGGCGGCGGCGGCGGCGGGCGGGGCGCTCCCCTCCGGGCTCCACGGCCTCGTCGCCGTCGACATCGAGGTGCGCCCGCTGCCCCGGGGCGCGGCGGCGAGGCTCTGCTCGGCGGGGATGGAGCGGGGCCGCCCCGGGCTCCCACCCTCCCTCCTGGGCCCCTCTCCCCTTCCGTCCCTCCCCCCTTCCTCTTGCCTGACCTCCCTGGCCTCAGCTGGGGGCGCTGGCGGAGTTCTTCCAGGCGGCGACGGAGCAGCTGCTCACCCCCAACGCCCTCATCTTCGCCACCGAGGTCCGTGGCGGCCGTCCAGAGCCTTCTCGGGGGCCGAGGGCTCTTCTAGGAGACCGAGGGCTCTTCGGCTGTGTGCTGCCGCTCGCTCCTCACCACTCGCGAACGGCCGTCCCCTCTAGAGGGCCGAGGGCTCGCGCTAGGACCTCCTTCCCTCCGGTCCTCTCGGGCTCACTCGCGCCCGCGCCCGCACTGCCGCAGGACGACGGGGACATGGTGGCGGTCTCGCGGGCCTCGGGCGGGGCGGCCTCCCCGCGCCCCGAGCTCGTCGCCGGCCCCGGGGGCGAGCCCCTCCGCGCCTTCGACAACCCGGACGCCGTCGTGCGCCTCTGCTGGGAGACCGTTCACCTCGCCGGCGACCGCGGCTCCGACACCGTCCTCCTCGGCTCCTTCCGCGTGCGCCCCCGGGCCCGCCCCGCCCCGCCCCGCCCCTTCCCGAGTGTTGAGTTCGCCTCGTTCGCAGCACGGCGGGGCGCGCTTCTTCCTGGCCCGCGCCGACGTCCGCGAGGGGCCCAGCCTCATGGCGCGCCCCGCCCCCGCCCCCCACCCCCGCCCCCGCCCGCCTCCTCCGAGCCGTGGCGCGCGCACACGCGCAGTGGCACCTCTTCGCGGCGATACCGGAGGACGACCTCGTCGCCTCCGTCAAGCAGTCGGTCCGCCCTCCCTTTCTCTTCTTCTTCTTCTTCTCTCCTCCCTCGTTGCACTGAGCCGGCGCCGCGCAGACGGTCTACTCGGCGGTGGCGAACGCGCTCTTCCTCGCCGTCGCCCTCAGCTTCTCCCTCCTCCTCGGCTTCTGCATCTCCCGCCCCCTCCGCTCCCTCAAGCAGACCGTCCGCCCCTCCTCCTTCCCCCCTTCCTTTTCGTTCCTTTTTAACTTCTTTTCCCAGATGGAGTGGATCACGCGGACGATGGCAGAGGAGCCGGCGGGGCCGGCCGCGCCGCCCCCGGCCGCCGCGGGGGACGCCGAGGCGGACAACGTGCGCGAGCGAAGCCGCTGGGCTGCACGGGGCCTAAGCTGAGCCTAAGCGACGGGGAGCTAGCTAGTTGCTCGGGGGCGAGGAGCTAGCCGGGCCGCCCGCCCGCCCGCCCGCGCCTCCTCCCCTTGGCTCTGCTTCCGGGTCGTGAGGCGTGCGGGGGCGCAGGAGGACGCGGCGTCGGAGCAGTCGTTCATCACGACGGCGGTGGCGACCTCGGCGGGGGAGGGGGAGGGGGAGGAGGAGGGGGAGGGGGGTACGGCCCCCCGCTGGACCCCGGGCGTCTCCCGCCGGGGCTCCCTCGCCGAGGCTGGCGCCCCCGTCGAGGGCGCCGGGGCCCCCGCCGCGCCTCCGCGGCCCCTGCTCGAGGTCGCCTCGCTGGAGCCGGAGGAGGCGGAGGCGCGGCGGGCGCTCGCGCGGCGCGGCTCCTTCGCCGGCAGCGACGGCGGCTCCTCCTCCGCCTCGCTCGGTGCGCGCACCCCCCTTCCAAACCCCGTGCGCGGCCGACGGCTGCGGGCCGCGCGCAGACGTGGCGGCGATCAACGCGCGGGCGGCGGGGCCCGGCCCGGGCCCGGGGCGCGCGCGGGGAGCGCGCGGGTGCGCGGCGGGGGACGGCGGGGCGGGGGAGGGACCCCGGGGGAGCGGCGGGAGCCCCGGGGTGCTCGGCCTCGCCGGCATGGCGCAGGCCGTGCAGCAGGCGAGCGTCACCTTCGCCGGCCGCGAGGGCCCCGCCGAGGAGGAGGCCGCCGCCGAGCGGGCCGCCGGGCCGCGTCCGCCGCCGGCTCGGGCTCCGCACGCCCACGCGGGAGGGGGCGGGCGCCTCCCCGCCGCCCTCGCTGCCGAGCTCGCGACCGCCCTGGGGTCGCCGCCCCCGGCCGGGCCCCGCCCGCCCCGCAGCGGCCGCTCGCAGAGCGTGGGGGCGAGCCTGGGGGCCTTGGGCGGGGGCCCCGGGCCGGGCTTCGGGGGCCTGGGCGGGGCGCGAGTGTCAAGAGCCTCCTCTCGTGGACGCCCGCGCAGCCGCCGCGGCGGCGCTCGCGGGTCGTGCCGGACAGCGGCGGGGGCGCCACGCCGCCCATCTCCTCGGACTCGACCCTCGGGCAGCTCCCTCGCCGCCGACCCTCCCCGAGCTGCCGCAGCCGGCGGACCCCGAGGCGGGCGAGGTCGGCGGCTCCGTCCGCTCCTCGGCGGCCGGCGGCGCCCGCCGCCCCGCCTCCAAGCGCACCCTCTCCATCGCCGCCTCGGCGGCCTCGGCGCCGGAGACGGAGTGGGAGTACCGGAGCAGCGTGCTGCTCACGGAGCAGCGGCTGGCGCCGGGCCTGCGCTCGGCCCGAGGACCTGGCTCGCCGAGATCCGGGGCTCCAGGGCACCTTCCAGACCCTCTCCCGCACCGTCCTCTCCTTCATGAAGTTCGGTGCGGCCGTACCCGGCCGCTTTCTCCCCCCCCCGCCCCCCCCCCCCCCCCCACCTCTTCGAACTCGCTCGAGCCGACCTGGCGCACTGTACCCCGCAGTGCCGAACTCGGTGGTGCGGAGCATGCTGCGCGACAACGAGCACGCGCGCCTCGGCATGGAGGTCGTACCTTCCCCTCCCCCCCCGCGTCTCCCCCCCCGCGTCTCCCCCCTTCACCCCACCCCCACCCCCTCTGATCCCCGCCCCGCCCCGCAGGTGCGGCGCCTGACGGTCATGTTCGTGGACATCCAGGACTTCACCGCGATGTGCGAACGAAGGCCCCCTCTACCCCGGCCCCCCTCCATCTAACCCCGCCGCCCCTCCCTCAGAACGGAGCGTATGCGGCTGGAGAAGCTGGTCGTGCTGGTCACGGAGTACTTCGAGGCCGTCACCACCGTCATGGAGGAGCACCGCGCCACCGTCGTCCGCCCCGCCCCGGCCCTCGGATCTGATCCTTTCTTAGCCGCCTGAGCCGTCTGAGCGCCTCTTCCCCCCCCCCCCCCCCCCCCCCCCCCCCAGGACAAGTACATCGGGGACGCGCTGATGCTCCTCTTCAACGCCCCCGAGGCCCTCGCCGAGCACGAGGCCCAGGCCCGCCCCGCCCCGCCCGCCCCCCAATTCCAAGACATACATAGCTAGGCCCGCTATAGGCCCGCCCCGCCTCTCGCACGCCTCGCTGGCTTCAGCTTCGCTGGCTGAGCTTTGCTCCGCTCGGGCATGCAGGCGTGCGCGGCGGCGCTGGCGTGCCGGCGGCGGCTGGCGGAGCTGCGGCACCACTTCCGCTCGATCGGCCTGCCCCCGCTCCGCTCCCGCTTCGGCATCCACACCGGCGAGTGGTGCGCCGGCCGCCCCGACGCCCCCGCCACCCTAGGTTCCTGGAAGCTTCATCGCTCTTTAAGTAAGAAGCTCGCCGTTCCTGGCTATATATAGGCGGCAGTCGTCGCCCCCGCGCGCCTCCGCCCCGCCGACGCCGATGCCGGGGGCGCAGCCTGGTGGGGAACATCGGCTCGCAGTCCCGCATGAACTACGTGCGCACGCCCCGCCCTCCGCTTTCTTGGCCCCCGGCGACGTCCGACCCCCCCCGCCTGGCCCCCGCCTCGCAGACGGCGGTGGGGGACGCGGTGAACCTCGCCTCGCGCTGCGAGTCCCTCAACAAGGCCCGCCCCCCCGGCCCCACCCGGCCGCCCCGGCCGCCCGCCCGCCCCCGGCCGACCTCGGCCGACCCCGGCCCGGGCTCACCGCCCGGGGCCCCCCTTTAAATTTAGAGACGAGGCCCAGGCCCACCCCCCCGCCCGCCCCGGCGGCCCCGGCCGACATCGGCTCAAGCTCACCGCCCCCCCGCAGGCCTACGGCTCCTCGATCCTCATCACCGCCGACGTCTACGAGCGGGCGCGCCCCGCCCCGCCCCGCCCCGCCCTCCCCCTCGCCCCAGCCTGACTCGCCCCTCTCGCCCCGGCAGGTGCGGGAGCGGTTCGTGTGCCGGTGGCTGGACCGGGCGGTGGTGAAGGGCAAGTCGGAGGCGACGGACCTCTACGAGCTCGTCTGCGCCGCGGGCGACCGCATCTCCCCCGCCCGCACCCAGGCGAGCCAGCGAGCCTCCTCCGATCCCTCCTGAACCCGGGGGCCCCTCTGAGCCTTCCTGGGCCCTCAGATGATCGCGGACCACGGGCGCGCCCTCCAGGCCCTCCTCGACCGCCGCTTCGAAGAGGCAAGTGGCTATTTTTGGACGCGCCCGCCCTCGCTTGGCAACCCCCGCCTCACCCCGCCCCGTCCGCAGGCGCGGGACGGCTTCGCGTCGATCGTGGCGCGGTACCCCCGGGACCGCCCGGCGCGGATGATGCTGGAGCGTGCGCGGGGGTACGCGCGCGACCCGGCGACCTTCCGCGAGGCCCACGAGTGGCACGAGAAGTGAGGCGGGCCACTCAATGACCCTTTCTCGGCGTTTCTCGTCCCAGTATCTTGGGCGTGTACCCCTCTCGGGTCCGACTCGTGGTTTCGTTATTGTATGCGTATATTGGCAATTTATCGTAGTATCGTGCTATCGTGCTATCAAGAGTGGTATACTTTATTTCGTCTTCCTTTTATTCCTTTCGAAATAGTGAAGCCACGGTTTTCGTGCGGCATGCAAAGTCTCTGCTAATCGCAGTATCTTGACTTGGAGAGTTTTCTTAGCATGCACAGCTTCTTGCGTATATGTCCCGGAGTCCTCGTATTTATAAAGATATTTACAGTGTTTCTGCAGCTGGATTTCTGCATGTACTTTTTCATGCCCGAGCTCCTCATGATCAGGGCCTAGTTCTCACGGCCGCGACAGTTCGTACCCGCGCATACGATGGACATTTGGAACGTTAACTTGCAAATAGGGAAGCAGTGATCGTAAATGTATATGTGTCTCTTTCAAACTTATATCATAGTATAAATATATATATAGTTCGCATTATCATAGTATGGTGCTGATCGACTCACTGACTCCGAGGCTCGGTGAAGATAGCCTAATATTTATTCATGATTCATGATTAGGCGGTCGTGCATGCACGTGCGTGCACGTGGTCGTGCTGATCATGATTGCCTTGACATGTACACGCCATGGCCAATCGATATGTGGCGATGGTGTCAGTGACACTGTGACATTGGATCTAGGGCGCTGATGGTCATTGCCAGTTGTGTCCACGCGCCGATTGATATCGATAATATACATAATGCATTGACCCGCGGTCGATCGCGACATCGCGCTGCCTGCACGATCGGCGCCCGCGGCCCGCTGCCCGCGGGCTAGCGGGAGCGGCGGGCGAGGTCGCGGATCTTGACCGTCAGCTCCAGCTGCACCGGCCGCCCCAGCGCCTTCCCGATGTCCGCCTGCGCGCAGCGGCCCGCCCCGCCCCGCCCGCTCGGCACGCGCTTTAGATGCCGGGAGAGGGAGGGCCGGCGGCACCTCGGCGCGCTCCCGGAGGCGCTTCATCGTGCCGCCGCCCTTGCCGTACAGCAGCTCCCTCTGCGAATCCCGCGCCACGTGGAACGCCTGGGGGTACCGTCAGCTCGAGGCCGGGGGGCAGGGGGGGGGGAAGGAGGGGGGGGGGTAAACGGGGCGCCTGCTTGATGAGGAGTGGCCCCTTCGGCCCCTGCGGCTCCTCCCAGTGCACCGTCTCCTGCGAACGAAGGTTGGGCCGTACCCCCCGGAGGGGCCGGGGGTTCGAATCCGAGCGGGTCCACCTGCTCGACGATGTACGGAATCTCCTTGTTGAAGAACCGCAGCAGCTTCTCCCGCAGCAGCTCCCGCACCTGTACCCCGTTGGGCGGTGGGGGGGGGAGACAGGGGGGGCAGATTCCACCTGGTCCTCGGGCCCCAGGTCCGTAGTCTGAAGGGAAGAGTGAGGAAGGTACAACGGAGCGTGCGGGGGTACAGCAGAAAGGAGTGGGGGCGGAGCACCGTCCCCAGGGGGAACAGCCACGCACGCCGCGGCGCTTTCGAGTTGATGTACGCCTGCAAATGACGGAGCTGAAGGTTAGAGGGGGGGTACGTGGTGGTCCGGTGGGGGGAGCGGGCGCGGGGGGTAGGCGCGCCTCGATGGCGGCGACGCCGTCGCCGTTGTGGGCGCTGATCATGAACGTCTCCTCGAACTGCGAACGAAGCTTAACCCCCCGGGAAGGCGGGGGTACGCGACTCGACCCGCGGGGGGCGCGGGCGCACGAAGGCGCCGGAGGCGGCGGTGCCGGGGCCGGCGGCCTGCTCGGCGAGGGCGTGCAGCTCCAGGGCGAGGTCCAGCAGCTTCGTCTTGTCCCGCAGCTGGTCCACCTGTGGGGGGGGGGGGGGGAGGGGGGTACGCGTCGGTCGCCGGGCCGGGGGCTACGCGGTGCCCGGGCCCCGGGGTACGCGATCGCGCGCCTTGTTGAGGACGAGGGCGACGCGGAAGTCGGGCCTCCTCTCCTCCTCCTCCTCCTCGTCCTCCTCCTCCTCCTCCCCGCCCTCCTCGTCCTCGCCCAGCAGGGCCCGCCGCTCGGCCTCCGCCGCCCGCCGCTCCGCCGCCTCCTTCGCCATGCGCTGCACCTGCGCCCGCCTCGCGCCCGGCCCCGCCCAGCGGGAGGGAGGGAGAAGGGGCCCCGCGGGGATTCGAACCGCGTGCTTGACGCCGGCGTCGAGGTGGCGGGACGCGTCGACCACCAGCAGCGCTGGGGGGTACAGCGCTCAGCTGGCCCGGGACGGAAGGGAGCGGGGGTACGGGATCGGGGCACCGACGTCGGACTCCCAGAGGGACTCCCACGGGCTCTTCGTGAGGGGCCGCGCCAGGCTGCGGGGGCGCGGGCGCGGGCGCGGGCGGTCGGGCGGCGCCCCCGCGAGGGGCGAGGCCGCCGGCGCACTTGCGCTGCGTCTCGGGCCGCACGATGCCCGGCGTGTCGTAGAAGACCTGGAGGGGGATCAGGAGGGGGTACGCGAATCGCGTGCGGGGGTGTGGGGGGTACGCGCCGCCTGGACGTTGCCGTCGACGCGGACGCCGAGGACCTGCTCCCGCGTCGTCTGCGCCTTGGAAGCCACGATCGAGACCTGCGCCCCGCCGCGCGCGGTGAGCCGGCGCCGGCTCGGCGGGGGCTGGCTCGAGCGCCGCCTCGGGGCGGAGGGGAGCGGGGCGGGCCTTGGTGCCGACGAGGGTGTTGAGGAGCGTGGACTTGCCGGCGTTGGGCGACCCGAGGATTGAGATCTCGAGCAGGCGCTGCCTGTGCAGCGGCGGCGTCGCCTCAGGCGCCTGCGGCCCGCGCGCCCGCTCGCCCGAACGCAGCGCCTCCCGTCGCTCGAACTCGCGCTCGTCCTGCTCTATGTCCGCCGCGATGAACTCATCTGCGCGTGCGGCGATCCGTCACGAGCGCCGGGGGCGCCGCGGCGGGGCCCCGCGCACCGGCCTCCTCGGCCCACTTGCCGATCTGCGCGCGCATCTCGTCCATGCTCATCTTCGGCGCCGTCCCGGCGTCGCCGCCCTCGTCCTCGAACCCCGCCATCAGCTCGTCGATCGTCCTCGAGATGCCGGCCTCGCGCCGCCGTCGCCCGAAGTTCACCTTCATCTGCTTCGTCTGTTCATGCCGCCTGAGCGGCCCTGCCGGCCCGCTCGCGCGGGGCGGGGCCGCCTCGGGCGCCGGGCCGGTCGAGAGCGCGGCCGCCCCGTGCCGCCAGACGGCACAGCGGCACCTCGCCGCTGCAATCGCGCGCTGCGGCGCGTGAGGGGGTCGCCGCGCGTGCGGGGGCGCCCGGGCTCGCGCACCACGCCCGCCAGCATGGTTGAACGCGGGTTCGGCGCCGGATGGGGGAATAGAGCTCGCAGTCCGCCAACGGTTCAAACGGCCCCAGCACGCCAGCGAGACGCCGCCCCGGCCCCCTTCTGCGGCACACAAAAACACACTAGAAACTTTCTTGCTTCTCCGGCAGCGGCACCGCGCGGGAACATCCCATCGAAGCGCCCACGGGAGCCAAGGCACGCCGGAAGAGCAACTTTAGCTAAGAGCGATGCTGGAGGTCGAGCAGCAGAGGCGCCCGCGGTTCGAGCAGCGCGTGCTGGACTGCTTGACGCGAGACCAGGTATTGCGAATCCCCTGCTCGTCCCCGCCGCGCCGCGCGACGTCGCTGATTCGTTCTGGCTCCAAAGCACGCCTCAGATGTGCTTATGGCGCTCTTCGGCGCGGCCCTCCTCTCGTTCCGGCGGGCGAGCGCGGCGTTCCCTTTCCCGTCCGACTTCACGGACCCGACGACGAAGGACAAGCAGTTCGGCGCCTGCGAGAAGATCCTCAATGACCTTCCACAGACCGCGCACCTCCCGCGTGCGTTCTCGCCCCGCCTGGCGCGCATGAGCGCTCCCGCCAACTGCGCCGGGGGCCCCAGCGTGCATCCCCTCCATGCCGATCAGGCACCTTGTGCTCCTGGATTGGATCCTGCGCCCCTCCAACCGATCCCTACGCCGCGTCGACTGCCTCCCCGAGGTCCGCCCTCCGCCGGGGCCCGCGCGCGCGGCCGCCGACGACCCCGCCCTCAGATGCCCGCCATTCGCACCGTCGCCGCCGCCGCCGCTGCTGCAGCCGCCGCCGCCGCTGCAGCGACTGCTGCTTCGGCGGCGAGGGACGCGGCGGCGGCGGCGGCGGAGGGCGCCCCTGCGCCCCTGACGCCCAACCCCGAGCCGCCAAAGGCATCGCCGTCGGCGGCGGCGTCGCTCGCCGCCAAGCTCCCCCTCCGCGACCTCCACCACATCTTCGAAATCACGTACCCGGACGAGGTTTGCGAGGCCGAAACGTGCGCGACCTGACCCCGCCCTTCCTCCCCCCCCCCCCCCCCCCCAGCCTCCCCTTCCCCCGAGGCTTCTCATAAGGCGCCTGTGGCAGGAGCTCGTCTCACGGCGGCCGGGGTACTCCAACGAACGGCGGCCGGGGTACTCCAACGAACGTCGGGAGCGCGGCGCCCTTCGCCGAGCTCGCCAAGCAGCACGGGGGTACCCTCCTCGCCTTCCACGGCAGCAGCATCGAGGTGCGTACTGCGTACCCCGCGGAGCGCCCTCTACCCCCTTCTCAATCCTGCGTGGCCGACAGAACTTCCACGGCATCGTCCGGTTCGGGCTCCTTAACCTCTCCGGAACGAAGCACGAGCGGTGCGCCGTACCCCTCCACGAGACGCCTGTACCCCCTGAGTCCCCCCCCCCACCAGCACGGGGTCCGTCTTCGGGGAGGGCGTGTACCTCTCCGAGGACCCCTCCGTCGCCTTCTCCTTCTCCTCGTACCCCCCTTCCCCTCCCCCCGCCCCCCCTCTCCGGCCGACGCGGGCGGGGCGCAGGAGCGGGCGGGTCTGGGGCCGGACGGGCCTCACGAGCGACCCGCGCACGGTCGCATGCCTCGTCGCTTGCCAGGTACCCCCCACCCCCCTTTTTTCCAGCTCCCACCTCCCCCTTCCTTCTTCAAACTGCGCCGCAGGTCGTGAGGGACCATCCCGCGGTGCGGAGGGGGGTAGGCGAGTTCCACGAGACCGAGGCGCGTCCCCTCGCCGTACCCCCCCCCCCCCCCCCCCCCCCCACACACCTCCCGACACCGCCCTCCGCCCCGCAGGTCCCTAAGACGTATGTGATCGTCAAGAACCCCGACGCCGTCCGAGTCAAGTGAGCCCTTTCTGAGGCGCGGGAGAGGCCGAGGGCCGGCGCTCACCCCGCGGCAGGTATCTGATGGTCTTCTGCCGGCCGCCGGGCCCGGGGCGGGGCGGGCCCTCGGGGGAGGCCCGCTTCTGGGCCCTCGTCCTCCTCTACGCGCTGCTGCTCGCCGGCGTGGCGGCCCTCCCCCGCCTCCGGCCCCTCCTCGCCCGCTGACCGCCGGCATTTTCACGAGAGCTCGGGCCGCGCCCGCGCACCGCAGTGTAGTTTCACTAGAAACAAGTCAGCACTAGTAACTACTTTGCTGCACCATCTGCAAGCGGGGGTCGCGATCGAACTGCGGCCGCGGGCCCCGGGGGCGCGGCCTCGCTCTATGGATCCTCAACAGCTTCCGCTTCGCCTGAGCGTTTCCGCGAAGGCCCGCGGGTTCGCGAGACTTGAGCAGCATGCGCATCGACTTTAATTTCAACGGTTTACCGGTACTGAACACAAGCGCTAGCTCTAGAACCATCGCATGCGCAGGCAGCTGCGAACGTGGTGGCAGATCATCGGGTCTAGACGCCCAGGCCTACCTATAGGTGAGAGGCGAGGATCCCGCCCCGGCCCGAGGCCACTGGGCCAGCAAGGGCAAAACGGAGCAGACCGGGGTTCGCAAAGACTGGTAAATTGTATGCATCGAGAACTAGGGTTGACTAAACAAGCTAGATTCTTTACAGGCACACGACAAAGGAAGTAAACTGTGGTTGAGCATTGAAGGCGGAATACAGCGGCGGCTCGAAACGCCGGCCACATGCATGAGAAAAGTGAAAAAACAATGGAGACGGGGCGACCAACTTGAAATCTGGGCAGCTGAGCAAAACAAGTACAGAGAGGGAAAGCCTGAGGTGGGGGGCACGTGATACAACAGGTCTTAAGTACATGGGACCCCGGAAGAGGTCGTAGTAGTGCTACACGCGGGCCGGCGGCGCCAGGGCCGGCCGCCCGGGCGCCCGCGAGGGCGCGGCCGCGGCCGCGGCCGCAGCCGCAGGCGGGCCGCTCGCCGGCGGCCGGCTCAGTCGCGGCCGCTGCCGAGGCCGGGGAACTTCTTGGCGATCTTGTTCTGGATGCGCTTGCCGTAGGGGGTGTTCTTCAGCGAGGCGAGGTGCGGGCGGATCGAGTCGACGATGAGGGCGAGCTGGGGCCCCTGCGCCACGTTGAGCGCCCGCTGGATCACGTAGTTCGCGTACGGGTCCTGCGCGCGCGCGAACGCGCGCCTCAGCGAGGGCGGGGCGGGGCGGGGCGGGGCGGGCGGGGCGGGGCGGGGCGGGCCTGGATGAGGCGGGCCATGCGCTCCGGGTCCGCGAGCTCCTGGATGATGTGCGAGCGCATCTCGCCGTCGGCCAGCTGCAGGCACTTCTCGACGACGTTGGAGGAGAACTTCTGCTGGGCGAGCTCGCCGTAGCTCCCCTTGAGCTTGTAGATGACCTCGCGGTTCCACGCGGGGATCCCGAGGTCCAGCACGTACTGCACCACGTAGTTCCCGAACGGGTCCTGCACCAGCGTCCCCGCGTTCTGGATGATCTCCTGCACCAGCTGCGAGCGCGCGGCGCGGCTCAGCCGGGCGCGGGCGGGGTGCGTGAGGGAGGGCGCGCGCTCGCCTGCATCTGCTGCGGCTGGTTGGCGCAGTCGATGCAGCGCTGGAGGACGCAGCAGCCGTGGCGGTGCGTGGCGATGGAGACGCAGTGGCCGCGGACGCCGTCGTAGACGAACTGCTTCTGGGCGGGGCTCAGGCGCCGCAGGCACTGCTGGATGACGTGGTTGCCGTTGAGGTCCTTCGAGAGGGCGACGACGCCCGGCCGGAGGCTGCGGACGACGAGCTGGACCTGCTGCGGCGTGTTGAGCGACTCGATGAGCTTCTGGACGGCCCGCGTCCCGTGCATGTTCAGCGAGATGTTGACCAGCTCGCCGCTCGACGCCTCGATGATGCGCGTCTTCTGCTCCTCCGTGCAGAACTCCATGAGCTTCTGGCAGAGGTAGTTGCCGAAGGGGTCGACCATCAGCTCGACGAGCTGCTGGGAGCCGTCGGCGACGACCTCGCTGAAGACGGCGTCGACGTAGACCTCGTTGCGCTCCTCCAGCTTCTTCTGGAGGAAGCGGCAGCCGTGCTGGTCCCGAGCCAGGGCGCAGACCTTGCCGACCACCTGGTCGAAGCTCGTGTACTTGTTCGCGTGCGACGGGCTGTTCGAGCGCGACGACGAGCCCCCCTCCGCCCCGGCCTCCCGCGGCCGGCCCCGCTCCCCCGACCCCTCCCCGAGGCCCTCCTGCGCGGCGCGAGGACGCTCGGCTCGGCTCGGCGCGCGCCGTGCGGGCGGGCGGCGGGCGGGCCGGGGGCACCTTGCCGGAGGACGCGGCGGTGGCGGCGGCGGCGAGGACGGAGCCCTCGAAGTCGCGGCTGCCGCGGCGCGAGCCGCTGTGGCGCCCCTGCGGCTGGCCCCGCCCCGCGTCCCGCGAGCCCTCCATCGGCCGGCCCGTCGTCTCCCGCGCCTGCGCCGCGCGCGCGTCGGCCACATGCGCGCGCCCGCGCGGCGGGGGCGGCCGAGCGGCTGACCTTCTGGATGGCGCGCTTGAGAGCGTACGGGTCGTCGATGTGCAGCAGGTTGCACGAGTCGCCGCGCTGGCAGAAGCCCTGCGCGCGGAATCGGGCGGTCAGGCCGGCAGCAGGCGGCGAGCGGCGGGGGTGGCGGGGCGGGACGGCCAGCTCGCCTGCTGGTAGAAGCGGCAGACGCTCGAGTCGTCGGCGAGGGGGCTCGGGGCCAGCGGGTTTATGCCGACGAGGTTTGGGTTGAGGCCGCCGTTGAGCGCCAGGCCTTGCATCGCAGCCAGCAGCGCCTCCTGGCCGTAGCTCTGCGCCTGCGCCTGCGCCGCGTGCACCGCATGCGCCTGCGCCGCGTGTACCGCCTGCGCCTGCGCCTGCGCGTACGCTGCCGCCGCCGCCGGCTGCGGGGGAAGGCCCGCCGCCGCCGCAGCCGCGGCCGCCGCCGCGGCCGCCGCCGCCGCAGCGGCCTGGATTGAGTAGGCTCCGGGGGACTGGGGCGAGGGGGCGCGGTGCGACGGGAGGCCGGGGGAGAGGGCGTTGGCGCGCTCCATGGCGGCATGGAGGGCGGCGGCCGAGGCGAGTTCGGGAGGAATGCCGCGGACCGCCTGCGGGTGGACGAAGCCGTCCGCGCCGGGCGTCGGCATGCGCATGATCGGATCCGTAGCTTTGCCGGCGGCCGCAAGCGCCGCCAGTTCCGGCGGCAGGCCCATCTCGGGCGCGAGCTGCGCCGCCAGCTGCGGGCTGAGACCCGTCCGCTGTATCGCCTGCCGGTACGCTTCCACTTGGATGCGAGCCTGCAGCTGCGGGTCCACCAGGTTGGCGGAAGCTGCGCGTGACCCGTTACACGGTCAGAAGAGGAGAGAAAAAGAGAAGGGAAAGGCGGACCGGAGCGGACGAGCGGCGAGGCAGCGGCACTTCGAATGAAGCCGTTTGCGGCAGCGGCCGCGGCGAGCTCCTCTGCCTGAAGGGGGGACGGTCGCCTCAGGATTTCCATCTGCGCCGCTAGCGCCTCGTTCCACACGTCCTGTGGAATGCCCGCAGGATTCGCCTGCTGGTGATGATGATGCTGCTGCATCGCTAGAAACTGGTGGATGGCTGCCGCTTGCGGGTTGGCGGACGTATCCATGACAAGGTTCTCGAGGAGCGGGGGCAGGGTTTCAATCGGATGCGGCAGCTTCCGCTGGTTCTTGAAAGAATTGTAGAAAGCTTCATAGTCGCTGTCGCAGCGGATATCGCCCTGAAGGGCGCTGCCTGTCAAGCCGGACTCTGCAGGGCCGAAGCCGGGGCGAAAAGCGAACAGGCTCTTCCCGCTGAGCTCTGCGCCGTGAAATAACAGTCAGCGCTCGCATAGCAAACAAATCTGCAATGGCTGACCGAGATTGGGCGGCGCTGATGTCGCGCGAGAAATGCTGTTGCCGACCGCCTCGAAAGAGAAGTCGGGCAGCGGGGACAATGTATCCGCGCCGCTGTCGGATTCAAGTACAAGGGCATGCGTCAGAATCAGAGGGATCCCCGGCGGCGTCAAGCACGCCGTCAAGTGCAGCAGAACAGACCTGTCCATCGTCCTGCTTCGCACCTCACCACATCCGCTACAAGGATCGTGACCTGGCGCTAGCATCAGGACGCGCCGTGTGGGCTTCGGGTCGAAAGGTCAAAGTGCCGTGCCGACTGTGCGAGTTGCACCGCACCGAGCCGCGCTTTCTTCCGAGCACAGTAACCGAAGACTCACCGGCACGGCGGCCCAGGCCCGTGGAACGTCCGCTCGATGACTGTACCCGGGAGGGGGGGTGGACCCGGTGGAGCCTTCCGCGGCCACCGTGCACGACGCCGGCGCCGCGGGCACGACGCCGGCGACGCTATAACCAGCTATATATAGCAGCGCTAGCCGCTGAGCTTGAGCTCATGCATGCGCAAGCGTCGACGAATTCGAATCGAAGCCCGCGGCCGCGGCCGCCCGCGCGCCTGCGCATGCGGCAAGGGCGCGCGCCGCCGCGGCGCACGCCGGGGCGCCCGGCGGCGGGCGACGCGGCGGCTCGCAGAGCGGGCGCGCGCGGGCGACGCTCACGGTGCACGTGCGGGAGCTCGAGGCGGCGCCGGCGCGCGCGGCCGGCGCCGTGGCGCGATCGCGCGGGGCGGCGCGGCGGCGGAGGGGCCCGCGGCGGCCCTCTGCGACGCGGCAGACGTCGCGCGGCTTAAGCTTAGGCTTGTCTCCCTCGCCCACCGCCGCCGGCGCCCCGCCCTAGGCCTAGGCCCGCTAGCGCTCGCCGCCCTAGGCCTCCCGCCCCGCGCCGCCCCCTGGCCTCGCCCCGCCCTCGCCCCGGCCCGCCCGCCGGGCCCGGCCCCCGCCGGCCCCGCCCCGCCGTCCGCCGCCGCCGCCGCGCGGCTCGGGGCGCACCTGGCGGCGCGCGGTCTTCGGGGCGGAGCGCGTGCGGGCGGCGGCCGCGGCGGCGGCGGCGTGGCGGGCGCGCGATACCTGATCCTCCTCCCGGCGGCGGGGCAACCGCCCGCGCGCTGGCTGCACGTGCACCTCTAGGCGGCCTCCGGTGCCGGCGCCGTCGACGTCCGGCTCTTTCATTTGCGTGCGAGCGGGAGGCCGGCGAGCCGTCGGCCGCCGAGGCCGGCGAGCTCGAGGAGCGCGGGGCGGCGGCGACGCTCGTCAATTTGCAACGCCCTCCGGTCCTCCACTGGCTCATCCGGATCCACGAGGGGGGGGGGGGGGGGGGGGGGGGGGCGCCCCGCCCTACGCGTGTGACGAAAATGCACGACTCTGTGCTTCGAGAATTCATAAATGGCAAACAAATTAAAGAAGGTAGGGAGGGATGTTGTACTACTGCTCCCTACCGAATAAACGCGTGTGGCCATGGGAGGGGATATCGATGTCCGAGAAGCACAGGATCTGGTCTTCACCCGTGATCTATTACTAGTACTCAGGCGGGCAGAAGGTTGAACGGCACGAATTTGGTGATAGCCTTGGGCTCTCCATTACGAACTGCACAGCGGAAACAAGAAAGCATCAGCATGACAGGATCAACTGCAATTGCATCAGGCTTTAGTAGGATAAGAACCTGCTGAAAACTCAATGACTCTTGCGACGTCGGGAACTCCAGCTGCCTTTCGGGCCCAGCTGAGTGTCTGGTCTTCATAAATCCGCGCAAGGGCATTCTGCAGCGGCCTGAATGCCTGTGTGCAGTGCCACACGTAGGATCCTGCAACTGCACACCTCGGCATCTTGTTCTGTGTTAAATCTGAATGCGGCCGTCGAAGTCGTTCCGTCCGGATACAGGAAAGGCCGACCGCCGTTTTGAGCAAAGGCGCTGGCGAGCGCCTGCTTGGGGTCCGGCGGAATCACGTGAGGGAAGCCGGCAGTGTTGCGCCTCGCGGAGACAGCGTCGGCATTGAACTCGACCCAAACGAAAGAGTCTCCGTACTCATCGCCGTCATGCACTTCGGGCGGCACGGGCTGCCCTTGAAGAGCCGCGGCGACTTCTTCGGGTACGACTGCCATGCTCACGAACGGGTCTGCGGCCTGCAGCTGGCAAGCACGCGGAATGAACGTGAGAAACGATATTCCCAACAGCATACGTCAAGGCGGTGACTTCACACCTCGCCTTCCTTCGACGTCGAATTCTTTCACATCTAGATCAACGCGTTAACCAAGCTCTCGCGGCCAGACACGGTGCACCTCTTGGAATGTATACGTTAGCAATTGAAATTGCAATGCAGGGCGTTGGAGAATGTAGCGCGAGCAGCGCACCTTTACACGAGCCGCTGGATACGAGGACCGTGCCGCGTACACAGGCGAACGAGGGGGGGGGGGGGGGGGAGGATCGAGGCGTGGCTGGCCTAGCCGTGCTCATCCGGGCCCGCCATGGCCTACATAAGTGGTTCTGGCGACCTGAAACGGAAGCGCCCGTTCGGTGTGGGCATCCTCATCGGCTGGTTCTGGGCCTTCGTCGCGTTCCTGTCAGCCCCGCCCTGCGCAGCGCCGCTCGCGTCTCTCACCCGCTCTTGCAGGCAGCTGCTCGTTTCCACCTTCATCAACCCCAGCGTCGACCCCGACGCGCTGCGGTGCGCCCTGCTACGTCATCACTCGCCGCGCATCGCTGGAGCACTAGCTAGGCCGTGCGAGGGGATGCGAACGATAGACTTACATCCTTCCAGTCTTCCTTACCCCCGTGCGCGGCCGTCCTGATCCGCGCGCCGACCTCAAGGCGAAAGAGCGGCGGCGGCGGCGGTGGTGGTGGCGGTGGCGGCGGCGGTAACGGGAGGCCAGGAATGAGGCTAGGAACGATGAAGGGGCTCGGCGCCGCACAGAACTGCCCGCCGGGAATGGTTCGCGCTGCCCTCTGTCTCTCCCGCGCGCGAGTGCGCGCCCCAGGCCCTCACACCGCCCTGCAGGGGGGCGGATGAGCCCGGTAAGCCCCGGGACTCGATCCGGCGCGAGCGTCTGAGTGCGGGCTTCAAGCCCGCCACTCCGCACGCGCCATCCTCGAGCCCCGGGGCCGAGGGCGGCGCTAGCCGCCCACCGCGGGCCACCGCAGCTTCGCTCGCTACGCTCCGCGAGCGAGCGACACTTGATGCGAGGCGGGGAATACCCTCCAAGGGAACCCGCCCCGCGGAACGCCGCTGCAGGCCCCGCGCGCCCCTGTACATGTACTTCTCCGTAGTGTGTGTCCGTAGCCTTCAAAAACTATGATATCGATAGCCCAAGCCCCGCCCGCTGCAGCGCACAAGTACTCCCGTCGGCGCTCGCCCAGGTTGGCCCCTTGGACGCGCGCTCTTCGCCATCGATATCGAGAGGAAGTCTCATAGGGGTTCCTATCTGCCAAACTTCTGTGGACTAGCTAGATAACCCTAACGCGGTCACGCTGGCTCGCTAGCCGCCGCCCTCGGCGCTGTCGGAGGGCCGCCTCGCGCCCGCCGGGGCCGCGGGCGACTCGGCGCCCTCCACCCGCGCCCGCTTCGCAGCCGCCACCTCCCCGCACGTGTCGTCTGCGGGCCGGGCGCGGCTCAGCAACCGATCGCGAGTGACTCGGCGACTAGAATCTGATCGGGGGGGACGGGGGCGCGCCCTGCTCCTCGAGGAGGGGCCGCCCCGCCGCGAGCCGCCGCTGGAACTCCTCCCTGTACCCCTCCAGGTCGAAGGCCCGGCAGACATCCGAGAGCGACCGCGCGTGCGAGATCTGCGGGGGAACGTCAGAACGGAAGGATCGACGGCGCGGGCGCGGGGGCGGGAGGGCGGCCCGCTCGCCTCCTCGGCCAGGGGCGTGGTCCCCTTCGACGCCGCCCTCAGCATCGGCATGAGCACGTACTTGGTGTTCTGGAAGTACGCGCTGCCCCGGGGAGAAGTTAGGAGGGGGGAGGAAGCCCGCGGGGGGGGGGGGGGGGGGGGGGAAGAAGCCGGCGGGGGTACGGGGCGGCGCACTCGCACTCGACGGCCTTCTTGACGTAGGCGACGACGACGTCGAGGCCGGGGAGGGGCCCCTCGGCCCGGAAGCACGACGGGTTCTCCTGCGCCGCCCGCGCGAACATCGCCGCCGCCGCCCCCGTCTGCTCCCGCACCCGCCGCGCGTCCGCCAGGCTCCAGATGTCCCCTGCACGGCGCCCCCGGGCCCCGTCAGCCGCGCCCGCCGGGCGGCGGGGGGACGGGGGGGTACGGGTGCAGCGCGCGCCGTTGGCGATGACGGGTACGGAGAGGGCGGAGCAGACGGCGGCGAGCTCGTCGAGGTGGGGCGGGTCCCGCGGCCGCTCGGGGATCCTCCTCGCGTGCACCGCAAGCGCCTGCCGGGGGCGTCGGGCGGCGAGGGGGGTACGCGACGGAGGCAGGGGAGGGGGGTACAGCGGCGCCGGCGCCCTCGATTAGCTTCGCGAGGTCGATCGTGTCCGCGAGGCGATCCTGGAGGGAAGAGGGGGGGGGAGGGGGGGGGCGGGATGAGGCGGGGCGTGGGGCAGGGGGGGTATGGGAGGCGGCGCGCCTTCAAGCGGATCTTGCAGGTTACAGGAACGCTGAGATTTCGCCGCAGCGTCGTGACGATCTGCGGGCGGGGGACCGAAATCGGCCGAGGCGAAACCGAACCGAACCGAGAAGGGGATTCGGAGGGGTACAAGACGCACGTCGCGGACGGTCTCGGGCTGGGACAGGAGGGCGGAGCCCATACCCCCCACGACGGAGAACTTCTTAGGGCAGCCCATGTTGATGTCTGGGGGGTAGAGCGTCAAAAAGGCGCAGAGGACGGAGGCGAGAGGGGCGGTCGGGCGCGCCAATCGCAGCGACGTCCTTCTCGCTGCGCGCGGGCGGCGCGGCGTGAGCGCCGGGCGGGGCGGGGCGGGGCGAGGGGTACGGGAAAGGAGCGCACACGACCTGGGCGGCCTTCAAAGCCAGCGCCGCGTCCGCCGTGCCGAGCTGCAGGACGACGCGGCCGCGCTCCTTCGGCGCTGCGCGGGGCTCAGGGAGGAGGGCGGCCGGGAAGCCGGGAAGGCGAACAGGTGCGGAATACGACGTGGTTCCCCATGCGCGCGTGTATGTAGTCCACCGTGTTCAGCGCCTCTGCGCGCGGGGAGCGGGCGCCCATCGGCGATCCACGCAGGCGGCGCGCGGCGCGGAGCGCACCGTTCACGATGCGGTCGCAGCCGATGAGCTTCTTATCGATCGTCTCCTCGGAGTCT
The DNA here is from genome assembly GCA_004431415.1 of Cyanophora paradoxa. Classification (NCBI taxonomy): domain Eukaryota; class Glaucocystophyceae; order Cyanophorales; family Cyanophoraceae; genus Cyanophora; species Cyanophora paradoxa. The sequence continues at coordinate 113,208 of QPMI01000491.1, read as the reverse complement.
GCGCGGCGCCGCTGCGTCAGACGCGGCGCTCGGATAGGGGCCAGCCCGAGCTAGCCCACAGCGCCGCGCCCGGCCCGCCCCGCGGCGCAGAGAGGGAGGCGCATGCGCGGCTATCCTAGGTCGTTGCTACGCGGAGCGCGGCGCCAGCGGCGCGTGCGGCCCGCGGGCATCATACGAGGCCCGGTCGCGCCGCTCAGGTCCAGGCCTTAGCTACGGGGCGCCCAACGGGGACTGAGAGCACGCACACACTATGTCTGCTCCGTACTCCAGGGACAGAAGCCGCATCGGCAGCGTCCTGCAGCGCCGGCTCGGGTCGCGGCCGGCAGCCGCGCAGCGCGCGGGGCGATGCACGCACCCCACGCGGACCATCGGCGCCAGTATCGCCTTGTTCCGGTAGTCGAGCTGCTCCATAGCTGCCGCGACCTCCGCTTTGTCCCCCCCTGTCACTTCTCCCCCCCTCGACTATGGCGTTCGCGTCCGGCGTGCCCGCGGCTCCCCGCGCGGCGGAGGCGCCGGTTTCAGCTGCCGCACAGCTATGTAGCGCCTTTGGGACCCCGCAGGCCCGCCCAGCTAGCATGCCGGCCAGCAGTAGGTCAAGATTTTTCGGCGCTTCGCTGCGCGCCTTCTCTGCACAGCAGCAGCGTCCTCGGAGGCAAGCACGTGAGGCAGCGGAGCCCGTACATGCCCTAGCGCGGGGTCGGGGCAAAGCAATGCCCGAGGACGACGAGATCGAAAAGGAGTTCGCCGATCTAGAGGAGGAGGACGAGAATCCGACGAACGCGCCAGTCGTTGGCGTTGACATAGACGAGGATGACCTGGAGATCGAGCTCATGACGGAGGAGGAGCTGCTGAAAGAGCACGACGCGTACGCGGCGCAGCGACTCGAGGAGGAGGGCGATGACGTGTACGAGGAGGACCCGGATCTTCTTGCTGCAGCGAGCGGCGTCGATGACGAGGCGCTGATCGAGCGGATCCGCAAGAACCTCGACAAGGCGCGGTGGTACATGCTCCAGACCGCCACGAACCGCGAGAACGTGCGTCCCCGGGCCTCCCCCCCGCTTCCAGTCCTTTGCTCTTCCTTTTTCGCGCCTGGGGATCCGCCTAACGCGCGCCCTCGGCGCCCCTGCAGCACGTCAAGGCGTCGATCGAGCACTACATCGTGAAGAAGAACAAGCGGGACCAGATCTTCAAGGTCCTGATCCCGAAGAGCACGTACATCCGCTCGGACACCGGCGGCCGCCAGCGCACCATGCAGCAGAAGCTCTTCCCGAGTGCGCTCCGCCGCCCGCGGTCCGCCGCCTGCAGCTGACGGGGCGTGCACGCGCGCGAGCGCAGGCTACGTGCTGCTGCAGATGGTGATGGACGAGGAGTACAAGACGGCGTCGGAGCTGATCTCGCTGCCCAACGTGATCAACTTCGTGGGGCAGGCGCGCAAGGTGACGAACGCGCGGCGGCGGGGGAAGAAGCCGGTGAACCTGCCGGCGCCGCTGAGCCTGGCGGACGTCGAGCGCATCATGAAGCTCAGCGCGACCGTCACCGAGGAGGACTACCAGCCCATGCACGTCAAGGTCCGCCCCCTTCCCCCCCCCCCCCCCCCCCCCCCCCCCTCCCCCGCTGACCTGGGTACAGGTCGGGGACGCGATCGTGGCGACGTCGGGACCGATGCAGGGCTTCAGCGGCGTGGTGACGGGGATCTCGGAGGACCGCAAGACGATCACGGCGACGATGACGATCTTCGGGCGCGAGAACAGCGTCGACCTCGAGGCCCACGAGGTGCGCGCGCCCCTGTACCCCCCTCTCTGAGCCCTCTAGATCTGAGCGGCGCGGGCAGGTCGAGAAGGACGCGAACGCGGCGCCCCCCGCCGACGTCTCCCACGCTGCAGCGGGCGACCCGTGGGACGGGCCGGGCGCCGACCAGCTCCAGTTCTAGGGTGGCGCGCGCAGGCTAGGCCCCTTTCTTTCAATCCCGAGGCAGGCTCCCATGCACATCGTCGGCTGCAGCCTGCAGGCCCGCGACTTCGACTGAAAGAGGGACCGCCGCCTGGACGAGCCGGGAGTGGCTATTTATGCGGGGCCGCGGCCGGGGGACTGGCCGGGGGGAGCTAATTCTAAAATAATACAAAATACGCGGAGGCCGGGTAACAGTTCTTGCGGCAAGGGGGGGAAGGCAGACCGACCGCGAGGGGTGGGGTACAGGCTTGGCAGCACGCCATCAAGCATCGGGCGCAATATAGCGAGCTGATCATGAGCCCAGTTGCCAAGTTGCACGAGCTCGAGCCTCGAGCTCGTGCGCCGCGTCCCGCCCGGCCGGTCGACTCGGCTGCAGAGCTTCGGAGCGCCGGCTGCCGGCCGCAAAGGAGCTGAAGCCTCCCGCGCGCGCCTCGCGCTCCAAGAGGCCCCGCCGGCCTAGTCCAGGGGCAGGCTCTTCCTCCTCCTCGGCGCCTCGTCGAGCCTCCACGCCTCCTCCTGCAGCGGCTGCCAGCGCCGCGCGTGAGCCCGGCGGCCGAACCCTCGTCTCCTGCGAGCGGGAGGCGGGCCGGGGCCGGGCACCGCGAAGATGCGATCGACAACGTCGGCCACCGCCGGGAGGACGACGTGGCCCTCCCTGCGATCCGTCGTGTCAGCCGCAGGCGGCCGCCGCCGCAAGACGAGATCTAGAGGTAGAGGGGCGAGGGCCCGGGCCCGGGCGGACTGCTTGCGGAGGGCGGCAGCGAAGGGCCCGAGCCTGTTGGGAGGCGGCTCATTGCCCGGCACGATGCCTGCGCGAAGGGGGGGAGGAGGGGGGAGGGAGGGAGGAGGGATACGATGTCAGCCGCAGGGGCGCGTGGGGTACGCGCATGCCCCGCGAGCCGACCGAAGTTCCACGCGGATATGAGGAGAAGACCGGCCATGCACGAGACCCGCTCCGCGCGCGTCTCCGCGTAGTCCGGGATCGCCCCCCGCAGACCGTCCACCGCCTCGCCCTGCGGCCGGCCGCGGGCCGGCGCCGCTCCGAGGGGGTCGCGGGGGGAGAGGGAGGGAGGGGTACGCGCGCACGAGCTTCTGGAGGCACTGCGCGTCGTCGATGGAGCCGGCCGCGCGGAGCGCAAGCGCAACGAACACCTGCGGGGCGCGGCGGGGCGCCGGCCGCGATCAGGCGGCGCCGGCGGGGGCGGGGGCGGGGCCGGCAGGGGCCGGGATGGGACGGGTACCAGGACGGCGATGTACGCGCACTCGCGGTCGAGAACGAAGTCCCGGGGACGCGATCCCGGCCACCGGTCGCGGAGCTCGGTCACCACCGGCGGCCTCTCGGAGCCTGGCGCCCGGTGAGGAGGGGGGACGGGGAGGGCCACGCCCCGCCCGCCCGCGGTCACCGAAGCCGTGGGGCACGGCGGTGTAGAAGAGGCTGGAGAGCCCCTCGAGGAGGGCCGGGCCGCCCTCGCCCAGCTCCAGGATCCGGATCTGCCGGAGGATGCTGAGGCCCTTCGCGATCTGCCGCTTGGAGAGCTTGCCTGCCGCGGCGCGGGGCGCCGGTGAGCGGGGCCGCGCGGCGGCGGCGGCGGCGGCGGCGGCGGCGGCGCGGCGCACCGACGGGGACGCTGTAGTAGCCGACGTCGACGCCGATGTTCAAGAGGGTCAGCTCGAGGGCGGCGCGGAGGAGGACGAGCTCGAGGAAGCCCCGCACGGCCGGCTCCAGCGCGCAGCCGGCAAGCGGGTTCGGCCGCCCCGGCCACGCCGCGGCCCACTGCGCATGCGGTGCGGCGCGGGGTGTCGACGTCAGCTGCGCCGCGCCCTCGGCCTCGCGGGCCGGGGAGGCTCGGGCGCGCACCACCCGCTCGCAGTCGACGCCCTCGTCCTCGCAGCAGCAGCCGGCGGCGGCGCTCGGGCCGTACTCGAACTCGACGACGTCGTACAGCGCTGCGCCCCCCGCCGCCCGCCCGCGCCCGTCGCTCGGGCGCCGGACGTCGACGCGGCGGCGCGCCCGCGCACGCTTGCCAGGCCTGCCAGGCCTGTGTTTCAGGTGGACGAAGGGCTCCCCGAAGACGTTGCCGGTCTTCTCCTTGAACTTCTCCTTGAAGAGCTTCTTCGCCCCTTCGAGGCCGTCGCACTCCTTGATCTTGTGCGCCGGCGGCTTCTCGTAGAGGCCGTTGCGGCCCCAGCGCGTGTAGACCACGAACTTGCCGGGCCGCGCTCTCTCCTCCAGCAGCTGCGCATGCGGTCCGGCCCATGAGCCGCCGACGAGCCCGGCCCCCGCGCTGGCGCCGGCGTCCGCTGGCCCCCCGGCACCTGCATCACGTAGAACTTGTTGTGCCCTTGTTTCTCGTGGCTGTGTGCGCCGCTCAGCGGGGGGCGTGCGCGGGCGGCCGCGGCAGCGGCGGCCGCGGCCGTCGGGCGGGCGGCGCGCCTTATGTCCGTGATGTTAAGGAAGACGGCATAGTAGTCCTTCCCGTCGGTGTAAACCCTGGAGTACTTCTCCTTGATCTCGGGCGGCGCGTAGAAGAGATCGTCCGGGGCCGCCCACGCGTGCCGCAACGTCCGCGCCACCTGCGCGGGCGCCAGCTGCAGCGCGCTCAAAGGGAGCGTCGCGGCGCGTCCGGCGCGGCGCGTCGCGCGCGCACGGCGGGGGACGACGCCGTTGGAGCCGTGACCGGCGCGCCATCCTTCGACTTCTTGCTCTTCTTCGCTCCCTTTGGCTTGAGATTCTTCAGCTTCTTTCCGGCCGCGGCCGCGGCCGGCCGCGGCGCCGAGCCCTCGCTGAGGACGAAGAGGCCCTGTCGGCCCGCGGGAAGCGAGAAGCTGGCCGACAGGTCAATCAATCACGTATACGTAAAGGTATGCCATGCGCATGCGCAAGCGTATACGTACGTATACGTGGTGGGTCGGGCGATGTCCAAAGCGAGACCAAAGAAACGGCGTCGATCGGCATTCTCGAGCAAGCTTGAGAATGCCAGACCGCCCAGGCCAGAGCAAGGCCGCCGCTCCAAGCCGGCCGCGGCCGGCGCCGCCGCCGGCGCCGAGCTCGAGGAGAGCGCTCGCGCGTCTCGCCGAAAGGTGGCGGGAACGCCAAGAGGGCAAAGAAAGGCCATCTGCTTATGCCGGGCAGACGACCACGTCCAAACCGCCAGGAATGACCGGACCCGCAATGGCGCGAGATGCCCGCGAGCCTGCCGCTGAGCCAGCTGATGAGGGCTCGCTTGCTAAGCCTCGCACTTGCTCTCAGCCGACGCCTGCTCGTGGAGTCGCGCTGCTGACTCGCGCTGAGTCGCGGTGACTCGCGCTGAGTCGCGCAACCGAGGGGGCTACGCAATATACAGGGGAGTTTCGTCGCAGCAGCAGTGAGTCGGGCTGGCGCGAATTCGAACGTGACGCAAACGCCGATCGGATCATACTTGCAGACGAGGAGCGCTTAGGGCAGGGCAGCTCGCGTACGTAATACGTATCCGACCCATCGGCGATCCGCCGGCAGCTGCAGATGCCGCCGCTCGCATTCGACGCGGAGATCGGACGAGCGTACCTGGAGCTCGTCAAGAAGTCCGTGGTCGACGGCGTGCTCTGCGACCCGCCGCCCGCCGACAAGCCTGAGGATGAGACGGACCCCCGCTGGCCCGCGTGCGCCCGGACGTCGCCCTTCCCGCTCTCCGCGCCGCCGCGGCCGTGCATGACCGGCCGCGGCGCTCTCGGTCGCACAGGCACTTCCTCTCCGGGCGGGCCGTCTCGATGCTCTCGGCGAAGCGCCTGGACAATGTTCAGCAGCTCCTCGAGTCGTGCCTGCGGGACGGCGTGCCGGGCGACTTCGTGGAGGCCGGCGTCTGGCGCGGCGGCACCTGCATCGTCGCCCGCGCCGTTCTCAAGGCCTACGGCGGTGCGCGCCCGCCGCCCCGCCCCCGGCGCCCCGCGCCCCGCCGCCCCGCGCCGAGCACGCGCGCGCGCGCAGTGAAGGATCGCTCCGTGTGGGTCGCCGACTCGTTCGAGGGCGCGCGCGCCCCGCCCCGCCCCGCCGGCACGCGAAGCTGGCCGTGACCGGCGGCGGCGGGGCGCGGCGCGCGCAGGCCTGCCGGAGCCGACGCAGGAGGTGGACAAGGTCATGCACTCGATGCCGGCCATCTGCGCCGCAGGGCACTTGTCCGCCCTGCCCCCGCCCCGCCCCGAGCTTCCTCGCCGGTCGAGCTGAGCCGCGGCGGGGCCCCGCGGCCGCAGGCGGGCGGACGAAGCCGACGTGCGGCGCAACTTCGAGCGGTGCGCCTGTACCCCGCTCCGCCCCCGCCCCCGCCCCCCCCCCCCCCCCCAGCTTCGGCCTGCTGGACGACCAGGTCAAGTTCCTGAAGGGTGCGCCCGCACCGTACCCCCCTTCCCGCGCGGCCGCGGTCTCACATCGTACCCAGGCTGGTTCGACCGCTCCCTCCCGGGCCCCATCAAGCAGCTCGCCGTCCTCCGCCTCGACGGCGACTACGTGCGTACCCCCCAAAGCGCCCCTCCCCCCCCTTCCCCCCGCCCCGCGTACCCCCGACCGTCCGAGCCGGGGCCGCCCGCAGTACGAGTCGACGTACCCCGTGCTCGAGGCGCTGTACCCGTTGCTGAGCCCAGGGGGGTACGTGATCGTGGACGACTGGGGCATCGCGTGCGCGACACCCGTCCCCGCCCCTCCTCTAAATCATGTACCCCCGACTCTTCCCCCGCGGCCGCGCGGCAGGGACTGGTGCGCGGCGCGGCAGGCGACGGAGGACTACAGGAGGAAGCACGGCATAGAGGAGCCGCTCGTGGAGGCCGACTGGCACACCTCCTACTGGCGCAAGCCCCTGTAGCGACCCCCCCGCCGCCGCGAGGCGCGAGGCGCCGCGCGGCCGCGGCCTCGCGGGGACGTCATCCTCGTTCCCCGGCGATGCCGCGATGCCAGCCGGGGTGGGCCGCGATATCGATCGATATCGATCGGCCCGCGGGCCCGGCCGCGGCCGCGGGCCCCGGCGCCCGGCCGCGGCCGCGGGCCGGGGTGCGCGGCGCGCTGCGCCCCGCGCTTGTATCGTAGTACGCGGCGTATGTGTATCACTCAATTACTGTAGAACATCGGATATCGACATCGCCTCGCACGCGCGCTGCGGCAGCTGCAGTGAGCTGCGCACGCACTGCGGCATGACATGTACAGCAGCCGACGTCTTGCTAGCTACAGCCTTGCGTTGCTCCATGCATGTTGGAGTGCAGACGTCGACATCTGCAGAGCTCCTGCAGACGGCTAGCGCTCCACGAATGTGCTCCACGCACACTGTACCCCCCGCCTGGCCGTTGTTGCGGCGGTTACTCCTTCTGCTGCGGCTGGCCTCCCGATCTCGATGCCATCGCTAGCTACGCCGACGAAGAAGCACGCGCCGGCCGCAGCTGTCGTCGACGCGCTCTTCCCCGGCGACGAGTCCGCCATCCCCGTCTCGCGCCTCCGGTGCGCCCCGCATGACGGGCTAGACCTTAAAACGGGCCTTTGCATGCGTGTACAAACCGATCCGCCCCTCCTCCTTCCTGCGCTCCGCGCCCGCCGTGTTGCTGGAGATCTAGAGAGCGGGGGCTGACGGCGGGGCGCAGGGATGTGCTGGCGGCGTACGACCTGAGCGAGGATGAGGTGACGGACGTCGTGGCGGCGCTCGACGCCGACGGGGACGGCCTCGTCCGGCGGGAGGACGTGGAGCGCGAGGCGGGGCCCGGGGCGGACCTCGCGTGCGGCGCCGGCGCCGGCGCCTGCGCCGAGGGGCTCGCGGCCTCCCTGCGGCACATCTCGCAGCGGCGCATCTCGCAGCGGCAGCTCCCCGCGTCGGCGGCGGCCGGCAGGACGAGCTGCGGGGCGAACGGGGCGAGCGCGCGCACGATCCGGCACGACGCGGAGCGCCTGAAGGACGAGGTCTCCGTCCTCCTCCAGAAAGGGCGCTGCCACGAGGCCGTGCGCCGCCCGCCCCGCCTCCTCTCGCCTCCCGGAGTCCTCTCGAGCCGCGCTTTCCGCCGGCGCCGGCCGCGCAGGCGCAGGCGACGCTGCAGGAGCAGCTGCTCTCCACGGAGGCGCGCCTCTTCTCCACGGCGCAGCGGGCCGAGGAGATGGAGCGCGAGCTCGCCGCCTCCCAGGCCGAGCTCCGCGACTGCAAGCGCCTCATGCGCGAGGTCGGCGCTTGCAGGGAGCGCCCCCGTGGCCGCCGCCGGGCGCCCCGCTGAGGCGCGCCGGCCCCGCCCGGCCCGATCGCAGTACGCCGCCAAGACCGAGGAGGCGGAGAACGAGGTGGCGAGGCTCGAGGGCGCGTCCCCCGCCCCCTTTTCCTTAGCTGAGCAGCGGGCTGAGGCGCGGGGGGGGCGGGCGCAGCGGAGCGGGAGGCGGTGCTGCGGGCCTCGGAGGAGGCGATCGCAGACGCGTCGGCGGACGTGGCGCGCGAGGTCCGATCCGATCCGCGAGGCCGCGCCGCGCCGCCTCCTCAGCGTCCCTGAGCCCGCGCGGCCTCAGGTGAGCACGGCGCTGGCGGCGGAGCGGGCAGTGGCGGAGCAGGCGGTCGTCACCATCGCGCGCGTCCTGAGCGCCGCCCGCGGCTGCCTCGATCCGGCGGCGCCCGCGCCCGAGGAGCCGCGGACGCCCGGGGGCCCCGGCTCGGGCGCGGGCCCCTGCTGGAGTCCCGGCCCGGCGGCGGCGGCGGAGGAGGAGCCGCGCATGGGGGCGGACGGGCGCCTCATTGTGGAGTGGTACCGCGCGCTCGTCCGCAGGGGCCACCGCGAGCGATCCTACTGCTGCCCCGCACCCGACGGCGTCGAGGTCTACCCCCCTCTCTTTTCTCCCCCCCCCTTTTCGGAGGCTGACGGGGAGGGTGCGGCAGGGGGTGGGGGCGGGGGACCTGTCGGACCTGAGCATGGCGCTGGGCTGCCTCATGGCCTCCTTCCGCTCGCAGGCGCCCGCCGCCGAGTCCCCGCGGCCCCCGCAGGCCCTCCGCCGCATGCGCGCCCTCTGGTCCGCCACTCCACCCCCACTCCCCCCCGCCCCCTTCGAGCCCCGAGCCTCGCACGCGCAGGGAGATCGCGGGGAGCTCGACGGCCGCCTTCATCGCCTCCGTTCGCTCCTCCGATATCGATGCCGGCCTCCCCGCATAGCGCTAGCCGTCCGAAACGTACAAGCCGTCTTCGGATTAGAATTCCTTAAGTTCTTAAGTATACGTAGTAGTAGGCTGTATGTGTATAGGTATGTGATTAGCTACAGCTAGCTATAGGGCTTTTCACCGCTTGTGCGTTTTTGAAGGCTTTTTAGTTGCCTACTGATATAAGTTGCTTTAGTCCTCGAGGCTCAGAGTCTAGGGGGCCAGTAGGGGCGGGGCCCCCCCGCGCCCCGGTCCCCTGGTTTGATTTCTTTCGCTTTAATTTCTTTTTATTTGAATTAAATTCAATTGACCTGCACTCTACCTCGTGCCGTTGCATCAGGCGCCAGCGCTATATTAATATTAATATTGGTGCGTAGTTGTCAAGGTCGGCATCATTTAAGCTCCTCTTAGAAGCTTCAACTTCCCGGCCCGGCGGAGCCCTCTCGATCTTCCTCGCGTGATTCTTGATCGCGATCGGGACAGCCCTGCCGTTAGTTCCGAGTTCTTCCGAGTTCCGAGTTCCTCGCGATCGCACGCGAATTCTTGACATGTACAGCCGTCGAAGTCGCCCCGTGCGGGCCGCGCGCCCCTCTTCCTCGCGTGCGAGGGTGAATCGAATCTATATTAATATTCTTCCAATTGATCCCATGACAGCGCTAGCCACCGCCGCGACTCTACTCGTGACCGGCTCGAGCTTTAATTTGCATTTTTTCGTAAACGCAACTTCGAATTCCTGGCCGGAGTTTTCATTTCATATTCGAAAACAATTCTGGTGTCGATTTTTTTAGGAGCATGCAGCTGCGCATGCAGGCCCGGCGGCCGGCGCCCGCGGGTCGCGCGCGGGCCCTCGAGCTCGCGAATCGCGATCACGGGCCGCGACTGTCACATACTCACAGTGTCGGACGATGTTCGAGCTCGAGATCTAGACGATCGCATCGAGGATCATGCAAACCTCGGTCCTCGGGTCGCGGCTCGCGATCGGGGGCGGAGACTGCAGCCCGAGGGGCGTCCGCCCCCGGGCCCGTGGCTAGCGGTCTCGGGCGTATTCGAACTCGAACATCTCCGATCGGATTCATCGGCCGCTGATCCGGTCGCGATCGACTCGCCGTCACGAGGAGTCGACTCGGCGATGAGCTCGAGGCGTCGCCGTCACGACGCCGTGTGACTCGCCGAGTCGGTGTGAGACCGGACGGTGTGCACGTGGGCCGTGTCAAGCCTTGAAGGCCGCGGCAGGTCACCGGGTGTCCTGCAGGCCCTGAGGTCACCTGCCAATGCTGCCATGCCAGACGTCGACTGGTCGTGAATCGAGTTCAATCGACTCGTGATCCGATGATCATCGGATCATCGATCCGATGATCACGAATCACGATCCGATGATCGTCGAACTTCGGAAGATCCGCACGCGATCTTCAAATGTTTCCCAAAAGATTCTCGATCAAGATTTTCGATTAACGCGAGATCGCCGCGCCGAGTCGTCGCCGACTCGTCGGCGGACTCGTCGCGCGATCGAGATCTTCAAATCGAATTCGCTCATTCATTCTAGATCTTCAGTATCCGCGTATGAGTGCACGTCGGCGTGACGTCGCTGCACGACCGTACGCGTCCGACGGTCGGACACGCGCGCCGCGCGCGTACGTGCACGCACTGCACGGTGGCCGTCACTGGCCGCGGCCGCCGGCGGCGCCGAGCCGGCGCCGGCCGGCCGGGCCGGGCAGCCGGCGCCTGGCAGTCGGCGCCGGCGGGGATCGAGTCGCCGGCGACTCGCCGCGGCCGGGGACTCGAATTCACGTTCAGACGTCGACTGGGCCGCACGTGCACTGCGGCAGTGCTACTACTGTAGGAATGCTTTTTTAGCCGATGTTTTAAATTGCCGGATATTGCCGAGGTCTAGAGGCCGAATTCGGCAATTTTAAGCCACGGCAATTCTCAGGGGGTAGAGCTAAATGGCCGCTTTTGTATGGCGCGGCATTGGCGCCATAGAAGAAATCCAGAGTTTCGAATTCGGCAATTTATCGTATCGCCAATGATTCGCCATGGCCACGGCAATTCCGGTTTTGGTCAAATTCGGCAATTTAACTACCGTAATACGCGGCAATTTAAGCATTCCTACAGTATAGTAGTGCGCGGCGCTGCGCGCGCGCGCATGCATGCACTGCGCCAGTGCGGCAGCTAGCCTACTAGGCTACTAGGCTACTAGCTGCGTTTATACGTATATATATACGTAGATTACGTATATATACGTAGTTTGATTACGCGTTTATACGTATATATACGTGCGGCGTGCAGCGGGCTGTTCACCGTGGCACTGCTCACTGAGTCAGCCACGCCCGGGCTAGCCTAGTAGCGCTGCGCGCGCTGCACTCCTGCAGCTGCACTAGTGGAACTTCGCGATCGCGATCGATATCGATATCGGAAGCAGCGGACTCCGGGAAGCAGCAGTCGATCGCGACTAGCTGCTGAGCAGACAGCTCTAGATCTATAGCTAGCTCGCGCTAATGCGCTCGCGCAATTGTTATAGCCGTTGAGAATTGCAACTTGGCAACTTTGACATCGGAAACCATGTCTCTGCTCTCGAACTCTTGGCGGGGCCGAGTTCTTCTGTACGCGTGCCTTGTCGCAGCGATCGTGCAGCACTGCTCGGCAGGCAGCCGGCCCGACCCCTCGTACGTCCTTGCGGGGAAGGAGCCGGACGAAGTGCAGCGCATCTTGTCCTTTTATGAGTCGGCTGGCGCCAGCCCGGGGGCGGGGACTGCAGCCGGAGGCCTAGGCTCAGGCATCAGCACGAAGCGATTCGACGAGAGCCCCGGCTCGCGGGGCCAGCCGCTGGTATTCTCGAGCGATTCAACGGACACGGACGAAGCTGGTCGGTGAGTGTCATGCATCACGTGCACACGGCATTATAGTTAATCACGTATATTAATATTCGTATGAACGTACCATATACGTACATATACGTATACGTATACGTATACCGTAGTACGTATTAATATTGCGCGCGTATAGGTATATACGCGTACGTATACGTGTACATGCATATACGTATACGTATACGTATACGTATTGCGCATGCATATGCATATGCATAGGCATAGGCATACATATGAGCGTCGACGTCGTGATCGTTTCAAGTTTCGCGGCAGGTACCATCGTGTTGAATACCGGATCGACAACCCGAACCCCCTCTGCATCGTCCTCGACCTCGTTCCATCCATCCAGGCGCTCTCCTGCTCCGATCTGCAGGACGGCTTCCTCCTCCTCGGCCTCGCGTCCCCGGCCGACGCCGCCGCGTTCGCGGCCCGCCTCGCCCCCTTCCGCACCGTCCTCCACGCGAGCTCCGGCTGGGAGTGCCTGGATTTCGTCGGGGAAGAGGGCCCCATCACGCTCCGCATCGTCGCTGAGCCCAAAACCGGCCTCGACGCCAGCCAGATCCGAGTCCGGGTGATCGTCGCCAATGTCCTCGTGAGCGAGTTTGAATTCAATTTACCCCTCGCATCTACCTGCAGCTGCTGTCTCTTAAAATTGACCTCGAACTTGCGACGAGCAGGACTGCGCGGAGCACATTTCGTTCCGCCTGGAAAGCCAGCAGCTGCACCAAGAGGGGGAGGGCTCGCCGGTTGAGAGGCGCCGCACGGCGGCGCGCGGGCGCCGCCACCTGGCCGAGCGGTGGGAGATCCCCGTCTACACATACGCGTGGAACAGGGCGCGTTAGCTCTGCATCTCTTCGTATGCTCTAATCTAATTAGTATTTCCCCAATCCATTCTCTCAGAATGCGAACGGGGGGCCCCAGGAGGCTGTGATCGACGTCGTGAAGGAGTTGAAGGAGGCGCGGGAGAGAAGCCAGCAGTCGCAGACACAAACGAAGACCGCGGCGACCGCAACCGCCGCCAAGAAGGACCTCGACGAAGATCCGGAGGCGCGCAGCGAAGCCAGTACCAGTGCAATGTAAATCTGCCTCACGGTGTTTTGCACATGCGCAGGTCCCCATGGTCTCGTACAGGGTGAACTGCCTGGGGTGCTACGCGGAAGCCAAGCTCGCGGTCGTCATCGAGTACAGCGCATCCAGCGAAGGTGCGAAATTGATATTCAAGCCATGGCCATCGCCCGCGCAAGCTCGATCTTGTGATCTTGTCTCATCGTGGCTCCTTCGCTAGAGCCCCCGACGTCCGCCAAATTCGGCGTCAAGGGGACCGGAGAAGGAAATGTCACCGTCGAGACGATCATCAACATCAACGAAGTTGAAAGGGAGAAGCTGCTCGCCAGCAAGTCGTTTACTGTCGCGAAGACGTTTGTCGGCATCTTCGAGATTTCGGTGGCGGCGGTGTTGAAGGCGAAGGCTTTGTTCCAGAATCAGCTTCAGGTAACCTCTCAGAGTCTCGATCTATCTTTAAATTTGTGGATCGAATAAAGTTTTATCCCATGTATATATGCGTGTTCTTTGATTTTACTCATGCTATACGTGCTCAAGAAAGTATAATTTGTCGACTCACGTTTGGCTCGTGTGCTGATCTTGCTCAATTTTGGTGCTGATGTAGGCGGAGGCTCGCCTCGTTTTTGGAATATTCTTCTCATTCGAGACGGAAATGGGAATTGAGTATTCAAAGCGTACTGATTCCTGGACGGTCTGCCTTTTAGCCTCGAAATTTAATCTTTACGAATACTTGTTCTTCACGTTCTGATCCTCTGAAACGGTCCTATTCGCCATTTTTCACCAGCCGTATGGCACATCCAAGTTCGATTTGCAAACTGTTGGCCCTAGGTTGGACGTTCGATCCAACAGTGCGCCTCGCCGGATCCCAGCGGGTTGCAATAACATCGAACTAATTAGAGCTTCATGGTCATGATCAGGGCTCCAGATGTTTGCAGGAGCAGGTCCCGCCGTCGAGATCCAGCTGTATGCGGGGCTTCCCAAGTTCCGAAAGCGTCTTGGCTGGAAGATTTTCTCGCTAGAATTTGACTTTGCTCTGGGAGTAATGGGAGCAGTCGAGTTTTCCTACTACTACGGCGGCTCTTTGTCAGCTCAGCCCGTTGCCGGCACTGAAGATATCCAAATTGGGTGCGACGTTTACCCGCTCAGTCCTCTATTCGGATCCCTGTGTCTGACAGCACATCGCGTCTTTGCCAGAATTTTTAAATCCAATGCGACCCGCGTCAACGCGACGATCAATTTCCAGCGCCCGAAATGGGATTTCGGCTGGACAGGAATCAAGCTATGGACGGAAGAAACGCAACTAGCGAAGGTTCTCTTTTCTTAAGCTTTTCTCGTGCTGAATACCGGCCGCGGGCGAGCGTTCCTCATTGCACCCGCGCGTACGCAGTACTCTCCGAAGGCAACAGTGGCGATAATGGACGCAGAAAAACCATGGATTTCCCTACAGACCTTCAAAGGTTCGACCGGTTCTAGATCTTCAGTTCCCTCGACCGCTAGACTATTAATATTATTTATATATCTTTCAAAATAAACTCAAGCTGTTTCTGGCACGGCAGCCCCGGAGCTCTCGCTCGAGTCCGACTTCGTCACTCTTCGCTCGGACGAGGCTGTAGCTACGGAGCTGCCAGTTGCATTCACAGCCAAGCGGCGGAATACAGTTCTCTGTGCCATCTTCGATTGTGAGAAGCGAGAGCTTGTATTGCGCGTCGAGTCGGACTCTTCCAGCGTCACGGCTCGCATCGACAGTGGGAAGGTCATTCTCAAAACAGTGAAAAATGCGAAGGGCACGGCCGTGGTCACTCTTTCGGCCCGCGACTACATCGGGCAGACAAGCCGGAGGACGATCACTGTCCTTATCGCAAATCGTGCGCATGCGTATGCTAGTGGTGCTCAACTCAATCGAAGGAAAGCCTTTCTGAAGCCTTGCAATCGAATGCAGCACCGAGATTCAGGGGAGCCCCTACAACTATCACCACGCCTCTTGATCAGTCAGCGTTCGAGTTTTTCGAAATTCTGTCGGACCAGTTCCCGGACGAGATGACCTTCACCGTACAAAGCTCTGCGGAGTCAGTGGTTTCCTCTTCGTCTCTGACGATCGAAGACTATCATCTCCTCGAGAGATTTCCCGATCATAAATTCATGCTCGGCTTCAAGGTGATCCTGAAAGCTCCGCGTCTGCATCTGGATCTGCCGCGCATCTGTCTGCAGCGTTTCTGACCTAGCTACCAGGCTGCTTCCGTCGGCACTACTGAGCTCACAATCACAGCAACAGACGTTTTGGACCTCACCTCTTCCATCAAGATATCAGTGACGGTCTCCGTCGGTGCGTTCGCACGCGCACGCTATAGCTAGCACTCAGCAAAAGGAGGCTTAAACCCTTTAGCTTGAGCTCTCAATTGAGACCGGTCGAACAGCGATCGGAGGGAAGGTCTTCTGCGATGGGATCCAGCGTGTGCCTGAAGGATCAAACATTTTCGCGAAGTCCGGAACGATCACAGACGGAAGCGGGGCCTCGAAGTACCGCCCCGGGACAAAGTGCGGGTGGATCATCAATCCTCTCGGAACGGGGCCAATCGTATTCAACATCAGCAAGTCTCTCGGCTCTGGCGACACGCTCCAGGTGCGCGGCTCCCCAATGGAATTCGCATCGCATTGCTTTGCCAGTTTTTCAATTGCATTGATTAACCTCGAACTCACGTTTAATTTCATATCGATCAGGTTTTTGACTCCGGCTACCCTTCGGTGGCCGAAATGATCATTCCTAGCTCGAGCTTGACGCCAGTCTACACAGACTATATATCAAGCTCGACCAAGCGAACCCAAGTGTTCGTGCTCTTCACGAGCGATTCTGCCGCAAATACGGAAGCCAACGGCTTTACTCTTACGTGGTGGCAAATGTGCAACGGACGCGCAAGCGTTTGGGGGGCAGCCACAATCACAGACGGCAGCGGGCCTTTCCCTTACACCGAGGGACTGGTACGTAGCTATAGGTCAGACATCGCATTGAGCGAAGTCGTCTCATGGTACCTCGCAGAAATGCGAGTTCATTCTTTACGGAGTGAACACTGGATATGTCACTTTCAAAGAAGGAACAGTGCTAGGTGCTCTCTTTCGTTTTCCGATGGATCCGGAGACCCGACAGACGGTGATTCCTCTCAACAGGGCCTGACGACATGCTGCAAGTCTGCGAGGAGAATACGGTGACGGGGACGTATGCTCCGTACTCGTGGGCGCCGTGGTACAAGCGCTCGTACACGTACACGACCGAAGATTGCACTCGCCGTACTACTACTGATCGCCGTTGGCTGGGGCGTTGGATAGTCTACCCTGCTCTGACTGAAGACCTCTACTGGGACATTCCCTACTCTGGCTTCCCCTTAATTCTTCGCTTCGGCATGGAATCGACGACTGCTGCTGCTGGCATCTCAATTGATTATAATCCACGTGCGTCAATAAAGTATTCGTATATCTAATTATATATATCGTCGTGAATATATGTCATCTAAGATGCCGTCGCGTGCGGTGGTGCAGTTTGCGCTTCCTCGCTCTCCCGGCCGGTCAAACTGTTTGGCCCTTCGGGGAGCGTGACGGACGGTAGCGGTCCTCGCCGAAATTATATCGACAACATGGAGTGCAACTGGGCCATTATGCCACCCGGCACTGGCGATGTGGTGATGTCTTTCGACAATCTCAGCACCGAAAAGGGTACGATCTCACGATTGCGAATTCAAATCTTTTCAGCGCGCGAATCAAAAGCTTTCGCAGGATACGATTTCGTTACGGTTTTCCACATGGTCGATGGAAGGGTCAACAAATCATACGTAGCCTCGGGTGTTCTGGGCACGGATGTTGGAGTTGGCACCAATACCCCCAACATCTTTCGGGTTTCGCCTTCGAGGCTATTCGCCTATCCGTCCAACTATCTGCTCGTGACATGGACTTCCGACTCTTATACGCGCGCTGGCGGCTTCACTCTTTTTTACTACCAGTTCTGCAAGGGTTCAGAAACAATATACGTGTACTCAGAGGGCACATTGAGCGACGGTAGCGGTCCTTTTAATTACGGGACAAATACTAACTGCGAGTGGTGCGTCATTTTTGCATGGCCATGGGTCTCCTCAAAAACTCCATTGATTCGAAAAATTCTACATCTGCGTTCTCAGGAAACTTGTGAGCACCAGTCAATCTCCGATAGAATTGACCTTCACATCATTCGCAACGAAAGCTGATAGCGGCATTGTGAGGGTGAGCATCGATATCGATTCCAGCACTTTTGGCCTCCATGGCCAGATTCAATCGTCTCCTCATTTCTTGAACCCAGATTTATGACGGCCCAGATACATCGGCTACTCTTTTGAACAGGACCTCTGGAACGCCGTCAGTTCCCTTCACCGTCCGCTCGTCTGGAAGTGCTATGACCGTCACCTTCGTCTCTGGAAGCCTTGCAGAGCTCAGCAACGGATTCACAGCGACTTACAAAACCGGTCTATTGCCTTTCTTTGACGAATATAGGCTGTCTTGACGCGCGAGCAGCCAAATCAACGCCCTACTGCGCGAGGCGCCGCATCGAGCCTGCCGGCTCGGGCTCGTTCAACGATGGCTCCGGGGACGCTCTGTACAGGCCGGAAACGTTCTGCTCATGGTATATACCATCCGATTCACTCGAACTCCGAATTGCAATTCGGCTAGCTGCACGATCGCGAGATCTGACCATTCCATTTTCAACTGCGCAGGGTCCTGAAAACGGACTCCCCCGGCTTCCTGCAACTGAATTTCACGTTCATTGACTTGGAGGCGGGTGGTGCCACGATCACCATATTTGAAGGTGCCGCGGCTCTAGATCGCAGCTCTAAATTATAGAAATTTGGCACACCGCTGAAGCGGGAAGCAGGGAGAAGCTACGTGGCGGCAGCGGAGCGCTCCGGCCCGTTCGTCCGTGGCAACACAACAGAGCGGAACACGTTCTTCTACGAGTCCACGGGCTCCAGCGTCAGGGTCGTCTTCCAATCATCCGGCCTCGAGCCGCTGCAGGGCTTCGAGGCCACGTACACCACGGTCCGCTACTGCGAGGCGGCGCAGACGCTCAACGCGACCCTCGAGCGCCGCAACTTCACGGATGGGTCTGGCGACCGCCCTTACTCCGACAAGACCGCCTGCGCTTGGTCTCCTTCCTCACCTGCCCGGGCCTGGCCTGCGCGGTTCTGATTCGGTCCTGCGCAGGGTGGTGCACTCGAGCTCCGGTGGGCGCGTGCGGGTCGAGCTTCGCGAGCTCGCGCTCGAGAAGGGCTTCGACTTCGTCTCCGTCATCGACGGCGCCTCGACGAAGGGCTCCATCCTTGGCAAGTTCTCCGGGTCCTACAACGCCAGCACCGTCGGAACCAGCGCCGGTGATGCCTTCAATCAGACGTCGTTCATCTCGTCGGAGGGCATCACTGCCCTCACTGTGTACTTCGTGTCCAACGCTGCGAACACGGGCGAAGGATTCCTCTTCGAGTATTGGGACGTCCCGCCTCCGGAGCAGCTCTGCGCGCGCCTTACGCAGTTAAACACTAGCGAAGGAACCTTCGACGATGGCTCCGGAAGCCAGCCGTATGTGGAGAACTCGCTCTGCGCGTGGCTCGTTTCTCCGCCGGGCAACGGATCGATTCTCCTCAACTTCACTTTCGTCGACACGGAGCCCGGCCAAGACCTCATCCGCGTCTACGACGGGCCCAGCGCCGACGCCCGCTTGATCGCCGAGATTTCGGGCGCTGTGAATCCCGAGGGCCGGGCGGTCGCCGCCTCGTCGGGGCGAGCCTACGTGACATTTACCTCTGACCGCGTCAACAATTTCCAGGGCTTCCGCGCCTCCTATAGGAAAGGTCGGCCTCAATTCTCTGACTGTGATTGTGGATGTAATATCGATTGTTGCTGCAGACAAGCAAGCGTGCAACGGCGAAATCAAGCTTGCTCTGGACAAGCTCGGGAGCGTCGTCGCCGTCGCGAGCAACGGGCAAGAATCTTCCTTCACGTATCTCCCGGACGCGCTGTGCACCTGGTGGGCAAAGATCTAGATTGTGATTGATGGAACCCGTTAACTAAGTTAGCTCATGATCACATCCCCTTTAATTTAGGACGGTGGAGGGACCCGTGGGAGCGTCGCTTGTTTTCAACACAACGTTCCTGTCGACTGAGGGTGGCGTCGACTTTCTTCAGGTGCGAGGCTCTAGCTATATATAGCTATAGATCTTGCGCGCTCGACTTGTACAATGGCAGGTGATCGACACAATGGTGTCCGGTCTGCTCGCTTCAACGGCCTCGAGCTCGATCGCGGCGAAAGAAGTTCGACTTTTGAATGCGACGACGTCGACTTCGAATGCGGCGAACGGGACAGTCAGCACCAGTACTGGTACTCTTCAACCCATGCAAAACGCCGATCTTCTCCTCAATATTTCAGGTTCACGGATCCCTTTAATTTAATTTGCTTTATACTATTCTTTCCCTGATGGCTGCTTTTTAGGGAGCCCGGAGCTCCCGCCACCAGCAGTGCAGTCCCTTGGAAGCAAGCTCGTGATCCGTTTCCAGAGCAACGGCGTCATACAGTCCCAGGGATGGGCGGCGATGGTGCGAAAGTATCTTACGCTTTGTCTGTGCATCATGGCACGTTCGTTGCTTTCTCAAGCCGCCCGTTTTCAATCTAGGTCTCGGCCGTGAAGGCATACCAGGTCAATTCGGCGGACATTTTCGCCGCGGCCCCGACCTCCTCCGTGCTTTTGCTGGTGCTCGACGGCAACTACGCGACGTGGACCAACGCGAGCGACGCGCGAGTGCGTGCGAGTGCCTGCTCCAATATTAATTCGCGGCGCCGATCCGTGGCCGCCTTCGCGCAGTTCTTGGCGGGGCTCGCCGAGCTCGAGGGCGTGCCGGTATCGCGATTCAAGGTCCTCAGCCGACGGGAGGGATCCGTTGTTCTCACGGTGAGACGGCACGATCGCTTAGTCTTTAAGTGTATCTGAAACGTCGCGGCAGATCGAGGTCACGGCGGCGGCGGGGAGCAACGTGACGGCAGAGGCGCTCGCCGTCTCGATCCAGCAGAAGGCCCTCGCCGGCGCGCTTGTCGTCAACGGCGTCCGCGTCACGGGCGTCCAGATCGTGGCGAACGCCGGTGCGCATGCGTAGACGTCAACGGCGAAGCCTTTAATTTCTTATCTGCAGGCGCCCTCCGAGGGGCTGTGACGGCGCCTGTGAGCGCCCCCGTCTCGGTCGACTCGCCGGTCCCCGGCGGGACCGCGAATCCGGCGTCGAGCCCGATCCCGGCCGCCGCGGAGTCCTCGTCGAACACGCTGACGATCGCGGCGGCGGTCGGAGCGGCGGGCGCCGTGCTCGCCATCGTCGCTGTCGCCGTCGTCGTCGTCATCGTCGTCCGGCGGCGCCGCAACCCGAACCGCGTCGACGTCCAGCCGGCCGCGGCGCCGGCGGCGCCGCCGGTGTAAATCAAGTAAATCAAAGTCAACGGACCCAAACTTTTTATGATCAGCGGTCGACCCAAATTGGTCAGTGAGGAATTTCGAAGACAAAGTTCGGTGAAGCTCAAGGCAACTTGCGTGTTCTGCCTGTTCTGAAATGCGATGTTCCTTTGACACATAGCAGCTTGAACGTTAACTCGATAGCTATATATATATAGACACCAATACGCAGCGACATACTTGTTCATGTTAGGTGTAAATGGTTAATGAGAGCACTTCTGTACAGCATCGATTTAATTGAATAACATTGTCTACTATTCAATGCAGCTGTAGCTCGGAGGTACTCAGATGGAAGGAGGGTGGGGGGCGGGGCGGGGGCGGGGGGCGGGGGCGGGGGGGGGGGGGGGGGGGGGGGGGCAGGGGGCGGGGCGGGCAGTGGGCTTCGAGGTCAAGCAAGATCTAGGTCTAGTTCCACAATTTCAATTAATATTTGAGAGTGAAAGGTCAAGCACACACCCCAGGGACGGGATAGCTGCAAGGGCGAGGAGGGCAGGGGGCGGGGAGAGGTGGGGAGGGAGGAGGGGTGGGAGAGGTGGGGAGGGAGGGAGGGGGCGGGGGGGGGGGGGAGGGGGCGAGGGGGCGAGGGGGGGCGGGGGAAGGTTCGCCACCCTGGACCCTCTTTGATTTCGTGGTTTTCGCAGTAAATTACATGACCTGCAATTCACCCCCAGCGGACACGTGCGAAAATTCACTAGTGCTGCATGTCGCTGATCATGAGCGCCTACGCTAGAGGGGTACGCTGCGCTAAAGCTAAATCCCGTCCGGGCAGCCCTCGGTACGGGCCCGCGATCAGTTGTCGAGATCGACGTCCTCGTCCTCCCCGTCGCCCTCCTCCTCCTCGCTCTCCTCCTTCTTGACAGCCGCCGCCGCCACCGCCGCCGCCGCCGTCGCTGCCGCCGCCGCCGCCGCCCCCGCCGGCTCCTGCTTCACGGCGACCGGCTCCTGCTTCGTCGCCGGCACCTCCGCCGCGCCCCCCTCCTCCTCCTCCTCCTCCTCGCCCTCCTCCTCATCTTCCTCCTCCTCCTCCTCCTCTTCCTTGGCGAGCACGGCCGTCGTCTGCGCGCGGGCCGAACAATCAGCGCGGACGGAAGAAAGAGACAAGGCGAGGGCGCGGGCGGCCGCCCGCCCGCCCACGACCACGCACTTCCTCGAGGGCGCGGACGTGGCCGTCCTGCGAGAGGAGCTTGTTCATCGAGAACATGGTCATCTTCTTCGCCCCCTTGAACGCCGCGCTCAGCGTCTCGTCGCAGATGATCTGCACAAGGGGCCCAGGCTCCGCGTCAGCGGCGCCCCCCGCAGGCGGCCCCGGCCCCGGCGCCGCGCCGGCGCCGCGCACGTTGCGCTTGTCCTTCGGGTCCTGCAGCTCCTTCTCCTTGATGTACGCCCTGGATGGGGGTGTACGGCGTTCAGCGCGCCGGGGGGCACGGGGTAGGGGACACCGGGGGGCGGGGGGAGGGGGTACGCGCCAGATGCGCTTGACGACCTCGGTGCGGGGGAGGCGGTCGACGCCGAGGAAGGCGGCCATGGAGGGGGAGAGGGCGCAGAGCTTTGCGAGGCCGCCCGACGGTTTCCGCTTCTTCCTCTCCTTCCCCTCTCCGCCCTCCCCGTCCTCGCCCTCCCCCCGCTCCATTTTACGCTTGCCCTTCCCGTCCGACCCCTGGATGTGCTGCGCCCACGGCGCTCAGGAACCGGACCGAGCGGCGGCGCCGCCGCCGCTTCTGCGCGGGGCGGGGCGGAGGGAGGGGGCGGGGCGGGCGGACCGGGGCGAGGAACTTGTTTATGGAGAACATGGTGCACTTGTCGACCCCGAGGAGCTCCGTAAGCCTCGCGTCGCAGTGGATCTCCCGCCTGCCGCCGCGCACCGCAGTGCATCTTGTCAGCTGCAGGGGGCGCGCGGGCGCGGAAGGGCGAGAGGGAGGGCACTTGTTGTTCGGGTTCTGCAGGCCGCGCCTGCGCGCGGCGGCGGGCGGGGCACGTCGGCGGGCGGGCGGGCGGGCGGGCGGGCGAGGGGGGTACAGCGAATCCCGCGCACTCTTTGATGTAGTCCCAGATCGCCTTCACCACCTGCGGGAGGGCGGAAGGGAGAGGGGGTACGGGGCGTGGCGGCGTCAGGTGCGCGCGACGGGGCGGGGCGGGACGGAGAAGGCACGGGGGGGTGGGGGGGGGGGTTGCGGGGGCGGGGGGTACGCGCCTCGCCCCGCGTGAGGCTGTCTACCCCCAGGAACTCGGTCAACTTCTCGCTAAGCTTGCACGTGGGGAAGCCGCCGGCCCTCCTCTCCGACCGCTCCGACCGCCCGCTCTGCCGGCGGCGCGTCGGCGGGCGGCGGGGGGCGGGGGGAAGGGGGCGTCTCGGCCGGGGCCGGTCGGGAGCGCCGGGGGGGGGTACGGGTACCTTGGAGGCGCTCTTGCTGCTGCTGGCGGACGGCGTCGCCTTCGCCTTCTTCTCCGACCCCGGCCGCTGCGGCGTCGCCGTCGCCCGCGCCACGTCCGCCGCGCTGCGGCGCGCGCGGCCCCGGGGTCGCCGGCGAGGCCCCGCGCCCGCCCGCGCCCGGCCGGCCCGCCGCACCTGATCCGCTTCGGCGTCTTCTTCTTCGCGTCCTCCTCCGAGCTCGCCTTCTCCTCCTCCTGCGCGCGCGGGACGATCGGAGCGCGCCGCGCGCGGGCCGCACGCAGCGCCGCGCACGTTCATGAGCTCTTCGAGCCACGCCTTGACCTTCTTCTTCTTCTCGGAGAAGTCGATGCTGAAACGCTCTGCGGGGGCGCAGTAAGCGCCCACGCGCTCCGGGCCGCGCACGGGAGCTAAGCTAAGGATCTTTGCTCCGATGCTGAGAAAGAGCTCCTCGGTCGGAATCGGCGTGCCGGGCTCAGCTTCGCGAGCTTCGGAGCGATTTCGGCCGAGGGCCTATTCCAGCCCCGGCGGGCGACGCTAGCTCGAGCGATATGCATGCACGCTCACCGTTCAGCTTAACGAGCACCATCTTGACGGTCAGTTGCTGCCCGGCGCGTCAGGCCAAACTGAACGGGCGGCGGCGGAGGCGGCGGCGCACGTCGAGGTCCTCATTTAGGAGTGTTTCGCGCAGGAAGCTCTTGATCTCCTTCTCGCTGGGCTCTTTCATCGCGCTTCGCTCTTTTTTCTTTCTGGGGGTACGGCGTGTGGTCGCGCTTTCGTCGGCGAGCGAACTAGGGCATCCGGCCGCACGCGGAGGAAGTGCGTTTGTCGTTGCGGGGCCGCTCCAGCCACACGGAGCGCCGGCGGGGGGCGACATGGCGGATGAGGTGAGCTCGGGAGCAGGGGAGGGATCGACGCTTCTTGCTCGCTAGCGGTCTTCTAGTGCCAGCTAGCTTCGCGTGTTTCACCGAGCGGCGCCCACGGCCAGCCGCATTCGGCGTTCTGCGTTCGATGCCGCCCGCGCGGCCTTCGCTCGCCTCCCGCGTGCATCTTTTGATTCGTTCGCACAGGCCGCGCTCCAGGCGCGCATTCGGGAGCTGGAGGAGGCGAGGAACGACGCAGCGGATTTGGCTGTGAGCGTCGGCGAGGAGCGCGATGCGCTGCGAAAGGAGCTGAACGAGCTCAAGGCCAAGGTCTGCGCCTCCTACGACCGCGCTTGCCGCCGCCTCGCGCCCGCCGATGGATCTCGGCAGGCCGAGAGCGGCGGCGGCGACGAGCTGGAGAAGGCGAACGCGAAGCTGCGGAAGCTGGCGGAGGCGTTCAGCAAGCTGCGGCTGGAGAAGGCGCAGGCCGACGAGCAGCTCGCGCGCCTCGGCGAGCGCGTGAAGGAGCTCGAGGCGCGGCCGGCCGCGGGGGAGGCCGCCGGCGCCGCGCAGGCCGAGGCGCGCGTGGCGGAGCTGGAGAAGGAGCTGAAGCTGCGGGGCGAGCTCTACGCCGCAGTCTCTGCCGAGCGGGACGCCCTCTTCGAGGAGACGGAGCGGCTGCAGGACAAGATCCGCCAGGGCGCCCCCGCGGCCCCGGCGGGGGGCGCGGCGGCGGCGGCGGCGGCGGCGGCGCGGGTGGCGGAGCTGGAGGCGGAGGTGCAGCGGCTGGCGGAGACGATCGACGAGCAGGCGCGCTCGGCGGAGGAGGAGCGCGGCGCCATCGAGGGCCAGCTCCGCAGGCTCCAGGCCGAGCGCAACGAGGCCCGCAAGGAGCGCGACGAGGCGAGCCGGGCCGGGCCGCCCCTCCCGCAAGGCGAACGGCCCGGGCTGACGGGCTGACGGGCGGCGGGCGGCGCAGTCTCAGAAGGCGGCGAAGGAGTCGTCGGAGCGGCTGGCGGAGGCCGGCGGCAAGCTGCGCAGCGCGGTGACGGCCTTCCAGGGCCTCAAGGGCGAGCACGAGGCCCTCAAGCAGCGCGCCGCCGAGCTCGAGGCCGCCGCCGCCGCCGCCGCCGCCGCCGCCGCCTCGCCTGCCGAGGGCGACGGTGAGGGCGCGGCGGCGGCGCGGGCGGCAGAGGCGGAGGCGGCGCTGGCGCGGGAGCGGGAGGAGCGCGCGGCGGCCGAGCGGGACACGGCGGAGCGGCTGGCGCAGGCCGAGGCCCGCGCCGCGGCGGCGGAGGCGGCGGCCGGCGAGGCCGCGGGCTGCGGGCGGCCCTCGGTGCGGCGGCGGCGCGGTGCCTGCCGGTGCGCTCCTTGCCACCCGCTCAGGCGCCGCGCCGCGCAGAGTCGCGAGTCACGGCGGCAGAGGCGGCAGCTGCGGAGCGGAACGAGGGTGCGGGGCCGCCCGGGGCGCGCCGGGCTCGCCGCCAACGATCGCCTCGCAGAAACAGCTGCGCTGCGCGCGCGCGCGGAGGCTGCAGAGAAAGAGGCCGCAGCCGCGAAGGCCGCCGGTGCGCCCCGCCCCGTTCATCCCATCCTCGCGCCGCCCCCGCCCGTCCTCAGCGCGCACCGCAGCGGAGCGCTCGCGGGAAGAGGCGGCGGCGGCGGCGGAGCGCGCCGCGCAGCAAGCCGCGGCCGGCCAGGACGACGAGGCCCGCCGGGCGCTCGGTGCGCGGCTCCGCTCTGATGGGTACCTTCTTCGTCCCTGAAGGCTCCCGCCGCAGAGGAGCGCGTTTCGGCGCTGCAGGCGGAGGTGCAGTCTGCGCGGGAGGCCGCGCGCGAAGCCGGTGCGCCCGCCGCATGCCCGCGCCCCCTGCGAAGGAAAAGCGCCGACGGCCGCCGCAGAGGCGGGCGCGGCGGCGGCGCAGGCGAAGCTGCAGGAGGCGGCGGCGGCGGCCTCGGCGGCCCTGGCGGAGGCAAAGGCGCGGGGCGCGGCTGCGGAGGAGCGCGCCGCGGCGGCGGAGCGGGCGCTGGAGGCGGCGAAGGAGGCGGCGGTCGGCGGCGAGGAGGCCGCGGCGCGCGCCGCGGACGCCGAAGCGAAGGCGGCGGCGGCGGAGGCGCGGGCGGCGGAGCTGGCGGAGCGTCTCGCGGCGGCCGAGGCGGCTGCAGAGGTGCCTTGGCTGGAATTTGCCTTCCCGCACAGTACCGCGGCTGATCTCCCGGCAGGCTGCGTCGCAGGCCGGCGGGGACGCGGCGGCGGCCGGGGCGGAGCTGGAGGCAGCGCGGCGGCAGCTGGCGGAGGCGGAGGCGCGGGCCGCTGAGGCGGAGGCCCGTGCCTTCGAGCTCGAGGGCCGCTTGGCAGAGGCGGAGGAGGCGGCAGCGGCGGCTCCGGGCAAGGAGGAGGCCGAGGCGCGGGCGGCGGCGGCGGAGGCGCGTGTCGCGGAGCTGAAGGAGCGTCTGGCGGCGGCCGAGGCGGCTACAGAGGTGCGGGGGCCGGCCTGCGCACACAGAACCGCGGCCGATTCATCGCGCCCCGCAGGCGGCGTCCTCGGCCGGCGGGGATACGGCTGTGGCCGGGGCGGAGCTGGAAGCAGCGCGGCGGCAGCTGGCGGAGGTGGAGGCGCGGGCCGCCGAGGCGGAGGCGCGTGCGTTCGAGCTCGAGGGCCGTTTGGCAGAGGCGGAGGAGGCGGCGGCGTCGGCCCCGGGCAAGGAGGAGGCCGAGGCGCGGGCGGCGGCGGCGGAGGCGCGGGCGGCGGAGCTGAAGGAGCTTCTGGCGGCGGCCGAGGCAGCTGCAGAGGTGCGGGGGCCGACCTGCGCACACAGAACTGCGGCCGATTCACCGCGCCCCGCAGGCGGCGTCCTCGGCCGGCGCGGGCGAGGCTGCGGCCGCGGCGGAGCTGGATGAGGCGCGACGGCGGCTGGCGGAGGCCGAGACGCGTGCCTTCGAGCTTGAGGGCCGTTTGGCAGAGGCGGAGGAGGCGGCGGCGTCGACGGCGGGCAAGGAGGAGGCCGAGGCGCGGGCGGCGGCGGCGGAGGCGCGGGCGGCGGAGGCGGAGCGGCGGGCGGAGGCGGCGGCGCGGGAGGAGCGGCGCCGGGCGGAGGCGCGCCTCGAGGAGCTGCAGCGCCAGCGGGACGAGGGCGGTGCGCTCGGATCGCCCCCTCCTCCGCCGCCTCCGCCTCGGCCTTCCGTCTCTGACGGGGGCTCCCGTCGCGCAGAGGAGCGCATCCGGGAGCTCGCGGCGGCGCTCGAGGCGGCCCTCGCGGCCCCCGAGAGGCAGGAGGCGGCGGCGGCGGCGCCCGAGCGGCGGGAGCGGGCGGCCCCGACGGCGGCGGACGGCTGGGGCGACGAGGGCGGCGACGGATGGGACGTCGTCGCCGAGGAGGCGGCGGCCCCGTCGGCCGCGGCGGCGGAGGCGGAGGCGCGGCTGCGGGAAGCGGAGGCGGCGCTGCGGACGCTGCGGCTCGAGAAGGAGGCGGCGGACGGCCTCCTCGCCTCTCTCCAGTCCGAGCGCGACGCCCTCGAGGCCCGCCCGCCCTCTCCTTCGCCGCTCCGCCGCCCCTCTTCCCTTTGACGCGCGCTGGCGCAGGCGGCGCGCGCGGAGGCGGAGCAGGGGGCGCTGGTGCAGCGGCAGGCGAACGAGCGCATGGCGGCGCTCCTGCGCAAGTTCCAGGAGGACAAGGAGGCGGCGGCGGCGGCCGCCGCCCCGGCCGGCTCCGGCTCCGGCGCCGAGGAGCTCGAGAAGCGGGTGCGATGCCTCTATCCCGGGCCACGGTCCCACCTGAGCGCCTGGGGCGGGCGCGCAGCTGCGGGAGGCTGCGCGGGAGGTGGAGCGCCTGCGGGAGGACAACGCCGGCCTGGCCGAGCAGATCAAGAGCACGCAGCAGGAGGCCTTCCGCGTGCGCGAGCGGGCGGCCAAGGTGCAGGAGGCGAACCGGCGGCTCGCGGAGGAGAAGGAGGACCTGCAGGCCGAGGTCGGCGAGCTGAAGGCCTTCGTCGCCGGCATCCGGTGCCTTCTTCTCGTGCCGCGTACAAGGTCGATCGCCTCTGACGGGGCGGGCCGTGGCAGGGACGAGAACCTGGCGCTGATCGAGCGGGCGAGGGCGCTGGAGGGGGCGGCGGCGGAGGGGGCCCGCGGCCGCGACCGCGCCGACGCCATGGCCCGCGAGAACGCCACCATGCGCCAGGTGCCGCGCGGCCGGACCGAGCCGGGCCGCCCGTGCCCCGGCTCACTCCGTGCGGGCGGCAGGAGGTGGCGGCGCTCCAGCGGATCGTGGCGCAGCTGAAGGGCGAGCCGGGCGCCGCCGGCGCCGGCGCCCCCGAGTTCGAGACCCTCCCCAGCGAGTGGAAGGAGCGCGCCGAGCGCGCCGAGATGCGGGTGCGGTACCCTCCTCCGGCCGTCCGCAGCCCGCCTCTGAAGGGGCGGCGGTGGCAGGCGGTGGCGGCGATGGCGGCGGTGGAGGAGGCGGAGGGGGCGCTCGCGGCGGCCCGCGCCTCGGCGCGCGCCGCCGAGGAGGAGTTCGCCGCCGAGCGCGGCAAGCTCGGGGCGCTCGTCGCTTCGCTCTCCGCCGGCGCCGGCGGCGGCAGCGGCGGCGAGGGCGGCGAGGGCGAGGGCGGGGAGGAGGGCGGGGCGGGGCTGCGGGCGCGGCTGGCGGTGGCGGAGGCCGAGTCCGGGCGGCTCCGCTCGCAAATGGCGCGCCTGGGCGACGAGCTCGCGGCGGCCGAGGCGGCGCGGGCGCGGGCGGCGGAGGAGGCGCGGCGGCGGGAGGCGGCGGCGGAGGGGCGCGAGGAGGCGGCGCGGCGAGAGCTGAAGGCGCACGCGGAGGCGGCGCTGCGGCTGGCGGCGGAGCGGGACGCGGCGGAGGCGGAGCGGGGGCGCCTCGCAGCGCAGGCCGAGCGCGCGGCGGCCGAGGCCGAGGAGCTCACGGGGCGCCTCCACCAGAACTGTGCGCGCTCCCCCGCCCCCCGCCTAGGCCCGACTCGGCCCGTCCGACTCGCGTGCGGCAGCCCTGAACGTGTCGGAGCTGGCGATGAAGCTGATGGCGAAGAGCCAGGAGGCCTCCCGCCTGGAGGCCGAGCGCGAGCGGCTCGAGGCGGCCCTCGAGGCCGCCCGCAGGGAGGCCGAGGCCCGCGCCCGCGAGGAGGCCGCCCGCGCCGCCGCCGCCGAGCGCGCCCGGTGCCCCCCACACCCCCTCGCCCGCGCCCGCGCGCGTGCTTAGCGGCGGGCAGGATGGGAGACGAGGCGGCGGAGCTGGAGCGGGCGCGGAGCGAGGCGGGCCAGCTGCGGCTCACCGTCGAGGGCCAGCGCCGCGCCGTCGAGGAGGTCGCCGCCGAGCGCCTCCGCGTGCGCCCAGGCCCCCTCTTTTGCGTCTATCTTCGGATCGGGCTGAGGGGTCCGCAGATGGCGACGGAGCTGCAGGGGAGGCAGGAGGAGGTCGAGTCGCTGCGGGCCTCGCGCGAGGCGCTGCGGGCGGAGCTCGACGGCCGCGCGGCGGAGCTCGAGCGGCTGGCGGGGCGCCTCAAGGAGCAGCGCGAGTCCTCGCGCAGGGCCGAGGCCGCCGCCCAGCAGGCGCGGGACGAGAAGGCCTCGGCCGAGGCGGCGGCGCGCGCCGCCGCCGAGCGCTCCGCGGGGCTCGCCGCCGAGGCCCAGCGCCTGCGCGCCCGCGCCAAGGAGCTCCAGGCGCGCCCGGCCGGCCCTGCTTCGCCTCCTCTCCGCCGCCCGCCCGCCTGACCGAGGGCGGGGCGGGGCAGGACGAGGTGGAGCGCCTGGAGCGGGAGAAGGCCGCCGCCGTCGCCTCTGCGGAGCGCGCCGCGAGGGCGGCGGCGGCGGCGCAGGCCGCGGAGGCCGCCGCCGCCCCGCGGCGACCCCCGCAGCCGCCCGCGCCGCGCCGGTGAGAGGCGGCCCGCCCCCGCCCCCGCGCGCTCCGCCCCTCTGACCGCCGCGCAGCTCTCGCCCGAGCCGGCGACGCCGAGCCGGGGGGCGGACGGGTGGGCGGTGGGGACGCCCGTGGGCTGGAGCCCGCCGGGGGGCCCCGAGGCGGCGAGCCTGCCGGGGGCCCCCGCGGCGGCGGACCTCGAGCGGCGGCTGGCGGAGAAGGAAGAGGAGGCGCGCCGCTGGGCCGCCGAGCGCGCCGAGCTCGAGGGGCAGCTCCAGGCCAAGCAGGACCGCATCGACGTCCGTACCCCCAGGGGGCGGGGCGCCGCGCCGCTCTCCACTCCCCCCCCCTGACTTTCGGCGCAGCGGCTCGTGGCGGACAGCCGGGAGCTGCTGCAGCGGCTGCACGCCTCGGGGCAGCCGACGATCCCCGGCGCCGCCCCCTCCCTCCCCTCCTCCAACTCCTCCCGCGCCCTCGACATACCCCCCTTCGACGGCTCCTCGGTCCGCCGCGTACCCCCCGGACCTCCCCTCCCCCTGATCCGTCCCCCCCAGGCGCGGGCCTCGGACCTCGCCTCAAGGCTGCAGGAGGGCCCCACCGAGAGTACCCTCCTCCACTCCCTCATCGACCGCCAGGCCCGGGTGCGCCCCTTCCTTTCGCGTACCCCGCTCCCGCTCACCCCCCCCCTCTCTAAAAAAAGAAACTGCGGCCCCGTGACGTCGGCTTCGCACCCTCCCCCGAGGACCCCGAGGAGTCCGACTCCGACTCCGAGCGCGGTACCCCCGTCCCTTCATCCCCCCCCATCCCTCTATCGACGCATACGGTATCGGCAGAGCTGGACGGGTACCGGCCCACGGCGACGCTGGTGCCGTGGGGAGTCTTCGGGGGTCCCGACTCGGCCGCTTCTCGCCGTGTGCGCGGCATCGCCCGCGGCTTCGACGTTCGCACGTGCGTACCCGTACCCCTTCGAAACCCCTCTCCACACACCCCCTCACCCCCCCTTCGAATTCTGAAGCTTGCGCGCGCAGGGCGCGGGTGGGGCGTGCCCTCCGCCGTTCGGCGGCCGCCCGCCTCTGCTTCCTCAACGCCCTTTTCTTCGGTACGCCCCGACCGCTTCCCCACCCCCCCTTCCTCTCGCCTCACCGCCGCGCTTCAGGGGCCCTGTTCCTCCTCTACTTCTTCATGATCTCCCGGTACCCCTCCTCCTTTTCCCCGCGTCCCTGGCGCGGCTGACTGGAGCGCCCTATACAGGCGCTGCGCGGGCCTGCGGCTCCAGCGGCCGGGCGCGCCCATCTGATCGGGACTCGGCGCGGGCCGTGGCGGCCCATTTTAATTCAGACCACGAAGCTCAGAACCCTAGCGTGTCAAACCGGATCTGTGCGCTCAACGCGCGAATTGATATTCGAAACTCGACACACGTGCACGCGGGACCAGACACCGTTCAAGGACTCTGTCTTGTACCCGTGCACGCGCCAGGGAGGCGCTTACACATTTATGCATGTGAATGTCAATCGTCGGAGCTAACTACATGTAAATCGTTGTCGGATTTTGCGGCTCGTTCCGGCCCGATCTCGAGAGGGTGGATGGGGGCGGCGGGTCGGCCCCGGTGCCGGCTGCAGGCCTAGGACGGGACTTGCGGCTCCACTGGGCGCTGCTGCGCCGATAGTAGTGGTACCCCCAGATGCCGCCCACGAGCAGCAGCACTGCGCCCTGCAGAAGGCAGAGGTCGATCAGAGGTGTCGGACGAGTACAGGACGTGCGACGCGAACCAGGCCGAGCCCGAGGCCGAGGCCGAGTCCGATGTGGGACGTGTTGCTGCCTCCGGGCTGAGGGGCTGCAGCCTGCGATCCGGACCACGCCGACAGAGTCGTCGGCGCCACTTGCCACTGCACAAACTGCGCAAGTGTCGGGATCGCGTGAACAGCGCTGGCAGATCTAGATAGATAAATAAAAGACTTTGTGATAGATTTTATCGGATCTAGGTGTATGAACTGCATAAACGGGCACACGTTGGTGACGAGAGTCTGCTCGCCGTCGGCTTGATCGATGCGCAGGTCGTACGTCTTTTCGCTTGCGAGGAGAAGGCTGCGGCCCGCGGCCATTCTTCCCGTGCCCAAGGCGCAGTCCAACGGAGGGGACATCGGAAGGTCTGCTCGAGCGTGGCGGTCAGTTCGGGCGGCCGCGGGCGGTTGGGGCCGGTTTCGCGCACCGAAGCAGAGGCCGCCGTTGCACAGGCGGACGTTTGCGGCGGGGTGGGCGCAGACGGCCGCAGCCGTCGAAAGATCGAACTGGCCGAACATCACCTGAGCAGCGGCTTCAACTTCAGCTCGGATACACTTTCGGAGGGCCACGCGAGCTCACGCTGGTGGGGACGACGCCGAACGTGCCCGCGATGAAAAAGTCCGCAGTGGAATTGGAGCTCAAGTGAGCCGAGAGGCGGCGGAGCTTGTTGCCGGAGCAGCTGCGAATCGCGCCGAAGCTCGAGCAGTTGAGCCCCGTGCGGTTGGCGTCGATCGCGCCGGCCGGTCGCCAAATGACGGCCTGTCAACGTCCATTCGAAGAAGTCTAATCAGAGCAGGGCAAAGTATCGCATTCCCATGCCAGAGAATATAGCGCACGTTCTGCACGACGACGCTGGAGCCCGTCTGCACGTCCGTCACGCGGAGCGAGTGGGCGGCGCCCGTCGACAGGACGAGCAGGTGCCGCGCGGGGCGCGCGGACGCCGCGTAGGGACTCGCTGGAATCACTGCGCATGTGCCGAACAACCATAATCAACGACAATGGCTTCCGTGCTCCGTGAATCATAATGTCGTTCGCTCACCGAAACAGACGGAGGTCGAGGGTTCCGTGCTCCTCTCTGGGATGGGCGGGTTGAGCGACGCGTCGACAGTGATGGCATCGGTGAAGGAGCCTCGGCTGAAGCGCCCGATCTCGACCTGCAGATAAATTTGAGCCCCCGAAATTCAAAGGCGCCGGCTCTTAATTTCTCTGAGTTCGACTCACGCGAGGGACAGCGAAGAATGTGCCCGCTAGGCAGGCCCGACGGTCGGCAGCGGCGGCCATGGGCGGGAAGAGCTTGATGGGCGCGTTCGCGACGAAGCTGCCGTCCATGCTCAGGCTCCCGATTGAGTCGAAGTCCAGCTGGATGCCCATCGCTGCGGTTGAGGGTGAGTTTCAGCGTCAGATTTATTAGAGTTCGCGGCGGCGAACCTGGCGTGGTGAAAGCGACAACCGCGCTCCGCGGGCTGCTTCCGATCGAGTTGCTGCACACGGCGACCATGCGGTAGGCCGTGTTCGCGGCTAGGCGGTCCACCATCATTGACATCTCGCTCGCTCGCGTCGGCACGCCGCTGGCGACCTCCGCGGCCGATTCCGCGCCGGTCGAGTCCACCCCGAGCGAGAGCAGAGAGCACTAGGCCAGAATTGAAGAGTCAGCTCTAGAATCGCGCCGCAGCGAGTTCACGCACCTTCGAGATCGGGATGGACTGTCCGGACACGACGTCGTACGCCTCGTTGACGGGGACAGTGAACGCAACGGAGACGGAGCGGAAGGTCGTGGCCACGACGCGAGGGAAGCTTGGCGCCGCGAGGCCTGTTCGGATGTCATTATCGCGATCATGGAACGTCCCCCGCCACGCGGTCGTGTCAGAATCGATTCGCAAACACACCGACGGGGCGTGGCTTAAACTGCATGGCCTGCGAAATCGATTATTAATTCGAGGGTACCAAAACACGTTGCGCGTGCACGCACTCCTTCGACAGTCGTCGACTCCCCGCTCGCCAAGTCCTGCGAGTGGTGTAAAAAAACCCCGGAGAGGGTCGATGGCTCGAAGCTACAACCAGCTCACCGTCGTCGTCATGCCTGTGAAAGCCAACATTAACGCTCCATCCATGAGCGTGTCTAAAGCATTGACGCAGAGCGCGCACCGAGCAGGGCGCCGTTGGCGAAGACGGGGCCGGGGAGGGTCTGAAGCAGGTGGCGGGCGCGTACGCCCTTCGGAGCGAGGTACTCGGGTGGGGGAAGGTCGTCCGGAATGCTGGCGGTTACCTCCCCTCTCTCGTTCTGCGTGGGCGCGCGGTCAGCTCCGAGGACAGGGTGCGGGGGTAAACTTTCGTGCGGCCACTACCGTCTGAATGTTGGCCCTGTCCATGTAAACGCACGGGTCGGTCCTTTACTAAAATTCGAACAGAGGGAGAGATGAAACTTGCGCACGATGCGAGGATGTAGGTCGAGGAGACGAGCTTGCCGCTGCAACCGAGCGCGCTTTAGATCTAGAGCAGCGAGCGGCGTGCGGGCGCGCGGGCTGACTTTCGGTAGCACGCGCGGACTATGTTCCCCTTCACCGACTCGCCACGGGTGTCCTCGTACTCATGGCACTCCGCACCCGCCGGCGCCTCGCCGCTGCCGACGCTTGCGCCCGCCCTGCCAGCCAGCATCGAACGGCGCTGCGTGGGAGCGATCGTTCCCGGCACTGCCGGCGCCGGCGACGCGGAGTAAATATACACGCGAAGAAGCTGCGTTTACATGCGCGACAATAAGAGCGCACTCTGGGTAGACGTAACGGAAGTTGTCGTTGCAAGAGGGCACTCGGGCTTCGTCCAGTATTCTGCCAGAAAGAGAGGTAAGTAGCCGGCGATGCTTCCGTCAACTGCAGGCGCACCCGGGAAATCTTTCGTGCACGTGACTTTGCCGTCTGCCCCAGGCTCGCAGGTCTCCCCGCACTTTTCCTTTTTCAGCTTCACTGCCTCCTTTTCAGCTGCGAGCACTGCAGCAGCATCGCGATCGCCGGTTGTTGGCTGCACTGTCGGCGGCTTGTAGATGCATTCGGATTTCGACTGCGAGAGGCAAGTGTCCTTCGCCAAGGCGAGCGGCGTCGAAGCCATCAGCTTTCCTGCGAAAAGTTTCGCCGCGTCCCTCCATGCACGTGTACCGGGTCGAAATCAAACACGCGCACCGTCAGCAGTGGAGATAAGATCCTTTGTGGTCTGAGGACTCAGCTGGACGGCTACGCATACGGGATGGGGTTGGATTATGAGCGAACGTGGGCGGAACGAATTTAAATTGAAGCCCATGCACCGCTCTCGCGGGTCGCGAAGACGACTGGGTCCGTGTAGTTGGAGAGGCCCTCGCGGCGGCCGCACGCCACCTGGACATAGTACGGCCGCTTTGCCGACAGCTCCTGGACGCTGATAGAGCTGGACATGGTCAGGTTGCTCGGCTGGCCCATCTCCGCCGTGAAATTAAGTCCTCCTGAATGCGCAGAAGATTTGGATGTGAAATTAAAATTACTCGCATCGGAATCGCCAATCGCGGTTCGCGCGCACCGGCGTCCGTCCCGTTAATGAGCATATGGCACCTCGTCACTGCAAAGAATCAAATAATTATTGATGAGCACGCTGATTCCACGTAAAGTCTGGGAGAGAAGTGCTTTATACCTTGGTCACCCCCTGCGGGTCCGTACTGCATATCAAAGTATACAGTGACATATTGGGACTGCAGATGTCAAGGTCATGATCAGCTCGGAAATAGTAACCGTCTTCAAACCCGATCGCACCTCGGCCCTCCTAACGACAAGGTTCTTGGGCGGGGGCAAAGCTAATTGCAAGGTTGTGTGTGAGTTTCATTCGATCGCAAATCGCTTTGATTGATATCGAATCAGTGGTCGGGCAGAGCTGACCTTTAGTTGTAAACGTTTGTGATTTGCTCTCGCCCCGCCCGTTCGCATTCGAGCAGGCAACCTGGTTAGGAGAGCACAAAGTCATTGAGTCAAAACTGTGTGATTGGTGTGCCCCAGGCCGGGCACCTCGACGGTGTACGTGGTTCCCGGAAGGAGGTTTGCGAGCGCGGAGGGGATGCCGCCGTTCTTCACTGCCTTGGAGCCGCAGGTCTCAACGTCAACGCTCTGGAGGGGCTTGTAGCACCACATGTCGTCGGCCTTGGTGACGCGGAAGACCTCGGCG
Source organism: Cyanophora paradoxa (assembly GCA_004431415.1). NCBI lineage: Eukaryota > Glaucocystophyceae > Cyanophorales > Cyanophoraceae > Cyanophora > Cyanophora paradoxa. Next base: position 77,622 of record QPMI01000491.1, on the reverse strand, counting down.
TCGGCGATGTAGCCCGCGCAGAACTCGAGGCCCGGCGCGACTATGTACAGCGGGTCGATCAGAACGCTGGCGCCGAAGGTGCGCGGCATGACGGCGAAGCCCGGCGACGGCGGCGGCTCCAGGTCTGCTGGCAATCAGCTCGCTCGCCCCATTTGCAACTGCAATTTCAAATCGACAGCGGGAGCGCGCACTGAAGATGTCGATGGGGATCCAGCCGCCGTCACGCCGGCCGAACCTGTTGGAACACGATGTCGCAATCTTGTATCGCCCTACGGTAACCATCTGCTGCGTGTCCGACGTCTTATTCCCCGCTCGCTGAGAAGCGTAAGGCTGCACATGCATACCTGTTCCTGCGAGCCGACGGTGAAGGAATCGATCTTCCGGCGCAGCACCGTTTCGCCGACGTAGGCCTCCAGCGGCACTGTGGGTCCCCGGCCCTGTATGCAAACAAATTATATCGATATCAGATCACGGTCAGGCGAATATTTGAAAGGCAACAACGTTAACGGGACAGCTGCAGAAAATGCCGGGATGCACCTCGATGGGTTTTCCGTTGAACTCGACAAAGATGATTGAACAGTTGAACGTGTTGGGTGGAGTTGCGGCCGCGATGTGCTTGGGAATGATTGGACGAGGAATGCCGATTTCAATCTGCAGTCTCACGTAAATGTAAATTTATTGCGAAGAACTCTTCCAGTGCACCGAGGCCTTCTGAGAGCTGACTTCCACCGACACTGCGAAGCGCACCGGAGCGAAGGGCTCCTGTGGGGGGCCATCCGCTGCGCGATTGTGGGCGATTGAACCACGCAAGGCTTGATATGCGCCGCACTCATGAAAGTGACCATTCGCGACACCGGGCCCGTCTCGAGGTTGTTCCAGCAGCGCGAGAAAAACCTGCGAACGGTAAGGCAGAGCTAGGGGCTGAAGGGAAGCGGGCCGGGTGATCATGAACGTGTAATTTGAAGAGGCTTCGAGGCCCTTTACGCTCACGAGGCGGCCCCAGCGCGTATCCAGTTCCGTGGCAATGACGTGGCCGACTACTGAATCTCCGACGGAATCTCTGGCCATGACGTAGAGGTCGCACTTCGTTAGGGGCGGCCACGCCAGCTCCTTCTGCATGATAATCTGCGCGCGTAAAGGAAGGTGCTGAGGAGTTGAGAAAAGGTTTAAAGGCGAGTTACCCGCGCACCTGCACCAAGAGGGACTTGGTCGTGAAGTGCATCAACGCCGGAGGTGGCGGTGCGAGCGGTGGCGCCGGGGGGACGGGGCCGGTCTGAAACTGAAGCTCTGCTTGAGCAATGATCTTGGGCTCCGGCCCGTCCATAGTGGTGACGAAGAGTGTGCAGTTGAGCTGCGAGTTGGGCGGCAGGAACGACTTTTCCAGCGAGATCTGCAGGACCCTGCGCGGCGGGAGCAGGAAAGGACGAGGTCCGAACACTTGCGTCGACGGGGGCAGCTGGATGCCGGCAGGCTGCACACGAAAATGAACGTCAATAAGTGCCACTGGATGATAAACGATTTAAGTGGAGCTTGTACAAGGGAGGTGGCAGAGCAGGTTGCGTTCAAAGAGACGAAGCCCGTCCATGTCGAGGGATTGGCTACGTTGAGCGTGATCTTGGCCTGCAGCATCGACGTCGAGATCAATTTATAGTCAACCATCAGGCCTAGCCATAGTATCCGAGATCAGTCGATATGAACCTCATAGCGCTTCACGTCTGCATTGGGATTCTGGATCTGCAGAGGATCCCGGAATTCGCGAGAGGGGAGGGGGGGGGGGGGGGGGGGCCTTCAGCAATGCAGCACACGCCATTATGTGCACCGCGGGCCGGGGCGATGCATGCGCACCGACGGCGTGGACATAGGCGTAAATGAAGTCGTTGTGGTGTTGGTCTCCGTCTCCGCGACGACCAGTTCCAAATCTCCGATCATTAAAGCATTGCTGATCGGGCGTGGCCGGTCGTTAATTCATAATCACGTTATCGAATTGTTTTCAAAGCGACGCACCGGTTGTTCCCCGAATAATCCGCAACGGTTCCAAAGGTGATCTGGGCGAGCAGTAGAAACTCAAAGCAGAGTAAATATATGTATAGAAGATAGAAACAGCACGCACGCCGCTCGTGAAGATTTCGTCGAACTTGTAGTACAGGTGCAGCCTTCCGGGGGCCTGCCCCTTGTTTGCAAGGGATTTCGCGTCGGCCGCGGTGAGTACGTTGCCCCAGAGCCTGAATCCGCCAAGGTACACTCCCTTCATGGCAGAGGGGTCCAAAAGACCTGGCGTCGCCCATAGCGACTTGCCTGTTGCACATTGAAGTAAATGCAAATGAGACATAGAATATCGAGAGATATAAAAAGAGCACGGAGGCTGCACGCTTCCGCACCTATCCAGTGCTTCGTGCGGGTGACTGCCCGGATAGGCGGAATCTCACGGCCGGTTGTCGCTTGAGTTGCGGTGCCCTCGACTCCGTTGATATACCCGCGAACGGCTCCCGCGGGATCGATCGTGATAACTGAAAAGAGGAAATTCCGAAGCGTCGTTCTCGATGGGGCACGCACGCGCAATGTGCTTCTTCACTGAAAGAGATCTGCTCACCTATATGATACCTGCAAGGCGGAAGGGAAGCGGACTCAGTCGATTGCCATTCTAATGTTTTATACGTATATACGTAAGAGGTCACCATGTGTTGTTCTGCGGAAAGCAGCTCAGACCCAGTACCATAGAAACGCAAGGGAACATGTGCCGCTAAAGCGCACCACAATGTCGCCGACGCCATTAGTGCGGAAAAAGTATATTTCGGGTGCCGTCCAGGTTGTTGCGGAAGTCATTGTCAGACCTGCGGTCACCGGAAACGCGATTGAGCGAACGGGAAATTAATTGAACGAGCGCAATATACCGGCGCGCATACTTACCTATCGAATTCCGGGTGTCGCTGTCCTTCTGCTCGGAAGACACTCAAAGTCAAAGATATCGATAGATAAAGTCATGATCAGATTTGAAAATAAAGAATCGTGTGAACCTGCCAGAAAAATATCTGCGTGCACAAAATGCGATCAGCCTCTTCATACATTTTATAAACCATATACGTAGGCGGCGCACCAGAGTATCCATAGGGGTTCCGCTTCCGAAGTTCATGATGCAAGCATACGATGGTTGCGTTTGTAAGATCTGCGCAGCCGACGCCGCGAGTACATCGGCAGTTCGATTTGCGTCGACAAACAGCAGCGTATCGAAATCGGCAGGTGCGCATGCGCGCCTTCACGTTGAATTCTAAGGAGATCGGAAGGCCCAAGGCAAACGTCGGAGCTGAATCCAAGTAGCGCTCCGTCGCGTTCGCACTCGTGTTGAAAAACACGGCTGCACGCGTACGGTCGCCATGGTTGTAAGATCGATTGGCGCGAGCATTGCAGGTCTGGGTCGAGAAGTAGCGAACCGTCATGGCGGCGCAGATAGGGATGCTGGACGACTGATGCGAAGGACACATCGCCCTGCATTGTGGCATTGAGACCATTTCCGCTGTAATCCTGCAAGCCCGAAAGCAGAGGAGATTAATATTCAACCTGTGTCTTGCTGAATCACAGTCAGCATCATCTTTCTTACGACGTCACAAGAATCATTCATATGTCGAAGGCGCCGCCGCCGCACGCGAGCAAAAGCTACAGCTATGCATATGCATGGGGAAATGGTGCGTACCGCGGGATCATCGTCGAACGCATAGAAGACGTACAGGGATCCCGAAGCGCCACTGCCGTAGAAGAGGGAACTAACGTCGGCGTCCGAGAGCGGGGAGCTCCAAAGCCGGAATCCGGAAAAGAAACATCCAGTAAGAAACGGGTCCTGCCATCGATTTTTCAGCCCTCACGAGAAAAACGACCAGAAAAGCAAGAGGAGAGCAGACAGTTGGCCAGTTGCTCTTGCCCTGAATTGCGAAATGTCAGCTGAGCGGACATTCACGTCCACCCCCATATATATGCGCAAATATAGCGCGTGGGACGTACAATAAAATTGGATGTGCGGGCGATCGACTTCATCACCAACCCCAGCGAACCGATAGGAGCGTACTTGACATTGTTGAGGTAGGGCGTGATTGTGCCGTCGGTTTGCATGACAATTACGACGTGGTACCAGTTATTCGGCTGCAGGAGGCACGTCAGATTGGATGCTATATATGAAGAAAGATGTCCCTAGATAGCTGCGCGAACATAGATAACGCCGATGTTGCTGCCGCTCTTGAACATAGTCACATATGAACTCTGTGTGCTCCCATCGAAGATCTGCATCATCATATAATTCGAATCGTCGCTCGGGCCTTCTTGACTGTCAGCGAACAACGGCGCATCGATCAAAACATAGCATACCTTTATTGAAGACAACAATGACGTTCTCGCTCTGAAGCGTCAGGCCCAAATCTGCAGAACTTGGATGAGAACGTCTACATGTGATTATAAGAATGTGAGAATGAGAATGAAACGCACCGACGACGCGCGCGCCCCAATCTTGCAGCTGAGTGATCATAAAGGAGAATTCGATCGAAAGGGGAAGCGCCACAGTCATCGTCGGCAACGTGACTGCACGCGCTCCGCTAATCCCTCCAGTTGTCCCAAAGCGAACAGCTGCGAGACAGATCGTCGCTAGTCCATACAGCCTCAGCGAAATTTGACACTAGCCAACCTTTGTTGCCGTTGAAGCTTGGCCACAATTTTGAGGAGAGCAATAGAAGCTTCACGTCCGACGAACGAGTACCGTTTCGCCCAAAACCCTGCCATGGACAGACGGCGTCACGGGGTCTTAAAGGACATCACGGGACATCGATATCGTTATCAAGCTCGCATCTCACCGAGTAATCAGTAATGTTCGTGCCCTGCGCAGGTGTACGTACGCGGAGCATTGTCACACAGAGATAAATGATCGGCTACGAATGCGATTCGATTTCGGCCGCACCGAGGGGTCGTCGTCGAACTCGTAGTAGAGGTGCGCGTTCCCGTACACCGGCTTCCCGCCGTACAGGTTCGCCACGTCGGTCGCCCCGAGGCACATGCTCCACATGCGCAGGCCACCAAGATACGCTCCGGTTAGATATGGATCCTGCTACCCTTTCAGCCACATGAACAGTCTAGATCTGCTAGAGACGAGAAATGAGAGCTCAAAAATCGAACCGCCAGCCAGTTGGACTTCCCCTGGTGCATTGTATGTCAGCTGCAACGGGAAAGCGGGCGCATGCGACCAAAAACATTTTCTTTCGACGCACAATGTAGTTCAAATTACGGGATATATTTTCCAGGACCAATGCATTCGCCGCGTTGGTACCGGAAACGAACTTTGTGGCGCTCGGGGCGACATATGCTCCATTGAGATACCCCGCAACGGATCCGTCGGCTCCGAAGACAATGACGATGTGATACCTTGCAATTAAATTACTTTCGTGATCCACAGACTCTATGCCCCACTAACTTCGGAATTAAAAGAGCCGCACCAGGTGTTAAGCTGTAGGGTACCGGCGCTGGAGGGGCGGAACAGGTAGATGATATTCGAGCCGGTGGAGCCAGAGAATAATTGCATTCCAAGCCCTGCGGGATCGACAGCGTTAACGCCCTCCAGAACAAGAAGCATGCAATTGGACAAGGAATTCATTCTGCTTACCGTATCCAGAGACGTCCGTTTCGACCCAGACGGCCTGGTATGGGGCGCTCGAGGATCAGGAATTCACACACTGGCCATGGGACATCCGATTGCGATACTAATATTGATGGACGAAAGTTTAACCAGCTCACCAGATTCGACATCGTCTGACCCTTGCCTATTTGCGTCGCGTCAGATCTAGAGGTACGCATACGGATGAAGAATGTATGAGAAAGCCTAACCAAAGTCGAGGACTCTGAAAGGAGGAAATTGCGGAGACGGAGTCGGTTCAGAAGGCTATTGCAACATACGCATGCGCGGCAGTGACAGCCCGCACCTGGAAGCGTCAGTCTGATACTGGACCAGAAGGATGTTGAACTCGAGACTTATCGGGAAGGAGAAAGTAAAGGCGGGAGCCGAAATCGATCGCGGGCCGGCCGTGCTTCCAGTAACGCCGAAGTAGGCAGCTGCGCATGCGCCCGCGTGCGCGTCAGCTTGCTTACATGACGCTCTTTGACCAATCGGCAACGCGCCCGTGCTGCGGCTGAGGGACGGGAATTTTTTGTAGGTAACAATAGAGACGTCGCCAGTAATATTGGCGTCCCGTCCTGTGTTTCCCTTGAATCCCGAAGCAACCGACGTCAGATGGGAAATGGAATTTATCGCATGAACGGAAGATTGGCGCACGGAATAGTCGACAATGGTCGCGGCCTGTGCGAAAAAGCATTTGCAATTGTCAGCTCAAGAGAATCAGCGGATAAAATTAAACCTTGCGGGGAGTACCCCGGCGGCTTCATCAAACTTGTAGAAAAGGTAGAGAGCTTTTGACACAGAGCCGCCGCCGTACAGAGTCGCGACATCGGTCGCGGTAAGGACTTCGGAGTACATTCGGAAACCTTGCGTGCGAGGAAAGGTCGTTGTTAATATCTAGTTTTCGGCTCGAATTTAGGTCAGCCCACCAGCAAGAGCGCAGCCCGTGAGGTAAGGGTGCTGCGTCTACCCCGCCTTTGCAATCAGCAGACGCAACTGTGGAAACTGTAGCAACGCTAGCAACGCACGGTGTTCCAGTTTGACTTGCCAATATACTGCGACGACCGGTTCACGGACGGGGCCGCAGTGATATTGGCCGTGCTCGCTGCCTTCCCGTCGACGAAGGCAGAGACGGAGCCGTCGGAGCCAATTGCTGCTCGCCGCGTCAGTCAAAGGCAGCAAACGATTCCGATCGCGTATAAAAGAGTTTCGGTTCATCATGGAATACCGATTACGATATGATACCTGCGCAATATATATATCGCAGTTTTAATAATCATCGGTCACACTCCGCATTCTGTGCGTTCGAGGAGTCTCTCGCACCATGTGTAAAACTGTGAAGCGCGTAGAGAACCGGCGATTCTCGCATCAGTAAATCAAATGAAAGAATCAAATCGTTTGAATGTCAGTCGAAGTCAGAACGGACCCCGAAGGCGCCAACATTTGAAGGCCGGAAAAGGGTGGTGTTTGACGCGCTCGAGCCATCGTAGCTCTGCAAAACCAGGTAGTTCGATGATGTGTCTTGCTGTGGCCGTGGGTCAGCCAGCTAGTTGTTTCCGCTAGCTATATACGGAGATTTAGAGAGACTTTGAGAAAGACCTGAAATGCTAGGATGAGGTTGTTTGAGGCTTCCGAGTCACCTGCCAAGAATGTTAACATGATACGAAGACGTTCGCATAACATGAATTCGAAGGTTTTATACATAAGCAGGTTTATTTTTGCGCTCGAGCGAATTGAGATCTAGAGCGGAGCTATCCATATGATGCATTATCGAGCGGGCGATCATGCTATGCGTAGATCCAGAGGCAAGGGAGAGGGAGCGCGGGGGAGGGGAAGGAGATCGAAGAGGGAGGTGAGGAGAGGATCCGGATGAGATAGGACTGCTGGCTATATAGATACGCATGCGCAGTGATAGGGAGAGGGGGGGCGGGGGGGGGGGGGGGGAGGGGGGGGGGCGGAAAACGAGGCGAGGCCCTAAGGGACAGACAGGCGGAAGAACTTCGGGAGGGACTAAGGAGTACAGGCAAGCAGGCACAGGCAGGCAAAGTCTGCAGGCAGAGTATTTAGACAATATATATGGGTCGGCAAACTATTTTTGAAGCGGCCCGCGTTGCAGACCGGCCGACCAGTACTAAGAACTATATTACACCACTCGGTTTGACTGCCGCTTGACCACGGCCACCGTACGCGGAGCTAGTACTAGTGGGGCTTCCAGAGCCTGATCACGACGGCTCCGAGGCTCCAGATCTAGCCGCCCCCCTGGAGTATGCATATATACGGCGTACCAAAATCGAGGATTTTGGTCCAGTTAGCCTGCACCGAAGATTGCATATTAGGAGGTGCTTAGGAGAGAACAGTCGGGATTTCGGAATGCCGCACCTGGAGCTGATCCAACCTCTGCACGCGCAAGGCGAGTTTGCAATTATTTAGTCCGAAATAAACTTCAACAAGCATGCGGCATTAAGAGACTCTGAGACGCACGAAGGATACTTCAATGGAGAGGGGCGCGGCGATCGTGAACGAGGGGACGGTCAGGTAGCGCGCTCCAGCAGTTCCGCCTGCAGTGCCGAAGTGCAAAGCTTCGACCGCAACTGTGAGCGATCGCCTACTGAGGGCCTAGGAACGAGACCTAGGCCGCTGTTTGAAAGTGTATGAATACATATATGTGTCGCACACCTGATGCGCTAGTTTTGTTGAAGCTCTCCCAAAAAGACCCTGCAGCTGTAGTTGGCGTGCGCTGATACAGACAGGCGCGTTCACTCATGATCACGCACCCTGCGCGTTGCAATTGCCAAAGGAGGCAATCGTCACGAGAAGCGCGAAGCTGATTATGACGGCATGCGCAGTTGCAGCTACGGAAGCACATTTCCTTGATGCGCGCGCTTGCTGCCGCGAGCTAGAGTCTATATATGCCATCTCAAGCTATAGATCCGAGTCGCGCTGGTCGCGATCCGATCAAGACACACTCCGGATCCGCTTATATGTACGTACACGCCGCAAGCTTCGTGGGTTGCGCTGTTGCAGCTGACTCAGTGAGCCGCGGCCGGGCTTCACGCATACGCGATGTCGAGCTTGAGCTCAACAACCGCAGCCTGGCAGGCAAGCTGAGGCGAGGTTAACGTTCGCGGCAAGGACCGCCGTCGCCAACGTTTCAAAGTTTACTCGCCAACTTGCAACTCGATCGCCGCTCGGGTCGAGCTCGCCCTAGCTAATAGCTATAACCTGAGTATTTGCCTTACGAACTTAATAATACGAATCGAAGTCATCCGCAGACCTCGGGTAACGAATCGGCTAGTCGCTGAATCAACGCTGATGCCATGATGATGACTGAGATCATGACTCGCGCCGGTCGGGCCCGGCCCGGCGCCGGCGGTCCTGGCGCGGCAGTGGCGCCGCCGCCGGCCCGCCGGATGTTCATGAATTCTCGCTCAGACTCCCGGGAGTCGGGCCGGGAGTCCGGGACTCTCAGAGTCTGGCCCAGGAGTCTATCTCTGGGCCCGGGGCCGGGAGAATCGGAGATCGGCTACCGGTAGACTCGGAGCCCGACGGTCTGGACTCTGGATCCGAATCATCCGACGCCGGCGCGCCGGACCGACGGTACGGTAGGCCGGGCGTCGCCGAGTCTGTAGGAGTCCGTAGGACTCGGCACTACTAGTACTCGGTAGCTCCAGGCTCCAGCCTCCAGCGGTCCAGCCTGGAGTCTAGTACCGTGTAACACTTAATTAATGCGCCAGTAATTAATGCGTTTTTGGACCCCAACCCCTAGTATGGATATTAATGCGGTACCAAATTAATGCGTTTCGAAGCATTTTGGCTGCTGGTGGGGGTACATAACGCACTTTTCTTAGCGTTTCGATATTAATGCGGTCCCAAATTAATGCGTTTTGCCAGCAGAAAACGCATTATAATTAATTTGGGACCGCATTACATTAGTGCGCACATTACTAAAGTGTTACACGGTAGTTGCGCGCATGCCACTGCTAGCCTAGTAGCCTAGTAGGAGGCTAGTAGTAGTCGCTTCGTTTTTAGCTAAAAAAAGCTTCGAAGCCGGCTGGTCCGAAGTGCCGGCTGGTACCTTCCAAGTACCGGTTTTGCCGCCGGCCGGCGCGGCGGGCTGGCGGCCAGTGCTGGAATTAAAACATATCCCGAAAATGCGAGTTTATTAGGAATAATCATTCTATTAACTGTCATTTATTAGTTATTAGTTGATTATTACTCAGTGACTGAGACGCAGCCTTAGTGAGTCTGTGATACTCAGTGACTGAGACGCAGCCTCACACAGGTGACAGCGCTGACAGGTCGATGAACCCTGGTGTAATTGCCAAAGTTGTAAGAAAATTACCCCAAAAGTATAGTAAGCGAAAATTACCACAAAATTGTGTGATTCCGGGTCGACGTCCCGGGTCCGACGGTCCGAGTCGACGTCGGGGACTGCTAGGCAATAGCGGGCATTGTAGACTGCCGCATAGTACTACGGTACGCAAGCACTGCCAGCTGTACGGAGCCTGTACCGGTTCACTCCCCGCCCATCGGGCCTTGGCCGCCCTGCTCATCATGATCAGTCTACCGTAAGACAGTCTACCGTACCGTAAACACAATATTAGTGCGCACGATATTACTAGTAGTGGACTACTACTAGTGGTACATCACTTTCAAATTTGAATTCAGTGACTACACTGTCACAGTGTGACAGCCGCCGCAGTGCAGCCGCTGCAGCTGAGCACACTGTGACAGGCTGCAGCCTGCAGCCTGCGCGCGGCCCTGCGCATGCTCAGAGTAACTCATCGATCTCACTGCTGCTCACAGCCTCACTGAGGCAGCCAGCCAGCCTGGGCCGCCTGGCAGGCGCAGACCCACAGCTACGTAGTTCCCAAGTTCATACTGCATTACTAGAGCCGCAGTCTAACTGCGGCCGTGCAAAGAGCGCGCGCATACGAAGGCTATAATCAGCACGCGTACGTGAGCGGCTCAAGATCCAGCTTTAGGCCTCAATTGCAAGCCGCTGAGCGCGCGCGCGACTCCAGATCTGAGAGCGGCCTCACATGTACACAAGCGTTGCAATTGGAGCGCACATGCGTAAACTTCGGCAACAAGAGCGGAAGTCGGCACCGCGTGCTCCAGCTGCGGTGCTGGCGAGCGCTCGTGCATGGATCGTGGGACTCGCCGTGCTGGCCGCCATTGCCACCTGTGTCGAAGCGAATCGCTACGCAAAACACGACGGTACGCTATATCCTGCATCAGCAGATCTGGCCCCTGGGATCTACATGAATAGAAATGTCACCACGCAACCCCGCGCAGCATGGAAGAAGCTAGCATATGCCACAGGGGAGCGCTTCTCTGCCCGCCCTGGGCACGTGAAGGCGCGCTCGGACGAAGAAATATACCGGGGCTCGTGGGTCCACCAGGAGACAGGCCATCGCCACTGGAATGCTGAGGTTCGCTCGAGCCTTCTAAACTCGCAGTTTCGGCCATCGCTGGAGTCTATATTTATATATATAGCTAAGACCTCCTAAATTGGTTGCTGCTCTCTTGGCCGAATGATCGCGCACTGTACATGTCAGGATTTTCGCGTTCACCCAAGCGGCAAGCGCTCGCGCATCAGGATGAAGGGCGTGCAAGTCCGCGAGTCGCTCCTCCTCGAAGACCAGGAGAATCTCATCGCCGTCCATTGGTTACCACAGCTCCAATATATAATATGCTCGGCTATTAAATTTCGCTGAAAATTTGAGCACAGCTCGCACGCTCCGCACGCCATCTCACTGGTGTTGGCGAACCCTCATTCGAATCCAGGCGACTCGAATGCGAATGCAAATGATGACCAGGCACGTCATCATCTTCATAAATTTAAGCCCAACATGCTCGTTTCAGGGCGAAGTCATTGGTGCGCGATGCCTGCCGCAGCCGAAAAAATGATATTATCGCCATTTTATCATCGATACCCTATAATTGCTCTTAATTTCTACTATCTTGCAGGCGCTGCGGTTCGGCAGTTCCGGAGGAGGAGAACGAGGAGGACCTGCTCGATGGAGAGGGGGCCCACGTCGGAGAGCCGCCGACCATGGGCCGCCAGAAGGCGCGCCCTCTAATTTTCTGACTTGGCGTCGCCCAAAATGTAGCGGCGATTCCCTGAGGCGGGGCGGGAATTTCGAAGGGCGGTGTATTCGTTCGGATCCTCGAGGTTCACTCGCACCAGTGCAGCGTCTCCGTCGAAGGCAGGGGCACTGTCTTCGGCCTCTGCGTCGACCTGAAAACCGAGAAGGCCCGGCTCACGGTGCGCCATTACGGTTATTATATATATTACAACCTCGTTTCTCGTTCTAAATCCAATCCTTGACCCGCGCTGCTTTACATCATTATTTGCGTTGCAATTGCAGGACATGTTCAAGGACCTCCACCTTGGTGCCAAATTGTCTTCCTTCATTCGTTTCTGCATGTTGCGAATCCTTGACTGTTTGAAATTCGACAGAAACCAACGCCGAGGATCTCATCAATCACCAGTGCGCACATGCGCTGTACATGTATAGTCACGAATAAATCGTCAAACCGACCTGAGATTTATTCTCGCTCAGCGAGGGCCGTCCTGTCTCTGAGGACGACTACAAATCGAGAGGTCCCGTGCGCGGACACGACTTCGGTGGTGCGCCGTTAGATTGATGTTTTCGTTTGGCAGTAACTCACGCCAAAGCTCCCGCCTCCGTGCGGGACCCGCAGACTGGAAACCCAAGAACACGCGGCGCCATGGCCAGCAGGGCTCGATTGCGAGCGCTTTGCCTTCCCGCGGCACCAACACCGTCGCGCCCGGGTCGAAGCCGGCGCACCTTGCGGGCACGCTGCTGCACTCCGTCCGCGCCGGAATGGACGGGCATGCGCAGCGGCGCGAGGCGGAGAGGCACGAGCTGCGCAAGCATTTCCGGGTGTATCCGGCCGGGCCGCCCGGGTTTAGCGAGACCGAGCAGTACGGGCAGACGGTGCCGACGGACGAGCTCGAGGACGACGCGGAGTACGACGTCGGCTCCGGCGACCTCGAGGCCTTTGCCGCCAGCTCCGGATCCGGATCCGCGCCCGGCACAGCAGCTGGTTCTACTGACCCGCGCCGAAAACTCCGCTGGTTCTTCCAAGCCATAGGAAACTTTTTCTCGAATGCTGCCAAGACCATTACGAAAGCCGTTCAACCGGTTGTAAACGCGGTTCGTGTGGGAGTTGCAGTGGCGACCAATTGGGTACGTGGTCCTTTTCTATTCTGCCGACATGTCGCTCTCGTTTATTGATTTTTCGGAAACAGGTCAAGAACACCGCAGCACCTTTTATAAAGAAAAACATCGTCGAGCCCGCGGTTTGCCTTCCTCTTTCGGCTTTAATCCGAAACGATAACTAATCGATTTTCTTTGCCGAGTGAAGAAAAAAGGTTATTGTCATGATTCACGAGAGAAGACTTACCGGGTTAAGAGCTTATACATGAGCTTGATTTTCAGGCATTGAAGCTGCCAAGGGGTGGGTCAAAGCAGCAGCGACGGTGGCGAGGTGCACATAGCGATTTCGCGCCTCGTGAGCATACTAGTACTCTGCAATTCTTCTGCGCAGGGACCTCGTGGGGAAGGCCGTCGATGGGGCTAAGGTGCTCCTCGACCGCGTGGACACCCTTACAGGTCCGATTACAATTGCTTTCAAGGATACTTTATAATTTATTTGTCTACTCTACTGAAGCGGATCCGTGAAATACCAGGCGGCACGTTCTCGGTCGTCATCGGGCAGATGAAGACGGGAATGGACGGCGTGAAGTTTGCAGGGGAGTTCCTCGTGAACAAGGCGCGTGACTTTGCCCGCGATCGGTTCGACTCTCAGTAGATAACCCTCTCACTCGCTTGCGACCGGCCACTGTCCCCGGGGATGCACAGGTCGAGGCCGTGGTGAGCGACATATGCATGCAGCTGAGAGCGCAAGCCACCTAGGCCGAGAGCTGCGCATGCTGCTGACATCGCGTCGCAGGCCAACCAGGCTCTGGACTACGCAGCTCTCGCAGTCGAGGCCATTTCGTGGTCAGCTTTTCCGTCTGGTTACCCACCTCCGACATCAGATCAATCCAAACCCCGGCCCGGCCCGCGCATCGCAGCCTTGCCGGAGAATGCACGATCACGTTCCGCATTCCCACGGAAATGGTTCCGTTCCCTCCCTACCCTAGAGTACCGAGAATGTGAGTCATTTTCGGTTGGATAGTTATAATGACACTGCAATTCGCAATTGCTATGTAGCTAATTCTAATACCGCGTCTGCAGCAAATTCAATTACGGTTCGTTACCAGTGTGCTTCGAATTCGTTTTAAGTCATCGACGCCGCCTTTTCGAAAAACTTGCAGATGATTTCTTCATGCGCCAGGTGCGCGGCGCGCGCCAGGTCTGTGGTTCTTGATCTCACGTATGCTAACACGATCTGGACAGTTTATGAAGCTCCCTGTCTTCAAACTCGGTGAGCTTAATGGAAGCCTTTTCATTAGTGAATTTCATTAGTGAACCATAGCCGTTCGATCTAACGTCGGATACAGATTTTTCAGTTTCCGTGCGACCGCCAATCGCGCAGAACACGCAATAAATTTAAATGCGCGCTCTGAGGTGCGCATGCACAGACTGGCAAAAGCGATATTGGAAGCAAGTCGGACAAGAAGAAAGACAAGACTGGAGTGGGCGTTTCCGGCGGTTTGTGGGGCGTGCTGGAACTTGACCCAGAAGAGGTTTAAAGTTTATCTGAATTTTCTGCAAAACTTTCCTAATTAACAGAGTTGCAATTGTTTTTCTTGCGAAGATCTACGTTTGGATCGGATCGGTTCGTTTTGGCGGCGCACACCGCTTCCCTTTTTGATTCCCACCTGAATCTCTTGGCCGCAGGGATACAAGTTTGAGCTGAAGGTAAAAGACTACAAGCTCAACTGGATTTCATTCTCATGTACGTATATCCCCCTACGCCTCGCATTTTCTGGTTCGTTCACAATCGGTCAGACTACACGGGCCTGAAAGTCAAGTTCTGGTTTAAGCTCAAGCTTTCTGTCACGATTGAGGCCTGCGTCTCCCAAGACCTTCCAAAAGCTGAGCACTCCATCCAATTCTTTGTCTACGGGCCCGTCTTCGTCAACCTTACGCCCTACGTGCGCCATGTCCTTGCGCCCACCTTACTTTTCTATCTCGCGCCCACGCCCATTTTTCAAACTTTGGTGAGTCTGATCATGACTCTTGCGGCCGCAGTTGAAAGGCACGATCATAGCCTGCATCGATCTCACGCTGAACTGGAACCCTGTGTTCGGCGTCAACGTGGACGCTGGCGTGGAGGTCGGCTTAGCTTACGACGGCAAGGCAAAGCAGCTGGCCCCGCTCTTCGGATGGATGGATCAAAAGCAGCCTGTCTTCGAGGCCAAAAAGCCGGATCCTCCGACGGATGTCTGTGCGCACACGCGCAGCTGCATTCTCTCTTAAATATGCATTTTTGTCCGACCCGTACATGATGCTCCTTTTCCAGTCATCGATGGCTACATTTCTCTCATTCCCGAGGTTTTCCCATTTGCATGCCTTCGAAATCCTTGTGCCTGTTTGACGAAATCTCCGCTTAGATCGGCCTGGATATGGGTGCTATGGGGTGAGGCGCCAGCTCAATATCGTCATACTGATATCTCCACTGCTCAAACAATGTTACAATGCACGCAGCGTCTCTTTCCTCAACTTTGTAATGCAATTCCCCATCAAGATCGGCGCCACCTACTCACCGGTTCCCATGCCAGGCTCAACGGCCTTAAGCTTACATAATTAGGCTTCTCTAATTTAAACAACCGCTCGCGGCGGTCAGGTCGGAAGTGCCGCCGGATGCCCGGGAGCCTTCCAGCTCTGGCTATCATGTGCGTGGCTAATTGAATTCGGGAAAATGTCCTCATGAGTTTTGCAATCGCAGTCGTTCCATACGTTGGCGCTAACCTGGTTCTCGATACGATGATCAAGTTGCCCGCGGGATTAAGCCTTTCATATCGACTGGTAGCCGAACCCAGCCGTGGCTCCTCTTCTCTTACTCCTTTTGATTCTGTTTAGGCTGGCCAATACTGGGATGCGAACACGAAAATCTTTGGCGAGCCGTTCCCGAACCCGCTCGTCAAGGTCGTTCGTGCGCCATTTGCCCGGTGATGCGCCGTGCCGAGGGGCGCGTCTGACTTCGCGTCAGTCGTCCAGACCAAGTGTCCTCCGAACGCGACGAACGAGGCCTCTGGCTACAACGGCGCTGCCCTCGTCGTCCGTCGGAACCTGCTCGAGATCGACGAGAGGATCGTCAACGCTGCAAGCTCCAACACTGGCGCCCGCTCTCTGAAGACTACAGCGGGCAGCGTCGCCGATGCTGTGGAACAAATGAAGCAGACCAGCCCCCTTAGCAAGATTCAAACCGCTTTCAGCACGATCAACGCCCTCAGTCCGCCCGAAGAGTCGTTCAAGGGCCTGGTGCCTTACTTCTCGGTCAAAGCCCTTCGCGTGTGCGTGTCGACACAGAGTCGCAACTGCTTTGATTTAGGGTTCGCCCTCCCGGGCGGTTAAACGTTCCTGAGCAGGTCTTCCTACTTCCTAGAGGTCGGCTGGCTCTTCCCCGCATTCTCCATGCTCGACGTCGACGTCGTGGGCTACATGGCCACTATCAGCGCTCTCGATCCCCAAGACCTCAAGAAAGTGCTCAAGCAGTGGATCCAGTACATCCCCGGGTCTCCAGTCCTTGTCACCGATGCCGTCTACAGCCAAGCAAACAAACTGACCGTTGCCTCGCTCGCTCGAACCGCTAACGGCACCCGTACCGCCAACAACATGACCGTGGATCCGTCGGTCTGCGAGGGCATGAAGCTCATCTTGGTCTGGGACACCTCCCTGAACCGCGGACACTGCCGAAAGATTGAGGGCAATTTCACGACAAACCCAGGCACCTTCCTTGCAGGGTCGTCCCGGACAAGCGAAATGCAGAATATGTTCAGTGTTCGGATCGAAGACCTCAATCCAGGATCCCCTTATAAGATCAACGTTCTCGCCGTCCGTATGAACAAAAATGTGAGCATAATTACAACTGAAACAGCAATCCCCACGAACGTTTGCGTCTACTGATGAAGAATCAGATTTTCCTAGGCGGAAACGGATGGAGCAATCCTCTATGGACATTCCCAAGCCCGATCGCGGCTCCCATTTACGCCTCGCTTCATTCGAATGCAGAAGACCTAGCTATCTTACGCCTGACACTACTTAGCTAGATGCACGGGATAGCGCATCGGGTTGGGCCCTGAGGTACGGCAGCTCAAGGCTGCTTTCCCGGGAACCACGTATCATAATACGTTGGCGATCGACCAGGGCGGATCGCCGTATGCCATTCCGGCCTCGCCCTTGCGAGTTCCGGAACAAGAACTCTCCGGGGTAAGCGTGCTAGGCGCCTGTACCCCGGGGAGGGCCGTTGCGGGTCGAGACGGTGTACCCCGCTCGGGGGTACTCCGCTCGGGGCCGTCGCGGGGCCGATCGGGGTACCCCGCTCGGGGGTACACTTGATCGGGGCCGCTCTGACGCCGTACCCCTCTCCGGGGTACGCGTTCGGCCTCGGGCCGCGCCTTGTGGGGCCGGTTGGGGCGAACGGCGTACCCCGGGGAGGGGTACGCGGTTTCTTCCGGGTTCGGGGATCCGAAGCCGGGTACCGCCGCCGGAGGCCGCGGGGGTGAGCGTAGCGAACGCAGCACGAATGCAGTACCCCCTACCACACGCGTAGCGTGCCCGTCGTCCGCAGACGACCATGAGACCAAGGAGTCGTACAACGTACGACAACCGAGGCTCATCAAAAACCAACAGGACTCCGAATCATGCGCGAAGTCTCCCCCCGCGCCGGGGCGGCAGACTCGAAAACCAGCAAGTTACCGCGGGAAAACCGCGTAACGGTCATGCGCGCTGGACCCCGGCTCGGCACCCACGGGTCCAGAGGAAAACAGGGTAAAACCCAGCGGGGAAAACTCGAGATTCTCCACGAAGCCGCGCGACTGTTTCTTGGGGGCGCGCTGGACCCCGGCCCGGCACAAGTGGGCCCAGCGGACGCGCGTGGAAACACGAATGACGACCGGTACACCGAGTCTGCGCGGTTCGTGCCCGAATCTTCGACGGAACCATTGTAAATTACCACGGATCAGCTGTGCACGACCACGTCCGCGCTGGTGGCCGGCACCGAGCGGGAGTAACATCCGGAACCGTGTGCACAGGAGACGGCAAGGAACCACGTATTATAATACCCTCGGCGAACGCTGGCGCTGGTCGCCGTATGCATTGCCTTTTTGCGCGAACTTTTCGCGGCGCCGGGGCTCGCTGGGTGGCGAGGTTCGGCGCCCCGGAAGGAAAAATCGCGGGGAGGTGGGCGGGAGCGATTTCGCTTCGCCGCTGGTCGCTTCGTGGCCTGGGGCGGCCGCGAGCGAAGCTGGGCGTGAAGGGAAACCCCGAATCAGCGTACCCCCCGGAGCTCGGCGGCTTCAAGCCCGCCGGCTCGGCCCAACGGCTAGCTCAGCTAGTCCCTTGCGGGGCGCTCGCAGCAGCCTGCTGCTAATCCCGTGCTCGCCTCGCGCCGCTTCCGCGGCTAGCGAGTCGCTCAGCTCTTTCGTGCCTGGCGCTCGGCTACGGTCTTCTTTGTTCGCATTCCGTCGGCGCAAAACTCGATTTACGCATTGAGAGCGCAAATCCCGATTTACGCCTCGCTTCATTCGAATGCAGAAGACCTAGCTATCTTACGCCTGACACTACTTAGCTAGATGCACGGGATAGCGCATCGGGTTGGGCCCTGAGGTACGGCAGCTCAAGGCTGCTTTCCCGGGAACCACGTATCATAATACGTTGGCGATCGACCAGGGCGGATCGCCGTATGCCATTCCGGCCTCGCCCTTGCGAGTTCCGGAACAAGAACTCTCCGGGGTAAGCGTGCTAGGCGCCTGTACCCCGGGAGGGCCGTTGCGGGTCGAGACGGTGTACCCCGCTCGGGGTACTCCGCTCGGGCCGTCGCGGGCCGATCGGGGTACCCCGCTCGGGGGTACACTTGATCGGGGCCGCTCTGACGCCGTACCCCTCTCCGGGGTACGCGTTCGGCCTCGGGCCGCGCCTTGTGGGGCCGGTTGGGGTGAACGGCGTACCCCGGGGAGGGGTACGCGGTTTCTTCCGGGTTCGGGGATCCGAAGCCGGGTACCGCCGCCGGAGGCCGCGGGGGTGAGCG
Organism: Cyanophora paradoxa; assembly: GCA_004431415.1. NCBI lineage: Eukaryota > Glaucocystophyceae > Cyanophorales > Cyanophoraceae > Cyanophora > Cyanophora paradoxa. Next base: position 58,745 of record QPMI01000491.1, on the reverse strand, counting down.
TAGCGAACGCAGCACGAATGCAGTACCCCCTACCAAACAAGAGTCAGGTCACAGCCAGCCAGAATAGCATACATAAGGACAAAAGTGATCAAGAGGGCGAGGGTTGATCCACCCTCCTCCTGCCCCCCCCCCCCTCTCTTTCCTCCTCCCCCGCCACCCCAACGTGTCTCGGACGCTGAGCCCCTATCCCCCAGCGCACTGCGCTGTAGGAGGGACGGGCAGAGAGCGTGAATTCGGACAACAACATGGGGCCGGGGCGGGCCAAGAAGCCCGAGGGAACGAGCCGGCACAGAAGGCTGGGGGGTTCTCGTCGTACCCCTATGGGACAGTCGACGAACCGGGGCGGCGCTTGATAGTTGCGCCGCCAGATCCCCGCCGCCGACAAGTCATGCTGGGCGGTGCGGGCCAGGGGCGCGCTACGGGTGGAGGGCGGGCAAGGCGGTCGCACTGCGCGTCGGCGTGAAGTCGCGCGAGGCCGTTACGGACCTCGGGGCCGCGGCGGAATCTAAAACCATCCCAGCCGGTGAGCACCGAAAGTGAGCCCACCACCGTCCTGCCCTGTGCAAGCAGGTTAGGCGGCGGAAGCGCGCCGCGCGGAGGCGTGGGGCCGCATAAGACCGCGGGAGCAGTCGCGGGGCCTCAGGGCCTGGAGCGCCCGTGGGACAGCACCGTGGGCGAGCCAGCGGTCAGCCCACCCTGCGCCAGCAGGCGAGGCGGCGGCAGCGCGGGGCCGCGCGAGGCCGTGACGGACCCCGGGGCGGTGATGGGGCCATGAGCTCCAGCAGGAGAGCGCGGCTGGCGAGCCAGGGGCCGGCCCGCCCTGCGCCAGCAGGTCGGGCGGAGGCGGCGGGTCGAGCGGCGGCGCGGGGCCGCGCGAGGTCGTGACGGACCTCGGGGCCGCGAAGGAGCCTTGAGCTCCAGCAGGGGGCGACGCGGGCGAGCCAGAGGCCGGCCCGCCCTGCGCAAGCAGGCGAGGCGGCGGCGGCGAGCCGAGCGGCAGTGCGGGGCCGTGCGAGGTCGCTGCAGACCTCGGGCGGTGGTGGAGGCTTGAGCTCCAGCAGGAGAGCGCTGCTGGCGAGCCAGCGACCGGCCTGCCCCTTCGCGAGTAGGTCCGACGGCGGTAGCGGGTCGAGCGGCCGCGCGGGGCCGCGCAAGGCCGCTACGGACCTTCGGGCGGCGGCGGAGCTTTTAGCTACCGCAGGAGGCGCTGCGCGCGGTCCACCAGCCGGCCCGCCCTGGGGGCGGTGGCGGAGCCTTGAGCTCCAGCCAGGAAGCGTCCGACGGCCGCGGGCGGGCTAGGGGCTGGCCCGCCCTGTGCCAGCCAATCAGGCGGAGGCAGCGAGCTGGGCGGCGGCGCCGGGCCGCGCGAGGTCGCTGCAGACCTCGGGGAGGTGGCGGAGCCTTGAGCTCCAGCAGGAGCGCGGTGGGCGGGCCAGCGGCCGGCCCGCCCTGCACCCGTAGGTCAGGCGGCGGCGGCAAGCCGGGTGGTGGAGTGGGGCCGTGCGAGGCCGTCAAGGGCTTCGGGCGGCGGTGGAGCCTTGGGCTCCAGCCGGAGAGCGCGGCGGACGAGCCAGCGGCCGGCCCGCCCTGCGCCAGCGGGTCAGGCAGTGGCGGTACGCCGAGCTGCAGCGCGGGCCGCGCGAGGCCGTGACGGACCTCGGGGTAGCGGTGGAGCCCTGGGCTCCAGCTGGAGAGCGCGGCATGCGAGCCAGCGGCCGGCCCGCCCTGCGCAAGCAGGTCAGGCGGCGGCGGCGGGTCGAGCAGCGGCGCGGGGGCCGCGCAAGGCCGTGACGGACCTCGGGGCGGGGGCGGGGCCCTGGGCTCCAGCCGGAGAGCGCCGCAGGCGAGCCAGCGGTCGGCCCGCCCTGCGCAAGCAGGTCAGGCGGCGGCGGCGGGGGCGCGGCGGTGCGGGGCCGCGCGAGGTCGTTTTCGGACCTCGGGGCGGAGGTGGAGCCCTGGGCTCCAGCCGGGGAGCGCTGTATGCGAGCCAGCGGCCGGCCCGTCCTGCGCAAGCAGGTTATGCGGCGGCGGCGGTCGAGTGGTGGTGCAGGGCCGCATGAGGCCGTGAACGGACCTCGGGGCGGAGGTGGAGCCCAAGGGCTCCAGCCGGAGAGCGCGGCAGGCGAGCCAGCGGCCGGCCCGCCCTGCGCAGGCAGGTCAGGCAGTGGCGGTACGCCGAGCTGCAGCGCGGGGCCGCGCTAGGCCGTGACGGACCTCGGGGCGGCGGTGGAGACCAAGGCTCCGGCCGGGGAGGGCTGCATGCGAGCCAGCGGCCGGCCCGCCCTGCGCAAGCAGGTTATGCGGCGGCGGCGGGTCGAGCGGCAGCGCGGGGCCGCGCTAGGCCGTGACGGACCTCGGGGCGGAGGTGGAGCCCTGGACTCCAGTTGGGGAGCGCTGCATGCGAGCCAGAGGCCGGCCCGCCCTGTGCAAGCAGGTTATGCGGCGGCGGCGGGTCGAGCAGCAGCGCGGGGCTGCGCGAGGCCGTGATGGACCTCGGGGCGGAGGTGGAGCCCTGGGCTCCAGCCGGAGAGCGCGGCAGGCGAGCCAGCGGCCGGCCTGCCCTGCGCAAGCAGGTCAGGCGGCAGCGGTGTGTCGAGCGGCGGCGCGGGGGTCGCGCGAGGCCGCTTCAGACCTCGGGGTGGAGGTGGGGCCCAAGGGCTCCAACCGGCGAATGTCGCAGGCGAGCCAGCGGTCGGCCCGCCCTGCGCAAGCAGGTCAGGCGGCGGCGGCGTGTCGAGCGGCAGCGCGGGGCCTCGCGAAGCCGTGACGTACCTCGGGGCGGAGGTGGAGCCCTGGGCTCCAGCCGTGAAGCGCTGCATACGAGCCAGCGGCCGGCCCGCCCTGCGCAAGCAGGGTATGCGGCGGCGGCGGGTCGAGCGGCAGCGCGGGGTCGGGCGAGGCCGTGACGGACCTCTGGGCGGTGGTAACGCCTTGAGCTCCAGCCGGGGGGCGCTGCGGACGAGCCAGCGGCCGGCCCGCCCTGCGCAGGCAGGTTATGCGGCGGCGGCATGTCGAGCGGCAGCACAGGGGAGCGCGAGGCCGTGGCGGACCTCGGGGCGGTGGTGGAGCCCTGGGCTCCAGCCGGGGAGCGCTGCATGCGCACCAGCGGCCGGCCCTGCGCAGGCAGGTTCTGGGGCGGCGGCGGGTCGAGCAGCAGCGCGGGGCCGCGCGAGGCCGTGACGGACCTCGGGGCGGAAGTGTGGCCCTGGGCTCCAGCCGGGGAGCGCTGCATGCGCACCAGCGGCCCGCCCTGCGCAAGCAGGTCAGGCGGCAGTGGCATGTCGAGCAGCAGCGCGGGCCGCGCGAAGCCGTGACGGACCTCGGGGCGGAAGTGGGGCCCTGGGCTCCAGCCGGGGAGCGCTGTATGCGAGCCAGCGGACGGCCCGCCCTGCGCAAGCAGGTTTTGCGGCGGCGGCTGGTCGAGCGGCAGTGCGGGGCCGCACGAGGCCGTGATGGACCTCGGGGCGGAGGTAGAGCCCTGGGCTCCAGCCGGGGAGCGCTGTGTGCGAGCCAGCGGCCGGCCCGCCCTGCGCAAGCAGGTTACGCGGCGGCGGCGGGTGGCGCGGCGGTGCGGGGCCGCGCGAGGTCGTTTTCGGACCTCGGGGCGGAGGTGGGGCCTTGGGCTCCAGCCGGGGAGCGCTGCATGCGAGCCAGCGGCCGGCCAGCCCCGCGCCAGCAGGTCATGCGGCGGCGGTGGGTTGAGCGGCAGCCCGAAGCCGCGCGAGGCCGAGACGGACCTCGGGGCGGAGGTGGAGCCCTGGGCGCAGCCGGGGAGCGCTGCGTGCGAGCCAGCGGCCAGCCCGCCCTGCGCCAGCAGGTGATGCGGCGGCGGCGGGTCGAGCGGCAGCGCGGGGCTGCGCGAGGCCGTGATGGACCTCGGGGCGGAAGTGGAGCCCTGGGCCCCAGCCGGAGAGCGCGGCAGGCGAGCCAGTGGCCGGCCCGCCCTGCGCAAGCAGGTCAGGCGGCGGCGGTGGGTCGAGCGGCGGCGCGGGGACGCACGAGGCCGTGACAGACCTCGGGGCGTAGGTGGGGCCCTGGGCCCCAGCCGGAGAGTACCGCAGGCGAGACGGCGGTCGGCCCGCCCTGCGCAAGCAGGTTATGTGGTGGCGGCGGGTCGAGCAGCAGCGCGGGGCCGCGCGAGGCCATGACGGACCTCGGGGCGGAGGTGGAGCCCTGGGCTCCAGCCGGGGAGTGCTGCGTGCGAGCCAGCGGCCGGCCCGCCCTGCGCAAGCAGGTCAGGCGGCGGCGGCGTGTCGAGCGGCAGCGCGGGGCCTCGCGAAGCCGTGACGTACCTCGGGGCGGAGGCGGAGCCCTGGGCTCCAGCCGGGGAGCGCCGCAGGCGAGCCAGCGGTCGGCCCGCCCTGCGCAAGCAGGTTATGCGGCGGCGGAGGGTCGAGCGGCGGCGCGGGGCCGCGCTAGGCCGTGACGGACCTCGGGCGGCGGTGGAGACCAAGGCTCCGGCCGGGGAGGGCTGCATGCAAGCCAGCGGCCGGCCCGCCCTGCGCAAGCAGGTTATGCGGCGGCGGCGGGTCGAGCGGCAGCGCGGGGCCGCGCGAGGCCGTGACGGACCTCGGGGCGGAGGTGGAGCCCTGGGCTCCAGCCGGAGAGCGCGGCAGGCGAGCCAGCGGCCGGCCTGCCCTGCGCAAGCAGGTCAGGCGGCAGCGGTGTGTCGAGCGGCGGCGCGGGGTCGCGCGAGGCCGCTTCAGACCTCGGGTGGAGGTGGGGCCCAAGGGCTCCAACCGGCGAATGTCGCAGGCGAGCCAGCGGTCGGCCCGCCCTGCGCAAGCAGGTCAGGCGGCGGCGGCAGGTCGCGCGGCGGCACGGGGCCGCGCGAGGCCGTGACGGACCTCGGGGCGGAGGTGGGGCCCCAAGGGCTCCAGCCCGAGAGCGTCGCATGCGAGCCAGCGGCCGGCCCGCCCTGCGTAAGCAGGTCCGGCGGCGGCGGCGAGTCGAGCGGCGGTGCGGGGCCGCGCGAGGCCGTGACGGACCTCGGGGCGGAGGTGAAGCCCAAGGCTCCAGCCGGAGAGCGCCGCAGGCGGGCCAGCGGCCGGCCCGCCCTGCGCAAGCAGGTCAGGCGGCGGCGGCGGGTCGAGCGGCGGCGCGGGGCCGTGCGAGGCCGTGACGGACCTCGGGGCGGAGGTGGAGCCCTGGGCTCCAGCCGGGGAGCGCTGCATGCGCACCAGCGGCCGGCCCGCCCTACGTAAGCAGGTTATGCGGCGGCGGCGGGTCGAGCGCGGGCGTGGGGCCGCGCGAGGTCGTTTTCGGACCTCGGGGCGGAGGTGGGGCCCGGGGCTCCAGCCGGGGAGCGCCGCAGGCGAGCCAGCGGCCGGCCCGCCCTGCGCAAGCAGGACAGGCGGCGGTGCCACGGTGGCGGGTTGAGCGGCGGTGCGGGGCCGCGCGAGGCCGTGACGGGCCTCGGGGCGGAGGTGGAGCCCAAGGGCTCCAGCCGGAGAGCGCGGCAGGCGAGCCAGCGGCCGGCCCGCCCTGCGCAAGCAGATCAGGCTGCGGCGGCGGGTCGAGCGGCGGCGCGGGGGCCGCGCGAGGCCGTGACGGACCTCGGGCGGAGGCGGAGCCCTGGGCTCCAGCCGGAGAGCGCCGCAGGCGAGCCAGCGGTCGGCCCGCCCTGCGCAAGCAGGTCAGGCGGCGGCGGCGGGTGGCGCGGGGGGCGGGGCCGTGCGAGGTCGTTTTCGGACCTCGGGGCGGAGGTGGAGCCCTGGGCTCCAGCCGGGGAGCGTCGCAGGCGCGCCAGCGGTCGGCCCGCCCTGTGCAAGCAGGTCAGGCGGCGGTGCCACGGTGGCGGGTCGAGCGGCGGCACGGGGCCGCGCGAGGCCGTGACGGACCTCGGGGCGGAGGTGGAGACCAAGGCTCCAGCCGGAGAGCGCGGCAGGCGAGCCAGCGGCCGGCCCGCCCTGCGTAAGCAGGTCAGGCGGCGGCGGCGGGTCGAGCGGCGGCGCGGGTGCCGCGCGAGGCCGTGACGGACCTCGGGACGGAGGCGGAGCCCTGGGCTCAGCGGCTCCAGCCGGGGAGCGCTGCGTGCGAGCCAGCGGCCGGCCCGCCCCGCGCAAGCAGGTCAGGCGGCGGCGGCGGGTGGCGTGGCGGTGCGGGGCCGCGCGAGGTCGTTTTCGGACCTCGGGACGGAGGTGGAGCCCTGGGCTCCAGCCGGGGAGTGCCGCAGGCGGGCCAGCGGCCGGCCCGCCCTGCGCAGGCAGGTCCGGCGGCGGCGGCGAGCCGAGCTGCGGTGCGGGGGCCCGGGTTGCGCAAGGGTGCGGCGCGGATGCGCGGAAGGTCGCCAGCAGGCCGACTCGCAGCGAGATCTAGAGCGCAAGCGGGGACCGTAGCCGCAGCGTAACGCGCCACTGGGGCAGCGGCAGCACTGCGGTAGCGGAAGCGCCAGCCTGGCAACTGCAGCTGCGGGCGCCGGCCGACTCGAGCTCGCACTGCGGCACTGCGGCTGTACTGCCACTGCAGACTGCGCATGCCGTGCGGCGCCGCAGCGGCGGCACTGCGGCAGCGGATCCCCGGAAGTGCCCGCCTCAGCGGCCTGGCACTGCGGCAGTGAGACCGCGCGGCGCGGGACCGGTACCGCGGGTCCGGCGGCTCCGGAGTCCGGAGTCCGGCCGGTACAACGGGTACGTCCGTTGTTTTGTTTTTGTTTGTTTTGTTTTTGTTTTTGTTTTAAGGTCGAGTCAATCCTTGAATCGACTAGAATTGACCAAAAACAAACAAAACACTCTGCGATCGCGATCGATCGCGAGGCTGTAGCGGTCGCGCCAGCAGCGCTAGCGCTAGCGGCTAGTCCGCAGCGAGCTCGAGACGCGCCAGCGGGCCGACTAATACTCGCAGCGCGCGCGCCAGCGAGAGTCGTAGCTATAGTCCGCAGCGTAACGCACTCCGAGTCCGGGGCCCGCAGCGCGCACGCTCGCGGGCCGTCTCGCAGCGGGGCGCACGCGAGGTCCGTACTCCGGCGTGAAGCTCTGGGGCCACAGCGCGACGCACGCGGCCCCGGAACTCCGCGCACGGGGGTCCACAGCGACGAACGTTCGCGGGCCCATCTCACAGCGAGGCGCTCGCGAGATCCGTGCTCCTGGTGGAAGTTCGCCGGCCGCGGGTGCGGCCGGAATCCGCCGGGGCGGATCGGGCCACAGCGAGAGTCGCGCGCGGCCTCCGAACCCGAGTACAGGGCCCACAGCGCGCACGCTCGCGGGCCGTCTCGCAGCGAGCGAGGCGCACGCGAGAGCCGTACTCCGGGGTGAAGCTCTAGATCTGGGGCCACAGCGAGACGCACGCGGCCCCGGAGCTCCGCGCACGGGGGTCCACAGCGACGAACGCTCGCGGGCCCATCTCACAGCGAGGTGCTCGCGAGATCCGTGCTCCTGGTGGAAGCTCGCCGGCCGTGGGTGCGGCCGGGGTCCGCCGGGCGGATCGGGCCACAGCGAGAGTCGCGCGCGGCCTCCGAACTCCGAGTATATATATATATGTACAGGGCCCACAGCGCGCACGCTCGCGGGCCGTCCCGCAGCGATCGAGGCGCACGCGAGAGCCGTACTCCGGGGTGAAGCTCTGGGGCCACAGCGAGACGCACGCGGCCCCGGAGCTCCGCGCACGGGGCCCACAGCGACGAACGCTCGCGGGCCCATCTCACAGCGAGGCGCTCGCGAGACCCGTGCTCCTGGTCGAAGTTCGCCGGCCGCGGGCGCGGCCGGGGTCCGCCGGGGGCGGAGCGGGCCGCAGCGAGAGTCGCGCGCGGCCTCCGAACTCCGAGTAGGGGGCCCACAGCGCGAGGCGCACGCGGGCCGTCCCGCAGCGCGAGGCGCACGCGGGAGTCGAATTCGAAGGCCAGGTTGGGAGTTCGCCGGCCGCGGGAGCGGCTGGTGCCGCTGAAGCGGTCTGGGGCCACAGCGGGGCGCACGCGGCCCCGGAACTCCTTGCACGGGGGCCCACAGCGACGAACGCACGCGGGCCCATCTCACAGCGAGGCGCTCGCGAGATCCGTGCTCCTGGTGGAAGTTCGCCGGCCGCGGTCGCGGCCGGAATCCGCCGGGGGATCGGGCCACAGCGAGAGTCGCGCGCGGCCTCCGAACTCCGAGTACAGGGACCACAGCGCGAGGCGCACGCGGGCCGTCCCACAGCGCGAGGCGCACGCGAGAGCCGTACTCCGTCGCCTCCCCGAGCCGCGCGAGCGGCTGGGCACCGTCCGTCGGTGGATCACGCGTAAGGCACGATCCAAGCCCCGACTTCGCGGTGGGTCTGCAGCGCGCGCGCCAGCAGGCCGGGCAGTCCTGCGCGAGCTCCGCCGGCGTGGCACAGCGGCGGTGTCGACGTCCGGTGCGAGCGCCGAGGAGCTCCGGAGCATGCGTGCAGGAATTGGTCAGGGAACCGGAGGAATCGCGCGGCGGGTCTCAATACACGCTTATATAGAGTGTATAGGCAAGCCGGCGGCCGCGGACTGACGGTGGGCCCCCGGGATAGCCAGCGCGCGCGGGATGCGAGCGTGGCGGGCGGGCCCGGACGTGAATCCACGTACCGGCACGGCAGTAAGGAACCAGATTCAAGCGTGAATCGGGGCCCGAGGCCGATTCCGGAGGATCGCTGGGAACAGGGTTTGCGCCGGCCAGCCATCGAGGCATGCGCAGTTGCTGCCGCGGGATCGCGCTCCACTGCAGCTATGGCGAGCCGTGGTGCTGCAGAGTTGGTCAGCTCTGTGCAATTGGAGGGACGGCCGAGAAGTGCGGCCGCCGGTCCGACAGGGCTGTTTAGGAGTGACTGCAGTGCTGGCTGTGGCGATTTCGCTTCGCCGCTGGTCGCTTCGTGGCCTGGGGCGGCCGCGAGCGAAGCTGGGCGTGAAGGGAAACCCCGAATCAGCGTACCCCCCGGAGCTCGGCGGCTTCAAGCCCGCCGGCTCGGCCCAACGGCTAGCTCAGCTAGTCCCTTGCGGGGCGCTCGCAGCAGCCTGCTGCTAATCCCGTGCTCGCCTCGCGCCGCTTCCGCGGCTAGCGAGTCGCTCAGCTCTTTCGTGCCTGGCGCTCGGCTACGGTCTTCTTTGTTCGCATTCCGTCGGCGCAAAACTCGATTTACGCATTGAGAGCGCAAATCCCGACTGATGTTAAGTTTGTTTCGATCCTTCCAGACCGGGAGAACCCTGGCAAGGTGCGAGGCTGGGGTGTAAGAATTCGCTTCCACGATCATCTTACGTGCACATTTGTTGCATGCAGTTCATCGCAAAGATTAAGTTTGAGCCGAACCCGGAGAGTAACTTCAGTCAGGTTTGCTCGCCCTTTGCCGGATGCCGCCTAGAATTCGCCTCGTCCGGACGCCGGACGGCAGGTTTTGGTGGCGCCGCCGCGGGAGCCAACCGCCGTGCCGAGCCCGTGTGAAACGGGGCGCTACCGCGTCGTTAACTCGAAGTGGGATGCTCCCTGCGAGAAGGCCGAATTTGGGACAGGCGCCTCGCAGCAGCCGGACGCGCGGCTCATCTTGGATCCTCCGAGTTTAGCCGCCCCGTACTACGACTACATTCCTTCGCGGGCTGCAAACCAGAACGCATTTACCATTCCCGGGCTGCTGCCAGGTGCGGGCATGTCGATGTCAATGTCATTGCGCCTTGCTGAAGTCATAACATGTGCACGCGTACGGGTACCGCAGGCATTGTTTACAAGTGCTCTCAACCCCCTCTGCTTCTAACCTAAATCTGGATATCGACCTGGTTTTGAGGCGCTCCTTGCTTATACGTAGGTTCTATACCCAAGGCCTGAAGGGAGTCGGCAAGGACAAAGTCGACCTCTTCTTGCCCGGAAAATTTGCAGCGCCGCTGGTAGTCCAGATGCCCGGTTTGAGCCTTCATTGATCGAAATCTGCGTTGGCTTGAACGGCCTGATATCAGTACTGAGCAATACCCTCGTGCATGCAGGAATTCCCCGACACGGATTTGTGCAAGGAAACACTTCGCTTCCCTACCAGCTGTCGGCTGCGCGTCTCGACTGCGGCGCGCCTCGAAGAGGGCTAACAGGCTGTCGCGCACGCGGCTACTGATGCACCCACAGGTCTTTTTAACGTCTCGTGGATGCCGGCCTCCGCTGGGTTCGGCGCGGCGATGGCGGCTCTCACCAAGGAGGTCGTCCTCACGGTCGGCGAAACTCCAGATGCCATCCATGCAGATGACCGCTAATTGCAGTCGTCCCTGCAGATAACCGACGACCTCCCCAACTCAAAGCCTCTATACAAGCGCTTCCCGATTGACCGCTCTTTGGAATTCGAGTTTTACTCCGCCTTGGTCAACCTGTCGTCAACAGACGTGAAGCGCGTCGTCAAGCGCACTTTTGTCCTTGGCGCCATCACCACGGCCGGATACAATAAGGATGGTTCGGGGTTTTTTTATGCAGAATTTTGACGAACAGAACTGATGGGCTTTGTGCAGAGGAGGGCAGCAACACCGTGAAGGCCATCGACCAGCCGTGTGAGGCGGGCCTCAGCTGTCCCGCCGACCTGCTCGATGACATCTTCGTCGAGTGTCCGCAGCGCGGCACCAACGTCTCCGCCTCGCTTGGCGTGCTGCCTGAGCTGTGCTCCGCGGAGGCCTTTGCCGGAGGAATCAACGCAAGCAACATGCAAACCATTTGCGCAAACACGACGGACCCGCTTCCGGCGCCCATCATGCGTCGCCGAGCCCTATCCGCCTTCGTCACCAGGAAAATCGATGAGGAGATTCGAAATGGTCGCATGCGTGCGTAATTATTATGTGGATGTTATTAGAGTTTCATGGCTGACGCCAACACCTGCGCATGTGTTCCCTATGTGGTTGCCATGGGCACTTCAAACAGTTCTGGCCGATGAGGGCGAGTTCAGCTCGGACGCTCCGCCGACGATGTCGCCCGATGATGACTTTGAGATCACTACGCCACTTCCCATCGAGGAGACTCTGGCGCTGGCCGCCGACAAAACTTCGCTGCCCGAGGACGAGACTGCGGTGTCCGATCCTGCCGCTGGCTCCTTCTTGCAGGGCGCGAACCTGTATCCTGTCGAGCCTTCCGACCCTGCTGCCGCCGATGCCATCCAAAAGTTGCGAGGTGTGTGAAGTGGCTCGCAGAATTGCAAGTACACGCCTTTGAGCGGATTCTCGTGATCAGACGAAAAGCAAGCCGCGACTGCCGCATTTGCCGCGGTCCCGTTTGCCGAGCCGCCGCCGCCACTTCCAGCCGGCTTCATTATCGGAGAGAGTGCGTGTCACCAGCAGCGCCTTATTTTCGCCGTAAACCTCACAATGCAAATGTGCCTGTGTCTATGCAGGCTCCTCAACGTGCCCACCGGACAAGAAGGTGCAGGTTCTGTCTCTGGGGAGGGCAGAGCTGCCCTCGCTGTGCGACTACCCGGTCTCCGGCACGCTCGAGGTTTGCAAGACACGACACACCCACGTCGTCCAGTTTCAGGCGAGAGTTCTCCTCTCGACGTTTTTTCGCGCTTCTAATTTCGCGCCTCCACTTTATTTAGTTCAACGTCACAAAGCCTGGCATGTACCGCTTCGATGCGACAGCCTCGGGCTTTGCGGGTCCGCGGTTCCCGATGGTTCTGCACGCGACTAATATTGATCATGACGCGTACGGTTTTCTGGCAGCCGTACTCGACGTTCGCGAACGGGAAGGGTGCATCCCTAAGACCTGCGCGCAGCCCATCCGCAACTCGCAAGGTCTGAATCCCGCGGCCGAGGCGCGCGCGGATCCAGCCTTTGACAGAGATCCTCGCAGGCGAATCAGGCCGCAAGAGCTCGCTCATTGTTCTTCTGAGGGGCGTCGAGCAGCTTGCGATAAATATTGCGGCGGAGGGCGGCGGCTGCGGCCCCGGGCCCGTCGTCCTGGACATCTCCTACGAGACGCCCTATGACGTGAACATCCTCGTCGCGCCGAGCCTCGGCCTCAACGACACGGAGCTCGGGGCCGCGCTGCCCAGCAAGGACACTCCGATCATCTTCAGCAGATCCGCCGCCGCCTTCGAGTTTGCCTACGCCCGCGTCGGCTCCTTCGGCCGCCCCGTCGAGGCTTGCACCTTTCGAATTCTGGCTCCCTTCAGCTTCAAACGATCCGTCGTGATAGTTTTTCGGCCGCGCAGATCGGCATCTTCCTGGAGGCCACGGACTACGTCAAGAATGGGACGAGCGACCTCTGGTATGCTCCTGAGCCAATACCGGGGGCGGAGGGCTCGAAAGTGTGGGTGCGTGTAACTTCGGAATCGAAGTCTCTGAGTTCAGAAAATCAAACTTAGCTCACCTGCGATCAATGATGATTAACTAAAATGTATTGCGCGCAGGTCCGGTCGGTCAGCGGCATGCCGACGGGCCCGTTCTCTGCGCTAGATACTCGGATGCAGTGCGTCATTTTGTATTGTTCAAGGCTTTCCCGTCGCATTTTAATTGCGTCCTTGTAAAGTTGCGCTGGACTTGGCCCCGCGTTTCTCATCTCGCACGCGTCCCCACTGGTCGTTCCGATGGTGCGGAGCCGTGTCCGCGTACGTCGCTTATTCAGTAGTTTTAAGGCACCTTTGCAGGGCGTCATGCTCGTGAACTGCTCGCGGAGCGGCGTGCTCGAGCCGCCTCCGAACCTGAACCCTCCCGACGCAGCGTCAGCCATCTCAATTTTCAACGTCAAGGTAATCTACGTATACGCCACTCACCCCAATGACGTCCTAATCTGAAGATCCTTTTTACCAAAGAACGTCCCGATTTACGGGGTCATTGTATTGGGGGGCTACAACAACGCCACGGGCTTCGGTGGCGCAGTCGCACTCCGCAGCAAGTCTTCGGCCAACTTCATCGGCTGCATCTTCGTCCGGGTTCACCACATTCGTTTCAATTCGGTTTTGCGCCTCACCAGACCTGAGAACCAAAATTCCCGGAAATCAGAACAAAGCCGGGATGGACGGCGGCGCGGTAGCCGTTCTCGAGGAGAGTTCTGCCACCTTTACCGGCTGCACGTTCGTCGACAACGAGGCGCGTTAGTTAATTCCACCTCGCTTCAATCGGGGTTCCCTGAATTTACACGCTGCAATGGACACACCCAGGCGCTGCGCGGCGCTGGCGGTGCCATCGTTGTCGGCTCTGCGCAGTCCTCTGCCGGCGAGGTTTCTTTCCAGGGCTGCTACTTTACCGTGCGCCGTCGTTTACTAACGTTTAGCTAAGCTCCGAGCACCGTTTACTGACGTTTAGTAGCTTAGCTGAGATGTGCTAACATGTCTTCCCTGACAGCGCAACGAAGCTTTCTCAGGCGGCGACCCCGCCCTCGACCCCCAACATCGCTTCGGTGGCGCCCTCGCCCTCGTTCGCGCAAACTCGGTGGTCACTGTCAACGGCACGAACTTCGACAGCAACACCGCCGACGCCGCCGGTGCGCATTTGTTTCCGTTATGTCTTCTCCTCTCTGCCTTCAAACGACTTCGATTCGCCAGGCGCGATCTGGGTGGGCACAGCCGCGCGCATCTCTTCGAGCCAAATCGGCAACTCCCTCGGTGGCGGGCTGCATGTCAGTAACGCGGAGGTGGCTCTAGACACCGTTATTGTCTCCGACAGCTTCAATCTCATCAATGCGGATGGTGGGTCTCGAGCTCGTCGACTTTTAGCTATAGATCTTTGTCCAAACCCGGCGGGCGCTGCATCGGAATTTCGAACCACCTATTAAAACAAAGCGCAGCTGGCGGCGGCCTCACGTGCACGGGCTCCTCGGCGAAGCTCACAGTAACAACGTCTTCGTTCAGCAGCAACATCGCAGCGAAGACGGGCGGGGCGGCCCTTATTCAGTCGGGCTGCTCAGCAAGCTTCTACGGGACCCAGTTCGAGAGTGAGATCGAATTGCTTCGCTGCACCCTGAGGGTGCTCACGTCTTTATAATTATACGTATACGCAGAGAACGGTGCGATTATGGGCGGCGGAGTGGCCGTCGGCGAGCTGGACCCGTCTGAGGCCTCAAGCGCGCCGACGGACGCTGGCTCGGTTTCCTTCACGAAGTGCGTGTTCCTGGAGAACATCGCGGGCGGCGTCGACCCCAGCGACCCGGTCGAGATCGGCGGCCAGAAGCTTGATCTGCCGACCGAGTCCAGCATGGGGGGCGGCCTGGCCGTGTTCGGTGCTTCCAGCCCCGTTCGCATCGAGCAGTGCGTCTTCCGCAAGAACGAGGCGTTTATGGGTATGTGCAACGTTAACGTTTAGCACCGTAGTACTAATCGTGCATCTGCATGAACATTGATCGCGCTCATTGCCGTCCGCCGGATCGCTTTAGGCGGCGGTCTCTTCTCAGCAGACGCCATCGACATCACCGGCGAAACGTCCGGATTCGACGAGAACACGGTGTGCATACTCAACAACGCACATGCCTGCGTACGCAGCTGTTCACGATCAGTCCTTCTCATCTCCAGGCCGGCTTCTCGTGGTACAAGGATGCCGATCTCGAGCCGACTCAGATCGGTGGTGGCGCCCTCATTATGATGACCGCGGGGCGGCGCGGTGGTGTCGTCCGCATCAACAAGTCCCTATTCTTCCGCAACTCTGCCCTTGGCGCCTTCGGCGGCGGTGAGTCGAGGTTTATGCAAGCAGTTCGAAAAAGGTACTAACTTACGGCGTACCGTTGACGTTAAAGGTATTGCCGTCATCGGAGCCAGCATAAAGTTCGAAGGCACGCTCTTTATCCAGAACCAGGTCAAGGGCGACAGTAGTCAGGGCGGCGGTGCGCAGACGCTCTAATATTAATTCTCAATAATTCAAGAGCGCACCCTCACGACCGGCTCGCCGCAGGCCTGTACGTGCAGGCCTCGAACGTGACCGAAGGCTCCGACTACATCGCCACGTCCAACGCGGCAGACGGAATCTTCAAGAACGTCTTCCTCGCCGACGAGGCCATCGCCGTCGTGGATGCGGAGTCCGGGGCCCAGCCGTCCTCCGCCAACATGAAGTCGTGCTACCAGTGCACCCCCTGCCAGGTCCCGCGGCCGCGGCATCGCCTCGCCTCTCCTTCTCCGCGGAAATTGCGAGGCTCACCGGTCGCGGCACTCGCAGATCTGCGGAGTGAAGACAGGCCGCTGCCAGTTCCCTCCAAATCTCGAGGAGTGGTGCAAGTTCACCAACAGCTGCAACAAGGAGAGCTGCCCGTTCGTGGTGCGTCGAAGCCGATCGCGTTCTTTCTCAGTGTCTCTGGCGGGCCGACGAACCCCGCTCTTGCAGACGATTGGCGCCGCGACCTTTGATCAGAGAGACTTCACGAGGTGAGCGCAAGTGATCATGAACGCATATCGTGCTTGCACGCAAGCTCAACAACATTAACGCGCACCTTGCAGCATCTCCATCGAGATTGACATCCCGTACACAATCAATAGCGACGGTACTACCAGCTCGACCATCCCGTGCAGCTCGGCCATCGCTGCGGAGACCCTTCCGCTCCTCGGCAGGGGTAAACCGAGCCCCATCCTTGAGCCTCTGAAACACGATCAAATTCTTCGAATTCGCAGGCGTCACTTGCAAGCTCACGGGCTCGAAGTCAAGCGGCTCGGGCGCCGGGCGCCGCCGCACGCTGCTGGGCCCAACCGGGAACCAGCTGGTCGTCAACCTCGGCGCGGGCTTCACCGTCGCGCCGGGGTCCACGCTCTACATGCTGACGGGGGGCATGCCGTCTCAGTACGCGGGCCTATCCGACGCCGCCATCGTGCAGGTCCGATCCCGAGCTTGACTGAGACCCATTCCGAATATATATCGATATATATCGCGCGACGTCGACTGAACATGGTTTGGCGGCGCCGGCGCAGATCGGCCAGGTGACCCTCTCCCGCAGCGTGGTCGAATCGAACTTGCAGATTGCGAACGGCACAATCACGGCGGCCTTCACTTCGACGTCCGACCAGGGCGGCTTCCTCGGCCGCGGCAGCTCCGGCGCCCGTTGGGCGGCTCGCGCCTCCCAGGGCCTCGGCCACGCCCTGCTCCTTCTCCTTGTCACCCTCGCAGCAACTCTTCTCGCCACGTTCTTGTAGGAGCTCGACGGGCCTGTTCTCGCCCCGCCTCCTCGCGAGCGCGAGGAGCCCCGAATAAATTTTTTAGCTGCATATTTCCAATTTCGTTTTCGGATTGTTTTTCGAATCGATATTTCTGCGGGGGGGGCGAGCCCCTTACGTAGGAAGTGTCGACGTCGCAGATCTAGAGCGCATGTTAGAATTTTTGTGCATCGCCACCGTCATGGCGTCGCGAGTTTTTGATACGCAGAATCATATTTAGGCACAGTCCTCACGCTTTGTTGCGGACGGCGCCTTGTCGACAGCCCAGATGCATGTGAATAGCTCGTGTCATGATCAATACACGTACTACGGTACACATGCATGACCCCCACTAGGAATGCCCTCCTGTGTCACATGTAGAGTGTACATGTGTTGGGTGGGTGGGTGGGTGGGTGAGGGTGGGAGGGGGGGTGTGGGGGGGGGGGGGGGGGCATATTATGTTCTGGGGGTTACAAGTAGAGCTCCAGCGACAGCTCGACCACGTGCACGTGCGCATGCACGACAATTAGCTGTAGAATTCGACCTCATCCCGAGTCCGGATCCTTTTCTTCTAGTAGTCGCCGAGTCGGCTTTCCAGTATCCGGTAGCTATAGGCACAGACACTCGACCGGGGCACTGCTGTCAAGTGTACATGTGTACGAATGATTGCCATGATTGGATGCATCATTGCCATGAAACGAAGACTTCCTGATAGCGAAATCGGAACTTTGACTCGGAAGGGCGCGTCACGTCACATATCAATCATTGAATGCGACGCCCTCGTTTGCAAAAAACACCGAAGATTTCCTACGAACTAGTGGGAACACGAATGCGATAATCTGCCAACGGTACCTTGCCAAAGCCAAAAGGCTGCCAACGGTACCTGCCAAAGGTTTGACTACGTGCCACTGTGGGAAGTCTCCGTACAAAACTTCCTGCCACCGCCGAGTTTCCAGACTCGGAAAAGTTTTGTACGGCGGAACTTTTCGGAAAGGACGTCGACAGACCCCCCCAGACTCCCAGACTCAGGACCCAGAGTCCCAGTCTCCCACTGGGCCAAGAGTCCCACGTCGGACCCACGACTCCCAAATTGACTCGGCCCGGCGGGGCGGCGGAGCCTTTTTTTTTGAAGGTCCAAGAGTGACGTACGGTAAACTTCGTCGTCAATTCGAAGAGCCCCAACCGTTGAACGGCCCCCGTCTTATTGGGGAAGGGAAAATCACTTCCCCTGTCCCTGTCCCTCGGGCCCAACCCTATTCCAAATCCCATTTCCCCGACCTCCGCAAAACCCGGGCCGCGCGGTACACCCTGAAAGCCCATCCCCAGGGGACCCCGAAACCGTGTCTCCCGGTCCCGTCCGACCAAAGGGTGATCCAGGAACAGGCACCAACACCCGGGACAAAAACGGGTCCAGCGACGCACAGGGAGCAGATATACGGGCCAGACCAGTTCGAGGTCGTTGCGCGCATCATGCCCGACATTCCGTTCTGCGAGAGCTAGGCCGGGCGCGAGCGCGGTCGCGTGGGAGGACGCCGCGCGCGCTAGCCAATCACATTGGAGAGTGCGAACTTACCCTGAGGAAACCTCTTAAGGTACCCCCCGGCCGCTTTCTCCCCCGGGCGCCGCAGCTCGGCTCGGCTCAACAATGGTTACGCCTCTCGCGCGCGTGACAGTTTGCTGTGGCTCAGCGGCTAGCCGTGCCAGCCGCGCACGCTTCACCCGCGCCAACGTACCGCGCACGCCCCGACGGAATTGCACAAGCCGGCCGCAAGCCGGCCGCACTTGGCCGTCTATGCCACTTGCAACAAGCCGACGCCCGCGCGGCGCGCGCGCCGCGCGACGCAGAGCCCCCGCGCGCGCGCGATGCGCATGCCTGCTGCATGCGCAGCCGCTGATCATGAGCTGGCCCGCTAGCGCTGCGCCGCTTTCTGAGCGGAGCGTCACGGCGTGAGCTTGAGCAGCGTCCCCGCGCCCGCGCCCAGATCGCGCGGAGGCCCAGGCCAGGCCACTCGTGCACCCGCCACGCCTCACGCGCGCGACGGTCGCGGGGCATGCGCAGGAGCTCGAGCACGTCCACATGTACACAAGGTTAACGTTCAATTTGCGAGCCATCCCCCGGCCCGCCCCCGGGGCTCGCGCCCTATATAGCTAGGCCCTGAGGCCTACCTCGATCTAGAGGACAGCTCGTCTCGATCGCGAGGACAGCTCGCCTGGCATGGCCAGCCTGGCCTCGGAGCCGGCCCGGCGGCTCGCGCCCGCGCGGCCGGCCGCGGCCACCGCGCGCCTTCATGATGATCAAGGCTTCTTAAGCTTAAGCTTAAGTACTAGTCCCTGCTCTCTGCATCTAGATCTTGGATTCGCCGAGTTTAAAGACCCTTCCCCGGACCCAACTGGCAACTGACGCGCGCGGCAAGTCAGTGGCTCTTTTTACTGGCCTTCTTCGGATTCGAACCGGGGGTCCACGGACTTCGGTGTGTGTTTTCCCTTCCCCGGACCCCCGCGGCGGCGTGCACGAGCACCACCCCTTCCGAGCGCGCGCCGCAGCGGGCCCTTTATTGCAAGGGGGGACGAAGACCGAAGGGCTTTTCCCAGCTTGCTTCCCGTTCCCTCGCTTCAGCCAAAATTTTTTGTTTGAGGCCGTTTTCGAGGTCCAGTATGCAACGCGGGAAAAAATGAGTGGAAATTGGGTTGCGCCACGTGTTTGTCGCTGCGGCCGTCCATGCAAAAAGCGATTTTCGAAAGCGAAGACCAGTTTTCCGAAGTTTCTCTCGCCTTGACGCCTGCCGCGCGTTAACGCCGTGCGGTGCAGCCGACGCAGCCCGTGGGCTGGCGTGGCGCGTACCGCCTATAGCTAGCTCCTCCTCGCGATCGAGCGCCGCGTGCTGCTCCGCGGCCGTCGTGGCTGCAGCCTGCTGCGGCCGTTCATGCAAAAAGCGGTTTTCGAGGGCGAAGACCAGTTTTCTCTCGCCTTGACGCCTGCCCCTTGACGCCTGCCGCGCGTTAACGCCGTGCGGCGCAGCCGACGCAGCCCTTGGGCCGGCGTGGCGCGTACCGCCTATAGCTAGCTCCGGATCCTCCTCGCGATCGAGGGCCGCGTGCTGCTCCGGATCCGCGGCGGTCGTGGCTGCAGCCTGCTGCGGCCGTCCATGCAAAAAGCGGTTTTCAGCCGACGCAGCCCGTGGGCTGGCGTTCTTTGGGGGCCGCGCGCACTGGGCCGGGGTCCTTCTGCCGCGCGCATGTGCGTGCCACTAGGACTCTTTCATTAGATCCCGGTTCCCCCCTTGCACCCCCGGCGCGAAAAACGCGGCCGGCGCGTTCCCCCCTTGCACCCCCCTTGCACCCCCGGCGCGAAATTAGGGCCCCAAGGAGTAGCCTTGAAGTAGGCCCCCAACAACTCCCAAGTTGAGTCCCAAGAGTCCGAGTAGGTCCCAAGCTTTAGCTTAAGTTGATCATGAGACTCCCAACTTGATGACTCAGTGACTGGACTCCCAACAAGACTCCCAGTCACCTAGAACATTGATATTAATTGATACATGTGCCGTGGACCGTGGTGACACGGTGGTGTATCAATGACTCCCGACAAGACTCCCGAGTCCCGACTCCCGAGTCCCGAAAAAAAACGATGTACCCAGGCCATCGCGAAGGCCTGCGCGTACGGGACACTGGCGATGCTAGCGCATCGTCCAGCAGCATAAACAGCCTTCCGGCACCAAACGGAGCTGGAGGACATCGCCCGAGCACACCGGAGCCGAAAACAAGGCTCGCGACGCAACGCCAACAACAAGATGCAATCCAAGCGGCGTCGCAGCTCGGCGGTGCAGAGGGAGTCGAACGATGTGGCGCCGCGCTCACTCTCGAGCCGAGCGACCACCAAGAAGCCAACGCCGCCCGTGACGGAACTCGAGCCGGGCGGCGACCGACCGAACAAGCTCCTTCTGCTTGCAGAAGCCCCCGTGCGATGCGCCCTTGCGAAGGGACATCACCCTGCCTCGCGCGTCGTTCGCGCCACCCGCCCGGGCCTCACGCCCGCCCCGCAGTTCTCAAATCACCACTCTTTCACTGCGTGGCGGGCGCGGGCGGCCGACGTTCGAACGACGTGCCATCCGCGTTCGCTGCCGACGCTAAAGGCATGCCGCCCTCTGGCCGAAGTCATGGGGCCTTACACCGCCGTCGCGCGGTTTGGCTATCCGTGAATAAGCCCCCCCCCAATTCACAAACGGATCGATGTAACGGGGCCTTATACCGTCGTCGCGCGGTTTGGCTATCCGTCCGGTCCCCTCCGTTGCGCCGATGCCACGGGGCCACACGCCGTCGTCGCGCGGCCCGGCTCTCCGAGGATAGGCAACCCGCGCGTCGATCCCCCGGGGCCGCAAGGCTCACCGGGGTAAGATGCCCCCCTGCTGTTCGCTCTCCGCCGCGCGCGCGCGCCCGCCCGCCCGCCCGCCGCCCGCCTCTCCACCTCGACCCTCTCATGCCACACCTTCCTCGCAGGAAACTGGGTCTCCGGCATGGCGTCTCCACTTTTGGTCTGTTTTCTTTTCTTTTCCTCGCCCTCCTCCCGCTGGCGGCTAGCTTTGCCCCGGTCCTCGGGCCCCTAGCTGAACCCTCCACCTGGGCTTCCCCTCCCTACGTCTACGCCTCTGAGATCCTCGGGCTCCTTTCTAGTCCCAGCTGGGCCGCCTTGGCGATACTCATGGCGCTTAGCCTGTCCGTGGGAATCGGCGTCCGGGGCTATGTCCGACGACGCCGGCGCCTAGACGATGCCGCCGAGCCCGCCCCCGCGAAGTCGAACCCGGACCCCCGGGCCTCCGCCGGGCCCCCGATCGCCGCGCCTACTCCGCCCCCTCGCCGCCCCGCCCCGCTGCTAGGCCCACGCCCTGCCGCCGTCGCCGGCCCTGGCGGCCCTGCCGAGGTCCGCCCGCCGGCGCCTTCGCCGCTCCCGCCCCGCTCTTGCCCTACACCCCGCCCGGCCCTCGCTGGTGCAACTCCTTGGCTCCCGCGCTCGCCCTTCTCCCCCTATCAGAGCCGTCCCTCGCCTCGCCGGCCCCGGGCCTCGCGGAAGAGTCATCCGCGTCGCCTCCGTCGTTTCTTCAGCTCCCCCCCTCCCCCACCCCTACCGGCTGAGCTGCAGGTTTCTGCTGCGCCGCCCTCCCGCCCCGACCTCCCCCTACCTGGCCTCCGTCCTGCAACGTCCAATCGTGTACGCCCCCGTACCCAGCGCCCGCTGACGCCCCTGCCCGCGCGCCCTCCCTTCTCGACGGCACGGGCAAGTCGTAACGTTGCAGCCGCCCTCGCCCTCCGGAACAGCTGGCCCTCTTTACCCCCCCCAGCAGCTGTGAGGACGCGCCAGATGGCTCCGCAGGCCAGCTCCCTCGCCAGCTCTCCTGCCCCGCCCCGGGGTGTCCGCCTCACGGTCCGCTTTGCGCTCTCGTCTGGCTGCTCCCTTCCCCGACCCCGCCCGCCCCTCCTCGCCCGGCGCCTCAAGGGCCGTACCAGCCGCCGCCGCCCAGCCCGAGAGCCCCGCCCCCAGCCCGCCCCGGAGCCGTGCCGAAGCCCGTTAACGACAGCCCCTGACCCCCCTCCCTCCTGTACGGCCCCCACTTCCCCCCTTTATGCCTTCCTGCACGGCTCGTGCCCTCCCCTGCCCCATATCACAACCCCCGAGCTCCTCTCCCTCTCCGCCCTCTCTCTCCTCTTTCTTCTTTCCTTTCTCCTCGCCCTCTCACTACCCCCTTTCTCACTTCTCTTCCAGCTACCCCCCCGCCTCTCAGAGTACCCCCCCCTGCACCCTTTTATTGCCCGGCTCTTACATAGAACTCTCCTTTCCTCCCCTTGGACCCCCTCAGCAGCGGCTTTCGCGGAATCGCCCTTTCTCTCGGCCCCCCCTGACCCCCTCCCTCTCCCCTGGTGGACTACCCCCAGGGCACCGCCCCTTCTCCCCGCCTCTCCCGCCTCTTCCTCCCCTCCATCTATCAGGCCCCCATCTTATCTTCAGCTCTCCCCCGCCTTTCTCGCCCTCCCCTCGCTGCTTCTCGTCCTGCTGTCTCCCCGCTTCCTTCGCCATCTGGCCTTCCCCGACCCTGCTCCCAGCGCCCACCGTCCCCCCCTCACCCGCGCCCGCCGGCAAGCCCAGCGTGCGCGACGAGCTCGAGGGCGTCGATGTGGAGGCCCTTACCGCGGGGTCCCCCTCCTTATCCTCTCCCTTCACTGCTTCCTTGCCCTACCCCCCCCTTACAACTGCCCCTCACCTTTTCGGCGCCCTCCGCTTCGTTATTGCAGCGATTCCCGTGTCCCCACTATGGCTCATTGACCCCTCGTACCCGGCCCCCTCGACCAGCCCTCCTCCCGCCCCTCCTCCTAGCACTTCCCGAGCAACTGCTCCCCCCCTCCCACCCTTCTCCCTCCCCCCACCCCCCCCTCCCCCTACCCTCCTGCCCCTTCCCCCGCCAGCTGCCGGGATCCTCCTGCTCGCACTCCTCTCCCGGCGCCGCAGGCGGCTTCTTGACTCGTCCGGCCCTGCTCTTCTTCAACTCCTTACCTGCCCTGTCCCTCCCCCGACCCCCCCTCGCCCCCCCCCGGCCCTGTCCCCTTTGGCACGCCGCCGGGCAGCGTTTGCTTGGACCCGCCTCGCCGACTTTGCTCTCCTTCTCGCACCCCGCCTCCTTGAATTTTCTATTATTTTCCCGGCCTTCCTTGCGGCCGAATGGCATGTGCTTTCCTGTGCACTATGGCAGCTCGGGGCTGATCTCCTGCATGCACTTTATGTCTCAGATGACCCGGGCCTGGCCCCGGCTGTGCTGGCTGCACCGTTTGCCCTGCCTTTCCTCCTCCTCCTAGTTCTTCCTCCAGAGCCCCTAGAATTTCTTTCGATAGTGACCGTTTCCGCCTTAACAGGCCACGCCCTACAAACTGCTCTAGACACTATATCCCCCCGTGGCCCCTTTAAGAAAGCCCCGTACCCACACTACTCCCCCAAGTTCCCCACCATCATCGCCGCCCTCTTGGGGCACATTCAACCCGCTGCTGCGCAACCCGTCCTGCAACTTCCCCTCATCCCCCTTCTACCCAATCCCCTTCTCGCGCTCATTGCTCTTGGAGCTCTTGCTGCCCTCCTTGCTTGCGGCCGCTCGCGACTGCGGGGGCCCTCGCACATGCCCACTACAACTTCTACCAGTCGGATCGACGGACAGGGTCTAACCACCCACCGGGGCCCCAGCTGCATCACGCCTCGCCTGCCACATGTGCCGCCGGGCCCCAGCAACCCGCGCGCCTCGCCCCCTGTCGCGCCGCCGCCGAGCCCCAGCGCGCCCAACGCCTCGCCTCCGCCCGCGCCGCGAGGCCTGCAGGACGCTGTCGGCCGCCCTGCTGCCCGGCGCCGCGCCCGGACTGACGGACCTGGACCTGACGAGAAGCCGCCGACGGGCCCCAGCGCGCTCCGCGCCTCGCCTCCGCCCGCGCCACGCGACCTGCAGGACGCTGTCGGCCGCCCAGCTGCCCGGCGCCGCGCCCGCGCTGACAGACCTGGACCTGAAGTGAAGCCGCCGCCGAGCCCCAGCTCGCCGCCTGTCTCACCTCCGCCCGCGCCGAGCGACCTGCAGGACGCTGTCGGCCGCCCCACTGCCCGGCGCCGCGCCCGCGCTGCCGGACCCGGACCGGAAGAGAAGCCGCCGACGGGCCCCAGCGCGCCGGTGGTCCCGCCTCCGCCCGCGCCGAGCGACCTGCAGGACGCTGTCGGCCGCCCCGCTGCCCGGCACCGCGCCCGTGCTGCCGGACCCGGCCCGGAAGAGAAGCCGCCGACGGGCCCCAACGCGCTCCGCGCCTCGCCTCCGCCCGCGCCACGCGACCTGCAGGACGCTGTCGGCCGCCCAGCTGCCCGGCGCCGCGCCCGCGCTGACGGACCTGGACCTCAAGTGAAGCCGCCGACGGACCCCAGCGCGCCGCCCGTCCCGCCTCCGCCCGCGCCGCGTGACCTGCAGGACGCTGTCGGCCGCCCCGCTGCCCGGCGCCACGCTTGCGCTGACGGACCTGGACCTCAAGTGAAGCCGCCACCGAGCCCCTGCGTGCCGCCCGTCTCGCCTCCGCCCGCACCGCGCGACCTGCAGAACACTGTCGGCCGCCCCGCTGCCCGGCACCGCGCCCGCGCTGCCGGACCTGGACCCCAAGTGAAGCCGCCGCCGAGCCCCAGCGCGCTCCGCGCCTCGCCTCCGCCCGCGTCGCGAGACCTGCAGGACGCTGTCGGCCGCCTTGCTGCCCGGCGCCGCGCCCGGACTGACGGACCTGGACCTGACGAGAAGCCGCCGATAGGCCCCAGCGCGCCGTCTGTCTCGCCTCCGCCCGCCCCGCGCGACCTGCAGGACGCTGTCGGCCGCCCAGCTGCCCGGCGCCGCGCCTTTGCTAACGGACCTGGACCTGAAGTGAAGCCGCCGCCGAGCCCCAGCTCGCCGCCTGTTTCACCTCCGCCCGCGCCGCAAGACCTGCAGGACGCTGTCGGCCACCCCACTGCCCGGCGCCGCGCCCGCGCTGCCGGACTCGGACCGGAAGAGAAGCCGCCGACGGGCCCCAGCGCGCCGGTGGTCCCGCCTCCGCCCGCGCCGAGCGACCTGCAGGACGCTGTCGGCCGCCCCGCTGCCCGGCACCGCGCCCGTGCTGCCGGACCCGGACCGGAAGAGAAGCCGCCGACGGGCCCCAGCGCGCTCCGCGCCTCGCCTCCGCCCGCGCCACGCGACCTGCAGGACGCTGTCGGCCGCCCCGCTGCCCGGCGTCGCGCCCGTGCTGACGGACCTGGACCTCAAGTGAAGCCGCCGACGGGCCCCAGCGCGCCGCCCGTCCCGCCTCCGCCCGCGCCGCGTGACCTGCAGGACGCTGTCGGCCGCCCCGCTGCCCGGCGCCGCGCCCGCGCTGACGGACCTGGACCTGCAGTGAAGCCGCCGCCGAGCCCCAGCATGCCGCCCGTCTCGCCTCCGCCCGCACCGCGCGACCTGCAGAACACTGTCGGCCGCCCAGCTGCCCGGCGCCGCGCCCGCGCTGCCGGACCTGGACCTCAAGTGAAGCCGCCGCCGAGCCCCAGCGCGCCCAACGCCTCGCCTCCGCCCGCGCCGCGAGACCTGCAGGACGCTGTCGGCCGCCCCGCTGCCCGGCGCCGCGCCCGCGCTGACGGACCTGGACCTGACGAGAATCCGCCGCCGAGCCCCAGCGCGCCCCGCGCCTCGCCTCCGCCCGCGCCGCGCGACCTGCAGGACGCTGTCGGCCGCCCTGCTGCCCGGCGCCGCGCCTTTGCTGACGGACCTGGACCTGAAGTGAAGCCGCCGACGGGCCCCAGCGCGCCGCCTGTCTCGCCTCGAGCTCCGCCCGCGCCGCGCGACCTGCAAGACGCTGTCGGCCGCCCCGCTGCTCGGCGCCGCGCCCGTGCTGACGGACCTGGACCTGAAGCGAAGCCGCCACCGGGCCCCAGCGCGCCTTGCGCCTCGCCTCCGTTCGACCTGCAGGACGCTGTCGGCCTCGGCCGCCCGGCTGCTCAGCGCAGTGCCCGAGCCGACTGTCCGACCCGTAGAGCAAACCTCGATGTGCAGAAGTTTCCCGGAGGCCCGCAGCGAGAGGTCAATCCCGGGCCCCGTACTGATGCTACTGTCGCTGCCGCTCCACGCCGCGCTGTTCGCCTCGGCATCCAGCAGGCCGCGCAAGTACTTTCGCAGCTCAGTCGCCGTGTCTACATCTGGAGCACCTCCTGGACCACGTTCGCTAGACCGCGCTACGGCATGCTCCAGAACATGATCGCTGGACTGGAGCACGGAAGCCACATCAGCGCCGCCGCCTACTGCAGTGGCCGGTGGAGCCTCCCCTTCCGTTCGGAACGTCTCAGGGCCCCGGACGAAACTGCGCCTACCGGTACCCCCGCCGCGTGCCGTCAAAAAACTCCAACGCGAACAGTTTTTTCTATTCATGCGACCGGTGAGTCGGGCAATGATTCGAAGCGGCCCAATACCTCCGCAATCCGCGATTGGCGCTTTAATAGCTGCACTATAGCAAGTACCACCAACCCTGCGTACGGTCGCGTGCCGGCGCCTAGCTATAGCACCGATACTACCACTGCAGGTTTCGCAGCTAGCTCCGGCGCCCACGCTAGTGCTAGCTCCGCCAACGCCGGCGCCTCGAGCTCGGCCGCGGACGCCGCGCTGCATGACGCCGAGAGCTGTCGTACGAGCCCCGTGTACGGATCCGGACGCGTACCAGCCACGCGCACGGCCGCGTACCTCGCAGTTAGCATCCGCGCCAGTGCCTACGTGCACGCCAGCGCTGGCCCCGCTGACGCCGGCGCCACGGACGCTGCGCCGCATGACGCCGGTCTCGAACTCCTGGGCTGGCCTGCGCGCCGCGCCCCACAAGTCCAACGGACCTTCAGCCGCCCGGCCCCTCTCCCCGCGCGCCTCCTCCTTTGTGCTCTCCTCGCTGCCCTTGTCCCTGTCGCTCTTGCGGACATTGAGCCCAGCACAGCTACGGCCGCTGCAGTCGCTACCGCCGCCGCTGCCCTCTCCTCCCCGACACTAGTCACGGCGGCCTCGTCCCTTCTAACGCTATACCCTCCCTCCCTCTACACCGCTGACCGTATTGACGCTCGCGGCCATCGTGATGTGCTCCAGATCCCCGTCCTAGCACATCCCCCGGACGCGGCTAATGCGAAGCTGAACCTCCGCGCCCTCACGTGGAATATTCGCCGCTTGGAGGGGAAGACGAGCGGCAACAATGTTGCAACTAAATTTATCAGCGCAATCGACTATGGCCGCCGTGATTGGGACTGTCACTTCGTTGCTCTTCAAGAGGTCGACATGGTCCCCGTTGACCGCCCCCCTCGAAGCCCTTTCCGCCCAATATCCGCGATCACCTGATTAAGACGGCAGTCCGCCGCCATAAATCTAGCTACCTTGTCTACTCCCTCCCTCCGCGGCCCGTCCTGGCACCGCCGGCTCCGCGCTGTGGATCTCAGCAAGCTATGCAGCGCACCGCCAGGCGGATTACGCGTTTGACGGCCGGGTAGCCGGCGCTCGGTTTGACTTCCCGCGCACGCGCGAGCGCCTCATTGTCCTCTCACTCTATATACCGGACTGCGGGCACGACAATTTGCAAAAAGAGCTCCACGACCTCACCGAATACCTGACCGCGAAGGTCGCACCTGACCTCCACGAGCCTGACTGGCAGACACATCTCCTGGTACTCGGCGATATGAATAGCACACACTCTCCGTGCAACGACCGGATCACCGGGGGCAACCGGCGCACCGAAACTACACCCCCGAACTCCTACGCGGAAATCTGGACCCTCCTCCGAGCGACCTGGGGCCTCATCGACACCGGTACCCCGGCGATTTCACGCACATCTCACACCACGCAGACTTCATCGACGAGCAAGGCCACCGCCCTCTCCTGAACGCCGCCCGCCTCGACTATGCCCTCGCCTCCCCACCCTAGCGGCCCGATCGCTGGGCACTCGTACACTGGCTGTCCCTGGACGACCCTCCCCCTGCTCTCAGCCGATCACTTCCCAGTATTGGCGACTTTCACAACCGAAGGAGTGCTCTCTGCCCCCCGACCGCCCCCCGCCAGCCCCGACCCCAGCCTCTCCCCCCTCTCTTCAACTATGCCGCCCAGCCTGCACCAATCCGGCTTGCTTTCAAGCTCGCTGTCGAAGCCTTTCTCAATAAACACGGTCAGCGGTATATCCAGCTCCTTCTCACTCCCGAAAACAGCCCCGACTATGCCCGCCGCGCCACGAAATCCCACCGCTCCCTCCTCTGCGCAATCGCCCAGAGTATCAAGTCCGTCGCTCACGCTAAAGAATTCTCTACTGCAAAAGTCCTCCAACACCGAGTAGCCGCCCAGGGCGATATGGCTAAATTCAACCACTTGTCTGCGCTGGACGCTGACGACGAACAACTTGTTGGCCGCGTCGGACAGGCCCTAAACGACTGGTCCCGCCAAGGTTCCACAGACCACCCGCCTGACGAAACTATTCGGGCTGTTTTCCGGGACCTTCCCAAAGACGTGACAGACATCCGAAAATCCGCGGGCTCGGACACCACGCTGGCATTTTGCCCCTCCCTCCTCGCTTTCCCCGACCCTCCTAATTACCCTGAGTTCGAGAAGGGTATCATTACAGGATCTGAAATCGCCGAGTACCATGCTCAACTCAGCATGTGGCATTTACAGGCGCGGGCCGCCCTGGACAACCATCGCCACGCATACACTGAAGCCGACATCGCTCGCAATATTGACACCCGCCGCCACCTCCTGTCCCACTGTCGAAGCATGGGTCGGGCTATTCAACTCCTTCTCTCCCGCTTCCGATCCGCCCCTCGCCTGTATCTTACCCGCACGGCAGCGGGACTCCCCGAAGTGCTCACTGATCCACTGAAATTAAACGCGCACATCTGGATCACTTCAAAAATTTCTGGCGACTCCGCAAGGCCGCCCCAAACCTGGATGCCATAGCTACGAAATTCGAGGTCATTGAAAACGGCGCCTGGTTGGGCAGATTTTGGAAACGCCAGTACCGACCCCTTTCCCACTTCGCCCCGCCGTCTGGGACGGGCTAATGGCCATGCCAGAGGACCCCGAACTCGATCGCCTCATCTCGTCCCTGTCCAATGGCGCTGGCGGCCCTCCGGCCTCACGAACGGAATGCTTAAAATGCTCTGGTCCCCCCTCCGCCTCTCCAAGACGGAACGCCAGACCCTAACCGCCTCACACTCTACAGACGAGATAAACAGCTTCGAGTCCGCGGCCCACTGGACCACCTCGCGCGACGCCATCCGAGCTCTAGTTCAATCCACTCTTCTCGGCCACGTGCCCGACCACGCACTTCGCGGCCAAGTCTACGCTATCCCGAAACGAGATAATTCAGCAGATCTCGCCGATCTCCGCCCCATCACCCTTCAAGAAGTCACCTGGAAGCTGGTCACGGGCCTCCTGACCCACCGCATGGAAGACCGCATTGATACACATAACATTTTACGCGGCCGTAATTATGGTTTCTGTCGCCGCGAATCTACCGACCCTGTCCTCTACGCCCTCCGATCCTCCCTCGAGGACGCGCACCAGTTCAAAAAGCCAATCTTTGGCGGCCTGGGGATATCGCCAGCGCCTACGACAGTGTCTCCTGGCATAGCCAAGAGCTCAGCCTTAACCGTATCCAACTCCACCTCCATCCTGAAGGGAAACGATATATAGCCCTCCACAAAAAAGCAGCTCAACACCGCACGGCGTGCATCCTTACCCCCCACGGCCGCACTGAATATTTTCAAGTCCCTGTGGCCTCCCCAAGGTGGCATCGAAGCCCCCCTCCACTGGCGCATTTTCTTCGACGCCGCTCTCACCGCCATTGAAGAACGAGCGACTCAGTCCAATTTCGGCTACCAGCTTGGGCCGCACCGATCTGATCCGACCCGCCCCGTTCCCCCGCCCACCATGCCCTGGCGAACCCTCTACTTCCCCGCCGGTCCCTGCCCCAAAGTCTCTGTGCTTGCATACGCCGACGATACCACCATGCTTGCCAGCTCGGCTCAGGGCCTCCAACATATGCTTGACTGGCTGTCCGAATTTCTACATATCCATGGCATGAACTTGAACGCCAAAAAGACGGAAATCTTTCACTGGAAACCCCCCGATCCGAAGAGCCGGTCAAGAGCAAATACTATGTCGGAGTTGGCGATTCCAGAGCTGAGGTTGGCCACATCCTCTCCCCCACAACGCCCTTCCGCGTCCTCGGCGTCCAGTTTACTGCGAACCTGTCTTGGACCCACCAAGTCCGCCTACTCAAATCCCAGCTCCAATCTGCAATCTCGATCCTAGCCACGAAAAAGATTACCGTTCACGAATTCCAAGTGATATTACACCGGGTTCTCTTCCCTAAACTGTCATACCCCCTCCGCATCATGACCCTAATGCCATCCCAATGCCAGTCCCTCGACGCTGTTTGGCTCACCGCGGCCAAACACACTGCCAACCTGGCCCAGTCCGTCTCCACGGCTGCATTCTCCTCCATCTATCGCCTTCCCTCAATAGCAGTCATCCAACGCCAACAGCAGTGCGTCGACGAGCGCCTCCGCCAGGAACTCGCCTCCCACACATCATCACTCTACGGCCAAATATACCGACAACGCGTCCTCGACACCCAGGCCCGGTACGGGCTCCCCCTCCTCCCACATGAATACCCGAACCTTCCTTCGGGGCCCCTTACACTACAGAAAAATATTACGCTCGCCATCACGGCAGACTTGACTTCCACCTCCCACCACATCCTCACAACATGCGATTCCTGGACGCACGGCCTCCCCTCCCGACGGTCCCACCTTCGACGAGAATACATTATATCATCACAATTGACGCCCCTCACCCTCCAACAAGCCGGCCAGCGCCTCTATCGCTGCGGCCTCCTCACCATCCGTGACATTACGTCCTCCGACGGCTCACTAGCTGATTGGTCCCTCCTCTGGAGTCATGGTCGTGTCCCGGCATACTACAAACATGCCCCCTCCTGGTGGGACGCGGTCCGCGAAGAACTCTCTCTTCCCCGCCCTTCCATCCAGTCCCCCTTCCTCCCCCGATACCCCATGCCCCGCCGCCCTCTATCCCAGACATCCGTCGCTCTCTCCAAGCCGACGCCGTCCTTGCGGGACTCAAAATCGGTGACTTTGTCTGGACGTCCCAAGGCCTAGTTGGTCGCGTCGTCGGGAAACCCCTCTCCCGGACGACAACCCGGACGAACTGGCTCCCGAGGACCCCGACGCGGACCCTAACTGCCCCGAGACTCAGAGTATAATTATGGGGTGGAACTCGTCCATTACTGCCTCACCCCATACGATGGACTTTCCACACGCGACCCCGGCCTATCGGCTCTTGAACTCGACCCTGCCTGGCGTGAACGCAGACTCGAATTCCAATTCTGCCCCACCCAAAATTTTGCGGCTCCGAACAGCTCCATCGCGAGCTGGGCCTCTCCACAACGGCCTGCCGCTGGGTCGAGTACGCATCCCACGTTCGCCGAATTCCAGCGGGCTCCTCGTGCGAATCGAAGGGCTGGTCTCCGAGCCTCTCCAACCTAAATAGGCCGGCTCCCACCCGCTCCCGGCAGCTGCCCGACTCCGCCCCGCCTTCCCATGCTCCCGCTTCAGAGGACAACAGCCCACCCGCGCTCAACCCACAAGAGCAGCTAAAAAAGCCGCCTCGACCCCTCCTCAGAAACCCCTCCGCCCAATATGACCCCGAACTCCCCCCTCCCAACCTCCCCCGCGAAATCACACATATTGGTTTCATCGACCTCTGGCTTCGGGAAACTGACTGGTGGGACTCCTTCCGCGCGGAAGCCCAGGCCACCAATGTCGCCCTCGAGCGACGCCCACGCCCGAGGACCCTCCCTCACAAGCCGACCGCGAATTCTATGATTCCTCGGCCGGGCTCGACTTCCTCTTCGCCACCTCCCGAGCCCTCTTCGCTGAGCTCTGCCCCACGCTCCGTGCCCTAAACTCCCCACCTCCTCCCCCCGACCCTACTCCCCGGGTCATATACACGGACGCCAGCACACAAAAACAGGGCTCCGCATCAGTCCGAACCACCTACGCCGGCCTTGCACCCCTCGAAAATAATCCCGACTTACCTAACCACATCGAGTTCGCCCACCGCCTCCCCGGTGTCCAACACAACGTGAACCTGGGAGAGCTAGCAGGCGCGATCTCCGCAGCATTCACGTACTTCGGGCCCACGGGTGGGAAAATTATCACGGACAGCCAAAACACTATCCGGGCCCTGACAGCCTTCGCCTTCCGAGACCCCTCCTCTTTCTCCCACCCTATCAACTTCCGCACCCTGCTCCGCCGAGAAGACGGGGCCCTTCTCCTCAACGCTCGCACGCAATACGCCATTCGTATCGCTCAAGACCCAAACTTTCAAATCACGCTCCAATGGGTCCCCTCTCACCAACCAAAGACCATTCCGCGGCCAACCGCAACGGCTACAACCCCACAGGCAACCCGACGCCCGGTCCCCTCCTCCCCCCGCCGACCCCGCGTCCCCCTCAGCGGACCAGCTGCCCCCCCACCTACTGCCCCGCAGACGTTCCCTGCCTCGGCCCCTTATCATTATATTGGTGGAATGGACATCCCCGACGCTCGACTCCTTTTTTCGGACGACTCCTCCCCGCCCCTCCCCCCGTCGCTATTCTCGTCCCTCTTTCCGCCTCGCCGGCATCTTCGCACATATATTCTAGCAGATAGCCCGGCCGACTACAACTTCCTCCGCTGCCAGGCGGACCTAGCCGAATATGTCGACGCCTCTGATACTACCAACACCCACCTGATCCTAGACCTCGTCCCCCTCGCGTCGGCTAGACTCGAACGAGCATTCGTAGCGGAGGAAACTCTCATCTGGAACCGCTGCATCCGCATCCCCAAAAACCACGCTCTCCTCCCCTCCGACGAACATCTCACCATCACTTCGGACTGCGACATCCTCCGCGCCTACTCAGCCTTCCTAGAAGCCTTCGGACGCAAAAACATCACTCGCAACATCTCCTTCCAATGTTACTCCCCTCCCAACCCAATCTTCCTTCAACCACTCCCCGAGGACCCCCCCGACGCCGAATATCCCGACCCCGGGCCTACAAGGAAGCTCGCCCTCGACCACCACCTCGCCCACCCTCGGGCCCCCGGCCCCAGCTGGACTTTCTATCACACTTCCCTCTGCAAACCGGCTGTCCCCGCCGACCGCGACACGCCTCTCCCCGCCTGGTATTGGGACGAAGATCTCACGCTTGCCCCCACCCCCCAAGCTGAGGCTGGTGCCCCTCCGATCGCGTACCACCGCTGTGATCCTGGCATGTGGGGACTCCCCATTTCCTCCCTGATCGCAGAACAATGGGCACGGGGACCTGCCCTATCCTGCCCGCACTGCCACCCCACCCCCGCCCCGCCCGGCCCCCCACCCACTTTCCCACTCCGCGACCAAACCGGCGCCCTCCCCATACTGTTCGAACGATATGGCCGCCGAGCCATTCCCTACTCGGCTGCCATCGATCCTGACGGCCCCCGGTATGACCGCCGAGTACTTCCCCTCCTCGATGGCATAAAATCTCGCCTGGCCGCCCTTAGAGCGGCTCCTCTCTCCCTCATCGACCCCAACCCCGGTCTGGGGCCCACCTGGCCACACCCTTCTCCTCGAACAACCCATACCTGCAGAACCCATTGACGCTTTCTTCAGACTTCTTCAGAACCGGCAAGTCTCCTTCCGGCTGCACGCCCCCACCACCCCCAAGTGCCTCTTTCTTTCGTCCTCCCACGCAACCTCAATCCTCATGGGCACAGCCCCTTCCACCCTCTCGCTCAAGACCCGCGCAGGCCGGCCGCTAACGGACCGATCCTACGTCCCGCACCCCTTCTCCCCAACGGAGTACGACTATATTCTCCTTCCCCTACCACCCTCTGGGTCCCGACCCTGGCGACTAGCAATCATCTCAGCCCGCCTCCGCGAAATCCGCATCCTGGACGTCACCCGCAAACCCGCCTCCGACGTCACGGTCCTTCTTAAAGACTGGGTCCTCAAATGGTGGACGGCGACCCTCCGCCCTGG
This sequence comes from Cyanophora paradoxa, assembly GCA_004431415.1. NCBI lineage: Eukaryota > Glaucocystophyceae > Cyanophorales > Cyanophoraceae > Cyanophora > Cyanophora paradoxa. Next base: position 25,137 of record QPMI01000491.1, on the reverse strand, counting down.
CGACCCCTCTCCACGCTCGGCCTGGAAATACGACACCAGCACCTTCCCCACGCAAGCTTGGAAACACGTCCACACGGGTGAAGACGCTCTCTTCGTCATGACCGCCGCTGAGTTCATTGGCCGCGGCGAGGAAGTCCACCTGTACGGCAAAGGACGGGGCCGCGCGCCCCATCCCCTTCCACGCCCCCATCTACCGGGAACGCTGGGCGGCCGCTCTCCTCCTCCGGGACCCTGAGGTCCTCCTGGGGACAATCCAGGCCAACGGCCCGGCTTTCACAACAAAACGGCAGCGCACGACCCCACGCACCAGCTCCCGCCCCTCCCAGCACACGGCAGCAAAAGCCCGCCGCCGGGTCCGACGCAAACGAGACCCCACCCCCCTCCCTTCCGTCCCCCCCTTCCCCCTTGCCCCTTACACCCCCCGATCCCCCAACTCCCCTCCCCCTCCCCGCATCCCTCCACCCCTCCCACGCCCACTCCTCAATCCCACGCCCTCCGTCGCCCGCGGCCCACCCCGTTGCGCATGCCTCCCCAGGCCGAACCCCCGTCCACCCGACTGAATTCCCCTCCCTCGCCCGCTGACGCTGGCGGAGAAAAGCTGGCTGGGGAATGCCTTCCGCTTCGCAGACAATGATTATTGCGCGGAGCAAACCCTCGCGTCGAAGCCCCCCTCCCACCCGCCCCCCGAGCCGACCCTCACTGTTACTCACTCATTCGACGAGGCGACCTTATACACCTCCGTCCGAATGCCCCCTCAGCCTCCCCTCGTGGAAGCCTTTTTTGACCTGCTCTCTTCCCGGGAAGCCGCCCTGGCCTCACCCACCCTGCTCACTTCCTATCGTCCAGCTCCTACCCTGCTAGCGCAGCCTCCCACTTCGACTCTCGGGGTTCTGCCCTCCTCCCCCTACACCGATACATCCCCCACGGACGACTCCTCGATGCCCGCCTCGTTCTCGTCCCCATCCTCACCTATTGCCCAATTCAACAGACCCCACCAGCCCCCTCGCTGACCCCTTCCTCCAGCAGACCTCCGGGACACTGGCACCTACTTGCTCTATTTCCACAGACGCGCTCATTCTACTTCTACAATGGCTCCCTCGACGTCCCTGATCACCTTGTCTCCTTTGCACAAGACTTGGCGGCCACTTGGAGTCAGCGCGACTCTGGACCCCCCCTCCCCCCCACTCCCTTCTGCAGATGGACCTATCTACGCCCGGAGACATCCCTTTCCGTTCTCCAGCCCCCAAACAGCACGGCCTGCGGTCCACTCCTCCTCCTCACAGCTGACCTACTCAGTCGCTCCTCAGCACTTACCCCGTCGGACCTGCCCCGCCCCCCAGCCTACATTCAGGCCGACGCTGCAGCGCTCCGCAGATACCGTGAATATATTGCCCTCAGCCTCTGCTACGGGTCCGTCACCCTTGACCCCCTATGCTGCAGCCCAACCCTCCCGGCCCTCCGGCCCCCGCCGACCTTCCCCGGGCGTACCATCCGCCGCGCCGCCCCCAGTCTCCACCGGCGGCACCCTCCCTACCCTCGACTCCCCACCATCCTCCCCAACCATCCAGCCCTCCCGCGCTCCCCAACTGTGCTTGAGTCTCCCCGCCCCGCCCCGAAGGGCCCGCCACCCCCTCCCTCCCGGCGCCCGCTACGCCCAAGAACTCGCCTCTCAGCTCGCCGACCTGGCTCGCAACGAAGCCTCCGCCACAGCGCGCCGTCTCTTCCGGCCGTCCCACGTTACCCCACTCGAAGCGGCGTCCATCCTAACTGAAGCCGCTCACCGTGAAGCCACCCTGCCGCAACCACGGTCCGCCAAAACATCCAAAACAGCCGCACAGAAAGAGGCGGCCCGCACCCCGGCTAAGAATCGTATCCCGAACCCAGCCTACACCCCTGACAACCGCCACAATGACGCCGTTGACAAGCTTGCTAAAACAGCCCCCGACGCCCCCCTCTCCGCCCTTCTTTTCATTCCCCACAGTTTCAAATGCTTCCTCATCCGTGTTGGCCTCCCGCCCCCACTATCCCACGGCCCAGTCCCCGGGGCCGAGCCCTACCGAGGCAGACTCCATGCGTACCGCGTCGAGGGGGACCCCCGCTCTCACTTCCTAGCCGAAGCCTCCCTCTCCCAATACCTCGACTGGCGCCAGCTTCGCAACGCGGGGGCCGTCCTCAGCAACCCCCATGTTACCCTCGCTCCAGCCCTCTCCCTAGTGTCCGACAAGCCACCGGACCGCCGCACCCCCACAGGCGACCACCTCCGCAAAGTCAGATTCCAATGCATGCTTGGAAGCCTTCCCTCCCTCACCATCCGCCTTCTCCACGACCCCGACCTCTACGGCCCTCTCTTCCCCGACGGCACCGCCACTGCCCCTTCTGTCACCTCCCTCCCACCCCTGCCCCCATCCCCGAAGATGCTGCTTCCCCACCCTCCCCCTCCCCGCCCCCTGCCACATGCACCCCCGGGCTCCCCTCGCCCTCTTCCCCACCGGCGGCCGCAGACCCCAGACCGCCCGACCCCACAACCCACCCCCCGAAGACTTCGTCCACATATTTACTTGCCCGCCGCTCGCCTCCTTCTCCAAGCTTTCCAGGACGCACTCGTGACCTTCCTCCGTACCCGGTTCTCCGCCACTCGCCCAAACCACTAGGACACGACGATACCATCTTTCAACTCTTCCCCTTCCTCCGCCTCGTTTCTCCTGACCCCGCCTCTCCCTCCATTCCGCCCTTCTCTCCCCCACCGCAAATCCGGCTCTCTTCCGCCCCCCGGCCTCGCCGATACACTATGGAAAAAACTCAGCCCGGCCCTGGCCGACATGCTTCCCTTCCCGCCCTCGCTCTCCTACGCCTCGGTACACCGGCAGGACTGCCTGCCCTCTGCACAGCTCTGGGTATCAACAAGACCACCTCATCGTCAATCCAAAAAGACTAGCGCTGCTCCTCGACCAACACCTCCGTGCAATCTGGAGAGACCGCTGCGCCCGCAACCACGCCTGGGAGCTCCGACACGGCATCAATGACAGAACCAAACGTCGGTACCGCAAACATGCAGACTCCAAACCCTCCCGCTCGCCTCTAATACAGCCGCCCAGTCCCCCCCCTCCCCCCCGCCCTCCCCCCGCCCCCTCCCTCCATGATACCATCTCCATCACCGACTTCTGCTGCGAATTGGGCTCGGAAGGCCAACCATGGATTCTCTTGGAAAACTTCCGCCAAGCAATTGCACGACTCCCCGTCGCCCCCTCACCCCAGGCCCCCCCCTCCTCCCAGCTGCCCGATGCAGGACCCGCCGCCGGGACGTCTGACTTCTCCTGCACCTGCGGCACTCGGTTCGCCTCTGCATCTGCCCTCCAGGCCCACTCCGACGCCAGACGGGGAAAATGCCCCGCCCGCCCTGAGATCACCTCCTGCCCTGCCTCCCACCTGCGGTACCCCCAGCACGACAGTCACACGAGAACTCCGACACTGGCATCCTGCCCGCTTCGCCCGCGGGTCCTACGAACACTACCCAACCTTCCAAACGCCCCGCTCCGGGGCCCCCCTGGCCCCTCCCCCAAAACGAACACGCCCGTCGCCTGCCTCACGTAAACGGACAGCCGATACCCCTCCGCCCCGGCACCAAAATGCCCGCGCCCCGCGACCCCTCCCCTCCCGCCTCTACACCCGCCCGGCCCGTACCTACGGCAAAAAGAAAGGCAACCGGCCGCAAGACTCCCAGGCGCATGACCAAAAAAGCGCGAACGGTGCCGATACCCACGGGGCAACCCACAATCACGTCCCTCTTTGCACCCGGAGTGTACAAACCACTTACGACGCTGCAAGCAGCCAACTCCCCCTCCCCCCCCTCGCTCCAGCTGACCCCCCCGCTCGGGACCTCGCAAGACGCTGCCCCTCAGCCCCCTACGGTCTCCCCCCCGACCCCAACCGGCCCTCAAGTGCCAGACCCCCCGCTGGCTCCGGCCACCCCTATGGCTTCGGCCCCCCCAATGGCCTCGGCCCCCCCTTTGGCTTCGGCCACCCCATCGGCTTCGGCCACCCCCCTGGCTTCGGCCAACCCCATGGCTTCGGCCACCCCCCTGGCCTCGGCCCCCCCTCTCACCCGGTCGACCCTCCCGACCCCTCGCGGCCCGCCTCGTCTCCGCACTCCCAGCTCTCTGCGCCGCCTGCCAATGCCCACGCTCACTCCACACTGCTGTCCCGGCACCTCCCCCTGCCTTGCCCCGCATCCGCTGCCCGCCCCAAGCTGCTGCCTCCGCCCACTCCCTCTCCTTCCTCATATCTTCCTCCTACCACCTTCTTCACCTCGACAAAACGGGACACCGATTAATCGGGGTCCTGGGGCGCAGGTGAGGAGGAGGGAGGAGGCGGAGTGGGGAGGAGGAAGCGTGGCGGAGCGGCGGCAAGGGAGGGCGGCGGACTGCGAGACATTTCACTTCCAGGGCTCATGAGGGATGGAGGAGTTGATCAAGGGGTGGGCGCGCGGGTCTGGTTACGGCTATCACCGAAAACCATGGCTCCCCCACTCAGGCGAACCTCCCATATTGAGCGACCCATGGCCGGCACCTAGCTAGCACCTTCGGCTAGATAGTTGACCGGTCGGAAGGGCACGTCACGTAGAACATTGATACATGTGCCGTGGTGTATCAATGCGACGTCCACTTTTGCAAAAAAAATCCCGACTCCCGAGTCCCGACTCCCGAGTCCCGAGTCCCGATCGCGACTCCCGAGTCCCGAGTCCCCGGGCCCAATTGCAATTCAATGATTGCAAGTTTTAATTTGCAACGTGCCAGTGGTGCCACGGTGGCAAGTTTCACTGGCAACGGCCCGCCGGGCCGCCGCCGGGCCGCCGGGCCCGGCCCCAAGGCCGATTGGGCCCCCGCCTAAAAACAAAGTTTAAAAACATTTTCAATCGCTTGCGTGTTCAGAGATTCTGTCCTGTACCCGTGCCAGCCTGGCAGCTGCATGCAGCGGCTGCATGGCGCTCATGGGACTCCGATGATGGGAGTCATGGGCCCATGGCAGCAGCCTTCCAGCACTGGCAGAGCCTAGCAGCGCATGCAGCCTGATGATGCAGAGGGAGCGGGACCTCAGCAGGTCCGAGCGGCGCGGCGGCTGAGCGGCTCCTGATCGATATCAGCTCAGCGGCGCCGGCCTTCGTCAGCCGGCGTGCTAGCCTTCGTCAGTGCCAGATCTAGATCTCGAGTCTGGAGCGCTGCCAACTCGCCGAGTCGGCAGCAACGAGAAGCCGCCCTTCCCAGCTGCAGAGCTCATCTCCAAGGCCCGCGCGCGGCAGCCTAGGCCTGGCAGTTACCGCGCCGCGCGGTGCACGGCAGTTACGCTACAGCTGTACATGTGCTGGCCATGGGTGCCCGGCCCGAGTAACAAATCGCCCTGAGTGAGCCGCTGAGCTGAGGTTACCCGTGGCGCGGCGCACGTCGTGACGGGCCAACTGCTGATCACAAAGCGCACGCCTGGAACACACCGCACCCGCGCCGGTCACGGGTGATACACGCCAACCTCGTGCCAGCATATATACGTACGCGTACGGTACGCGTGCGCCCCCCGGCCCGGCCCCATGGCCAGCCCTGTCAAGCCGCTGACCTGCAGCCTGCAGACCAGTACTGCAGCCGAGTCGCTGCCGAGCCTGAGCTTTTAAAAGCTTCCCTCGGCCCTCGGTGCCGCCGCTCGGCTCAGCGGCCTCCCTCGATCGGGGCGGCGAGTTCGAAGGCGGCTCCGCGATGGAGGAGCTGCAGCTGCGGGACGGGGCGCAGCCCCCGGAGGCCTCCAGCTCCGAGGGCGCGCCCTCCGTTCCGGCTGCGGAGCCGGAACTGGAGCGCAAGGCGGGACGGCGGCGCTCCTGGGGAGAAGAAGGCGCCGGGGAGACGGCGGGAGAGGGGGAGGGGGAGGAGGGGCGGGGCGCGCGGGGGAGCGCGGCCCTCTTCGTCTCGCTCCTGCCCGGCGACAGCGACAGCACGCCGGCGCCCCGGGCCTCCCTCGCCAGCACCCGCCCCCGCTCCTCCAAGCACGGGCTCCCGCCCGGGCTCGGGGCCCCCAGCCCCCGCATCCGGGAGGAGGAGGCGGGCGGCGAGCCGCAGGGCGCGGCCGGGCCGGGCGAGAAGCTCGCGCCTGAGGGGTACCGGGCGGCATCGGAGGGGGTGGAGGCGGAGGGGAGCCTCAAGCGGGGCCCCCTCTCGCTGCAGTCGATCTCGCACCTGATCGCGCGGGGGGTCGAGCTCGCCGAGCGCCACGCCCTCCTCAAGGCCTTCGCCCAGGCCCTCGTCATCGTCACCGTCACCCTCGGTACGCGCACCCCCCGCCGCCCCCGTTCACTAAGCGTACCCCCTCCCCCGCGCGGTTCCTGATCGGCTTGCTCGGCTCCAAGCCGTCTGGCTCATCAACTCGCGGCTCAACGGGTGCGCGGCCGGTCGGTCGAGCGGGCCGGGCCCGGGGCCCGGGGCCCGGGGCGGCCCGGGCGCCCCTCCGGGTCCCGACCGGCCCCGGCCCCGCAGGAACATCCTGGACGACCTCATCGCGACCGTGCAGCAGGAGAAGCTCAACGACGTCCGCCGGTGAGATGAGGATGCGGCCGGGGGTACGGGCGTTTAAGAGGTCGGGGGCAGCAGGGGCGGGGGTACACGCACGCGGCCTTCGGAACATCGCTCCTGACCTTCGTGCGCAGGCTGGTGGAGGAGAAGCTTCTGACGGACCCGGCCGACTTCCTCCGCGCCCAGGCCCGCCCCGCCCCCCTCCGTACCCCCTGAGCCCATCCCCGTACCCCCCTGATGCCCGGGGCAGGCGAAGCTGCACGAGGGGACGATCGCGGGGGGCGGGGCCGACCTCGACTTCCTCAAGGCGTGGGCCTCGGGCCTCTTCGCGGCGCGGGGCGCGGGGGCCCCCAGCGTCCTCCACTACTGCCAGCTCATCCAGCTCTCCTTCCCCTCCGTGCGCCCCCGGCCCCGCCCCCCCCCTTCCCCCCCCTCCCTACCTTACCCCCTTCCCCCCCCTTCCGCCCCCCCCCCCCCACCTCTTTGCTGAGATCTCCCGCCCTCGGCAGCGGGCGATCGGGATCGCGAGCTTCGCGCTGCAGTCGGTGGGCTGGGTGTGGCCCCCCGACGACCCGAACCCGCGCGTCGCCCTCCACCGCGTCCTCGACGCTCAGGTGATCTCGTGCCCCCCCGTCCCCGACCCCCGCCCCGCCCTGCTCCTTCTAGGCCGCTCTATGCGAGCCGCGACCGCTCCACCTCGCCCTCCGTAACCCTCGCCCTCGCGGGGCCCGGGGCAGGGGCGGTACGAGGCGCAGGCGGCGCGTGTGCTCGCCTACGACGTCCTCAAGCGCCCCGTCTTCACCGGCACCGTCCGCCCCGCCCCGCCCCGCCCGCCCCGCCCCGCCCCGCTCCGCCCGCCCCGCCCCGCCCCGCCCCGCCCCGCTCCGCCCCGCCCCGCCCCGTTCCACCCCTGAGCGTTTCGATCGCGCAGGTTCCTGTGGCGAGCCGGCCGGAGGTGGCGTCGCTCGACCCCACCGGCACCCGCGTCGCCGTCGCCGTGAGCGCCCCGCCCCGGCCTCCTCTCGAGGCTGGAACGCCGACGCGCCCGCCCCGCCCGCCCGCCCGTCCGCAGCTGGTGGACATGTCGTTCGAGCCGGTGGCGCTCTCGGCGGCGGTCGGCCTCGTGACGCGCAACCCGGACGCCTCCGTGCGGGCCATCTGGTACATCGCCACCCCGCTGGTGCGCCCGGCCGCGGCCCCGCGTCGAGGTCAGTCGGGGCTAGCGCTGCAGCTGACCGGCCCTCGGGGCAGTGGCCGGAGCTCTCGTCGCAGCTCCAGGGGCACGCGACCCGCAAGGCGGTGCGGCGCCGGCGCCGGCCGAAATCGATCGCGCGAGCTCGCGCCTGGGTCGAGTCGACGGGGCGCGCGCGCAGCCGGAGATATGGCTGGTGGACGCCCGGGGCTACATGATCGCCCGCAGGTGCCTCCCCGCGCCCGGCGGCCGCGGGTCCACGTCCTAATGTTAGTGCTAACCAACGCTGATCGCGGGCGCCGCGCAGTCTGCACGGCGCCTCGCCGCTCGCGTCGGACATCTTCAACTCGAGCAACAACTCCCGCAAGCACGCCTCCGAGGCGCGCGCCCGCGCCCAAGCCCGCCAGCGCCGCAGCCGCCTCTCAGACTGACCCGGAAGCCGGGTGCGCGCAGGGCGCGCCGCACGTGGCGTCGTCGTGGCGGGGGTACCGCGCCTGGCTGGACGAGCGGCCGTGGCCGCTGGTGAGCGGGGCCGGGGCGAGCCCGCCCGTGTACCGGGAGCGGGTGGCCGGCTGGGGCGGGGCGCCCTACCTGGTGGCGGCGTCGCCGCTGGCGGCCCGCGACGTGGCGGCCGACTGGTCCGTCTTCGTCGCCATGCCCGAGGACCCCCTCCTCGAGCGCGCCCACCTGGTGCCCGAATTCGAAGTCTGCGTTCGATCTCCCCGCTCCGATCCTCGACTGAGCGCGCGGGCGCAGGCGCGCTCGTTCTCGATGGCGATCACGGTGGCCGGCGCGGCGCTCACCTTCTTCCCCGTGGCCAGGAGCGCCGCCCCCGTCCTCCTCCGGTGCGCCAGGCGGCCCGAAGCGGCGGCGCTGGCTCTCAGCTGACGTCGGCCGCCGTGTGCAGGAGGGCGGGGGCCCTGGTGCAGTGCAGGCGCGGGCCCGGGCCAGAGCCGGAGGGCCACGTCTACAGGGTGCACCCGGCGCCGGCCCCGGGCCTCGGCGGCATCGTGCCGCAGGGGCCCTCGTGCCCCGCGACTGGCCGCGGCGCCCTCTATACATAGCTCCGCCCCTTCGTTGTATACCTAAATAGACTTTTTTCAATCTGTGATAAATTTGATTCAAGAAGGATCGCTTCTTCTTTCATGATCCCAGTAGGTCGAATCAAATTGCTTTTGCTAATACTGCTTGCAAATTAGGCGTGCCGCAGTGCATTGGGCAAGCTGAAGATCAGGCAGCTGTTCAATTTGCTGAAAATTCAAGAATTCGAAGAATGCACGCGCAACTTTATTTACTCGTGATTAGAGCTACGCGTGGCCCTGCCGCGGCCGTGATTCGCCTGCAGCTGGCCTGGGCCGGGGCGGCATGCGCGGATCGATATCTAGACTGAGCTCCGAGATCGAAAAGACTGCGCATGCTCCCTCCTCGAGCTCGAGCTCCGCCCGGGCGCGGCCCGCGCTCTCTAGTAGCCCTGGCGTCCCGAGCCTGCGCCTGCGCGCGCTCTCGTGATTAGCAGACGCGGAGGCCAGGGGCCGGAAAAGCGCCCGATTATATATATTAAGATTCGCAAGCTCTCGGTCCGGGCAGCGGTGCGGCGGACCGTAGCCGTAGCGGGCCTGCTCCGAGGTGGACTGCGAGCTCGCGTAGTAGCCTGCGGGGCGGTCATGATCAGGGGGCGCGCTGCTCTCGATCTGCATCTGATCTTGCCGCGCGGGGGCGATGGCTGGGAGGCACCTCCCTGCTGCTGCTGCCGCTGCTGCGGAGGGTAGACCTGCTGGGGCCCCCGCGGGTAGGATCCCTGTTGTTGGTACGGGCCGGAGACGCCGGGTGCGTAGTATTCAGAGCGCGGGGCGCCGGTCTGGTATCCGGAGCCGTAGACCTGTCCCGGCGCGGTCCGCTCGTGCTCTTTGTACATGTCTGAGCCGGCCTTTGCCCCTGCGAAAACGCGCTGAACATGAGCAGGCCCGCGAAATCGACCCTGGCCATGCCTTCTCCCGTCCTCCTTGAAATTTTCCGGCGCGCGCGCGCATGCGCACCTCCGCCGAGGCCCGCGACGGCTCCCGTGACAGTGCCCACCGCGGCTCCAAGCGTTCCCGCCGCCCTGCGCAGGCGCCGCGAAAATCGATTGCGAGCGCGCAGAGACGTGAATCGAACGCATTTATTATATTATAACGCTGAGGCTTTGAGGCAGCGCTTTTCGTAGCGAGGAAATAGCGCGCCGGCGCGCGCCGATGTCGTATCGATGGCGAGGAAATTTTCGCGCACAGAGATCCGAGCTTGCTGTGGTGGGGCGCCCGCTGGTAGATCGGAGCCTCGCGGACGTATCCGCCCTGCTGAGCGCGATCTGAGCGCGCGACGAGGGAAGCTTAAGCGCGTCCCGGAAAGCGCGCGCGCACCGACATCGGCGGGCCGCCCGAGCCGTAGCTCTCCGTCGTCGAGGTGCGGGTGTACTGGTTCTGCGGAGTCGATTCAGCGTGGCTGAAGAGCGCCGGGAGAGCGCGGGGCGCGCCTGCATCGTGCGGCCGGGTTACGAACAAGTGAGAGGAGGGTAGACGAAACTTCGGCAGGGAGGGGAGTGATCGTGCATGAGCGTACGAAAAGTGAGGGGGAATATTAATTTTAAAAAATGCTCTTCCCGGACTAGCCAACAGCGGAGTCACCCGCTAAACTTTTGAAAGCAACGGAGCTCGAGCTCGATCGCGAGTGACCGGCTCGCCCTCGATCGCGATCGATCTAGCTGTAAAAATCAGAAATTCGACGTCGACCCGTTTACTGAAATCCGCGATTCTTCTCTGAAATGAAATCAGAAATACTAAGTTATAACTTATTACTTAAGACGCAAGCGGACACTTTCGAAAAAAATCGGGTTAACACGGCCGGCTGAGCTTGCAGTCTCGATTCAGTTCCCCGTTTTGTCGCACCCAATATGAACCCTCATGTGCGAACACGTCGAGTGTCGACATCGATATCGGCGTAGACCCGACTCACCCCGACAGCTGCCGCAGCCACTAGCTGCTGCAGCTGCATGCCAGCTGCAGCCTGCAGGCCTAGGTGGCATACTAAGTTCGAATCGGCCGCGGACCACAGACCACGGCGAGTCGACGTCGCGACTCGAGCTCGCGACTCGCGAATTCAAATCTCCACAAAACGCTAGATTTACTAAGTTAATGTCGACGTCGACGTCGACTCGTCCCGCGGGCCGCGGCGTACGTGGATATCGATCGACGAACGTAGTTACCCAAAATGACGTCGTTCCCCAAAACGCTAGATTTTTCAAGTTTGACATCGTTTGCAAACGGAAACTACGTGGTGGCCATGGCTTATCCGCGGATAACGGAACTTTTTTGAAAGTAACGGAAAATGGCGGATACTAGTAACGGAAAGTAACGGAAACACACCGTGACTGCAGTCTGCATGCAGCTAGCGCTGGACTAGTACGTATACTGCTGATGTAGGCTTTATAAGCAGGCTTAAAAAGCTTAAGTTAACGCAGCTACAGCCCGCACTACGTATACGACATGCGCAGCCTGGCAGGCTGCAGAAGCGCAGCTGCAGCTGTCATGAACGTTGCGCTCCGAGAGGCTCAGCAACCGTGTACGCACTGCTCCTGCTGCATAGATAGCGTCTGTACACACGTACGTGGCTAGCGCTAGCATAGGCGCTTGTCTTGAAGGAGCACATCAGCAGGCGAAGCCAACGCAGCGCTCGGCTATAGCTAGCGGAAGCAGCGAATATTTCGAAGCTTAAGGCTCGAGGCGCCCGCCTATTACTGATGAAATCGAAGTAGCGAGGCTATTTAAATTTGAAGACAAAGAAAGACCGCATGCGCAGTGCCCTGAATTCGAAGTCTAGATCTGGCATTTTTTCTGAGATACTGCGAGTACGGGTATGTATCGCGTTTCAAATTCATGCATGTTTAATTTCACGCACAGACAGAGACTCAGACTGCAGCTGGAATTATTAAATGGGGGGGTGCGGGGGGGCTTGCCCCCCTGCTTGTGAAATCCGCGATTCTTCTCTGCTCGGACCATGAAACAGCCGGGGCTCCGGATCCGAGATCGAGGTGCGGGATCGAGGTCCCCTTTGAGCGAGAGGGTCCGGATCCACCCATGTCCCTCTAGATCGGGCCCTCCCCACGTGCACCCTCCCTGCTCGCGATATCGATCCTCGACTCGATCCTCGAGTCTTCTACCTGTACATGTACATCCCTTTTGATATTCCTACCTGTCGCCTCGACGAATGCATAGCCTTGAATAAAATCGAAATCGATTTCTTTCAGGCGAAGCCGAAGGCGTGATCAGCCGCGATGGCTGTGTCAAGCGCTTCCCGCAGCTCATCGTAGGTCCCGCAGCGCGGCAGCATGAGCTGGTTGAAGCAAGTTTGCGAACTCGGCAGCCGGCGGCCGGCAGGTGCGGCGGCCCCTGCTGGCTCGCCGATCGGCTGCAGCTGCAGCCCAAGCTGGAAGAGCTGCCGACTTCCATTTGACGAGACGAGGTGCGCGAAGCCGCCGGGCGGCACCCGCGGGCACGCCGTCGCGAACGCGAGCAGCCGCGCACGCCCTGCTGCCGGCAGCGCAGCCACGTACTTCCAGAACCATGCCACCTGCGAGCCGGCGCGCAGGGGCCATGGCGAGGGCGCCTCGTCGGCCGGCGAAAAAGGATGAAAGTGGCAAACGAATTTGGCCGCGAAAACCTGCGGCGAGTTGACCGTTAGGCCGCTGCGGTAGCACACATAGTAAAATGCGGAGTTTTAACCCTCGGCTTATCTTAATTGATTTTGTTGATATATCTCGTATATTCTATTTCAATCAATCGTTAATCTGTGTATATCTTATCGAATATTCATTTATTTCGATTATTTTGTATTCTTTTCGATATTTTATCGTAAATTTCTCTTATTTTCCGATTAGTCTTACTGAGTGAATCGATAATCTGTATATGTTTCCGAATAATATAACTGAATCTCAATTAGATCTTGCCTCTGGTTAAAACTCCGCATTTTACTATGTGTGATTGGTCTAAAAGTTAATTGATTTAATCGATATTATATTCATGTACTTTCTCGATTAAATTTAATTAAATTTAATTCATTTAATCGGAAACATATCGCTAAACTCGATTAAGATCCATAAATGATTCATTTGTTTATATTAACAAATCGATCTCTTATTGAATCCAATCGTAATTATACATGAAACTTATATGTTTTTATCATGTTTTAATGATTCTAAGGGGGGACCCTTAGGATTTTTGAAATAATTGGGTGTGACAGGTGTGACAGGTCCATCCCAAGGAAAGTCCTAGTGAGAAATTGATTTTTAAAATCCACGGGATAGACCTGTCACACCTGTCACACATACCATATTCAGTAAGGACCTCATATATTGTTAAAATCTCAGTGTTAGTTGGTGTAGTTGATTCAAATGTGATCTTAGGAATGTGATTTAAAATCTTTCAGGCAGCATTTATTTGTCAGGCATTAAATCCATCGATTTTGACAAAGTATTTTATTTTGGCAAAGTCATTGTTTGGATCAACAATGAAATTTGAATTATAGAAAAGTTTTCTAAAAAGGTGCCTGACAATGCCTGACATACTATATAAGTGCCTGACAACTATATTATAGTGCCTGACAAACCATATATGGTAATACTATATGATATCTTCTACTTTCTCAGTGTTAGTTGGTGTAGTTGATTCAAAAAATGCATTTATACTCTGATTCATTGTTATTTCCTGTGAAATTTGAGTCAACTCAACCCACTTAGTCAACCCTTGCATTGAATTCGTAACAAAATCCATATACTTTTACTACTTTTACGATTAATATGAGTCAACCTTGAGTCCACTTAAATATAAATATAATATAATAGGGGGAATCAAGGGGAGATGCTTACTAAATGCAGTGTTAGATTGATGGGATCATAGATGGGATCACAGTTATCGAAGCAATATAATATAGTTGAATATTCGATATCATAAGTTGATCGAAACGATAAGTATATGGTTATAAATCGCGATTTTTGAGTTATAATCGAATTTAATCGAATTAATTTTGAATTTCAAAACTCGCTTTAATCGTAATAGCGATCTATACACATTGAGATTCGTATATGTGATTGCAAGTTATTGTTATGTATGATATATGGGATTATATTCGACCGTCAGTGCATCGATTTGATAACTTCCTAGTGATCTATATTAAAAACTCACGTTTAATGGATTTTAATCGAATTTAAAATCGAAATTCAAAATCGGTTTCATCGCGATTTGGAGTTACAGTTAGTGAAATTCCGATATGGCTCATAAGCGCTGTGACCGCCTTGAAATGCTCGATTTTATGACGTTTTAAGCGCATCGATTTGATAAGTTGGTGTTGAGATATCGTAGCAAACGTGAATATTGATTTTCTAGACGGGTACAGCATTAATCTAGAAAAAACCGCGTTTTTTTTTTACTTTTCAAGTTTCACGGCGAACGAAGTAAAGGTTCCCGAGCGGATTTGAACCGCGTAGTTTTGAGTCAGAAATCAAGCGCTGTATTCTCTGAGCCAAAAACGGCTTTCCAAGTCGACTCCTGGGCTAGTGTTTCACCAAGTCTACTATGGCAAGTGACTTTTGCATCTTCAAACTGTTATATCTCATCACCAGATCATCAAAACGCAACGTTCTGCATATCGCTGTGAAGCGCTTGATAAGATCTACAAGACTATGTGTATATCATGTGCATATATGTATATCAGTCATACATATATTTGGAAAAAACGAGTTTTTGCCTAGCAAACTAGCTAGTTTTGGTCCTTTCTCTTAGTGTTCTCTGAGGTTTAGGGGCTGTATATGACTCCTTAGTAGTCTGAAAGTCATTATACCATCTCTGGCTATTAACCTCAGAAAGTTTCTGTGTCCCTGCTATAGTGAGCTTTTTGAGTTCCCTGTTAACTTTCCCAGCCTTCTCCTTTCTAGCCTCTATCAAAGGCTTATCTGGGACTTCATTAGCAGCTTCTATGCCTTCTCTCCTTATAGCAGCATCAACCCTAGCTTCCTCTTTAGCTTGCTCCAAGGCATCCACTGTAGGGGTTTCTAGATATTCAACTGCATTCACAGGCAACAGCTCATGGAAAGCAAACCTGTTATCTATGATCTCACCAGTGGGACTCCTTAGCTTAAACTTAAAGCCTTCCCTACTATCAACAGTGTAAACCATCCTAGACCAATTGTTACCCTGTTTAGCAAAGGGATTTTTCTCAACTTTCACTCTAACAAACATGCCAGGCTGCATGGTATCAAGGTAAGCTATTGATTTCTTGAATCTTTCATCTTCTAATCCCACTATATACCTATAATGCTCCTCTGTAGTTTCGCCTGGCTTCATCTTAGTAGCTGAGTGAACTGTATTATTGTAATTATACTCAATATCACCTAACACATCAAAGAATCTAGCTGTATTATTGGCTATGCAGTAGTTTGTGATCAGTCTCTTAATCTGCTTGTTAAAGGCTTCAATTCGACCTTGGCTTCTATGGTCTGCAGTTCCACTCACTTGGTGTTCTATGAATTTACTAGATAGATACTCCTGGAATATTCGATTTTGGAATTCACTCCCAGCATCTGATTGAACTTTTACTATGGGTCTTGCCACTCTCATTTCAAGCTGTTTAAATGCAGCTAATGTAGTGAGAGCTGATTTATCCCTTATAGGTATGATATACCCAGTTCTCAGTGTAGATTCCATTGCAGTCATAAAGGTATCATAGCCATTGTTTTGTTTCTTATAAGCTGGGAAAAAGAGCAAATCAATCACATAGGTATCAAGGGGTTGCCTAATTGGGACCATGGATCTCTCTTCCTAGATATAGCAGGTGCATTGATCTGAACAACTTCTTGTTTTTTATAGAACTCTTGCAACTGCTTATAGGATTCATCAGGTAACTCAGCCCTCATAGCTTGAAGCCCTTTGTAACCAGTTCTCACATCATAGAATCTCTTGGCAATCTTGCTGGTTTCTTTCACTGCAATAGCAACTGGGATCTCTACTGGGACAAGCTCTTTCATCTCTGACTTTTTTACAATTCGAGATTCTCCCTTTTCCTCCTTGGGAACTGTGATAGGCAGTAGGTTACCTTGTAGTTGCTCAGTGGTTCTCCTAACTATTCTTCCAGTTGCTGGCATCTCTTAATTAAAAGGAACAGAATTAATACCATCTGGTAAGATGTATCTCTTTGCATCAAAGCAGTTTAGGGCAACCCTTCTACTCACAGTGTCTATTATTGTGTGATCTGCCCTTCTTTTCTGCTTTGCAGTCACAGTCTTGCTGATACCTGCAAATAAACACTGTTTAAAATCATTAAATTGGAGTTCCTCAGTTGAAGTCCCAGAGAGCTTACTCCTCTCAATCTCAGCAGTTCTGAAACTGTAAACTTTAGCTCTCAGACCCACATACTCCAATATAGCAGAGCCAGGCATCTCATTTTTGTATTTACCTGGGGTCATTCTGTTAGACCCCCCTAGGTCCAATGCATAAGAGATATTCCCCAGGTCCTCTTGGAGGGTCTTAGATTCAATATATAGACAGAAGGAGTCAGTATCATGGAATAGTAACTTTGCTTTTGTCCATTGGGACCTTACAGTATCATAGAAGAACTTGTAGTTATGCAGTTTGGCTGCATCCAGAACATAAGCCCCAATAGCAACTGGCTTATCTAGCTTCACATGCTTTGTGTAAAACTCAAAGGCAACTGCTTTTTCGTTTATGGGACTTGTTGATTTCACCAATGGGGAGGCTGCATATTTCATAAACAGTTTCTCACTGTTTGCAATCTTAACCACAGATCTACCTCTGCAAGATTCAATGCATTTCCCATAGATTGAGTTATTCATGAGTTTATAGAAATCAGCCTCGAATTTATTCACTGCTTTCCTTCTCATCTCAGTATTCAGCTCAATGTAGGGTTTCATTACAGGAGCCACAGTAAATGATAGGACCCTGTGAACCTTCTTTAGTTTCACCCCTTTGTCCAACAGATACTGTAGAAGAGGCTCAGAAATCACATAGTTGGTCACAGAACCAAAGGTTGCAGTTAGCTTAGGGTCTTATCAAGCTCTTCTCCTGAGAGATCTAATAGGCTCTTTTGATATTGTGATAATTCTGCATATTCTACTATTTTCTTGTTAATAATTAGGGGGAAATCACTGTGGTCTAGATATAGCCTAATTGGGTAATCCAGATCAACTTCCAGGAAACTGGATCTGTTATCTTGTGGGTTGAATTCGGTCTCCCATCTAAAATCACCAACTGGGATTGGCTGACTCAAACAGTAGCCATACAAGTTGTTAGCATCAAACAGCATTATATGGGAGTTCTCACCATCAGCCTCAGCATACCTACAAGGCATTGTTGCAAAGCCACCCCTGATTCCCCTCTCAACAAATTCGTATTGCTCTACATCACTTATAAGCTCTATTTTTGCCTTGGTGGTCCTAAGCATAGCATCCCAAGATAACCCAGGTGCAGATACATAATGAACTGGGTCCAATCCATATACTGAGTGTGAAAGCCTTCTGAAAGCCTGGAATTTGCTCATTAACTCATCTACATCAGCAGCCCCAAAGTCCATAAAATTACTTGCATCAATGAACTTGTAAAGACCCCATTGCAATGAAAGGTATTGATCAAAGTTTTTCGAAAGGATTTCGATTCGCTTTTTATCACCCATGCCTGCTATTTTTCTGAAAATGAATGTCCCACAGTCATCCATTTGGTCAACAACCACTGCTACTTTTGTTTGCTTTGAGATTCTCCTATGGAGATTGCAGTTTCTGCATGCAGGTGCAATGTAATTACCTGTGTGGTGATCATGATCCCTGCATTTGAAGTTTTCCTTGGTGAACCTCTCACTGCAAAGGTAACAGTGTTTGGTAGCTCTGTAAATAGCCTTTTGCTCATCTGTGAGTTCATTCATGGGAATATTGGTGAACAGGAAATCGATTAGCTCTCTTGCTTTGGACTCCAAGCATTCAAACAGACCTCCCATTGGATCCTGACCCTCAAATCGAAACTCCTGAACATCTGCCCCAGTGACTATTCTAATGTTGACTGCTGAGACTTCCCTCTTGGATTTCGATGCATCAATGGGGATGCTTCTATGTTCAATCTTGCAGTAAACCACAACAGGAAGCCAGACAGTTTTCCTGAGGTTTTTCAGTCCAAACTCTATTGTGGTGTCAGGCTTAGGGGTGATTCCCTTTGAGAGTCTCCAATCAATGCATCTGTTTGAGTCCACATGAGCAGTGAGTTTAGCCTCAGACCTGAATCGAGATAAGCATGTATCACAGTAGTGTAACTTTTGATCCTTGGTTTTATCAAGGGCAACTCTGAGAAGTCTTGAAAGGGACATGATAGTAATATAGTGACCATTCCCTTCATCATCATGAATGAGCATTAGATTAATCTTTTGCTTTCTGCCTGGGTTGCTGGATTGATGTAGGGGATATATAACATCTCCATCCATTCCAAATATGTTTATGCTGATGCCTGCATTTTGAGATTCGAATTTATCAATGATTTCAGCATCACAAGGAACAGGGAATGGGATATTGTCGAAATTGAGAGCCAAAGGATTGTATGTGGTTGGTGAGTATTTCCATTTGCGATATTGTGTAAGCTCACTTCTCTTGTGGGAATTTACATCTTTCCTATGGATCCATGCCAAAATGGCATTTTCAAAGCAAGAATCATCAATATTTCGAATATTCACTGTGGCTCTCTTGGCTGCAATTGATTCTGGTGTTTTAACATAGCAGCCACCAGTTGGGGCATAACTCATAATAGCAACTCTTAGCATTTCGATTCTCTCCAATCGATAGCTATCAACAACATTCATCTGTTCCTGACACATTTGGGCTGCTTTATTCAGCTCAGTTCGAATATTTCTCGATTTGGTTAATACAAAATAATCGCTGTAAATGTATTTCGATATCCAAACCTGTGGATTGCTGACTTTTACGAACTTGCAGATAAACGACAAGCGAACTTTGATTGCCCTGAATTGATCCAGACTATCTCTTAAACGTTTTGGTAGAGAGGTTGCAATTCTATCTAAATATTCAATCACATCTACCACAACTTCCCTTCTGGCTCTGTATGTGAGCCAGCGATATAATTCATTCATGGCTGTGCCATCTTCTGCCTCTGGTTCTATTTGCCTCAGGCGATCGAGTTCATCAAGAGTCTCAACTTTGTCATAGAGGTTATTGGCTTTTCTGGTTAATTTTGCTAAAGTGGGTCTGCCCCTTGAAATAAATCCGATTTCCCGGTCATATTCAGCCTCTGTAATTTCATGGGCTGCATACAGTGTTCCCAGTAATCCCATGAGTTCCCATTTCTTTTCTCTAATAAGTCTGTTGCTAATTCGGGGCATTGTTCCTAACTTGTTCCTAACTTGTTCCTAATAAAAGGGGAGGTTTTAAATGGGGATATTCCAAACGCGAAAATACTTAAAGGAAATTTTATATTGTATATATATAGAAGCCAAATAGCAAGAATGAACCAGGAGAGTCAAAGAACGCTAGAAATTTCAGCAATCCTGAGAAACATTAGAGAAAGAAATGACACATGTGAAAGCTCAGAGTATAAACGAATTCTATGCAGTTTATGTAAATGTGATGAGACTAGCTATGATCAGTTTGTGTGTGATCAGTACTTCAAGACAGTCTGTATAGGATGTATGAAACAGCAAGAGGAAATAGTCGGGAATACAAAATGCCCATTCTGTAGAAACACATTACAGTATCCAGAGTTCACCTTGTTCAACATTCTGGACTACAATGCATGTGATGTTGAAACAATTACATTTGGCTGAGCAACAAAAAATGATTTAAAGAATTCTCTATATATATTAAGAGAGACAAAGGAAAAATGCCACTCAGTGAAGCCCAGAAGAGAGCTATGAAAAGATATCAGCAAACTGAAAAAGGTAAGGCTCAAATCAAAAAGTTTAACGAAAAAATAGCCACACAGCTAAGAGATCTATATCAAACCGATGATACCTATAGAGCAATGAAAATAGCAAGTTCATGTCAGCGAAAGTATGCAGCCAATGCAGTCTGCTTTGTCAAGTATTTGTATGATGTCCCTTACTCAAATAGAGGGAGAAAATTGAAACATGTCTAAATTATTTTTCCCAGCATATTACTAGGCTGGGGATATGCTGTTTATTCGCTGAAATACCCATTCATCCTTTTTGTATCTAAACCACTCGATATATCATGTGGATAAATTTCGTAGGGATACTTTCTCGATTTCCAACAAAAAATGATTGGGGACCCAAAACTACTTAAAGAAAAATCTTCTATATATATAAAAGGGACCCCGATCGCTGAAAATGAACGCCAAACAGACTAAATCGCTCAAATCGCTCGCTAACTGGCTCAGATCTGATGAGGAACTGTCCAAAAACATGATTATCCCAGTGAAACCTGACAGCAAAGACCCTGTTTTCAAGCATAAGGGAGGTGCATGGTCCTGGGAAAAGTATGAGGAAGCGCTGGCAACTAATCAGTATGTATCTTGGGGCATTCTGCTCTCAGACAACATGATGGTTATTGACTTTGATGATGAGGAGGACTTTGAGAAATTCCGGATATGTTTCCTGATGACTTTGATGCCAATCAGCCCATGGCAAAAACTAAAAAAGGCTATCATGTCTACTTTAAACGACCTGAGGAGTTCAATAAACTCAAAATTACCGATAAGGCTCCTGGCTTTAAAGGCTTTGAGAAGGTTGACCTGAAAACAATCACTGGAACTGGAACTTCTGGACTGATCAATGTGTGTCCCAGTGTGAACAAGGCTTGGGTAATCTCCCCATGGGATGATACCTGTGATTTCAATGAGCCTACTGATGACTTCAAAAAGTGGATAATAGATAACTACATCTATAAGAGTGAGTATACTGCTAATGCTACCTCACATGATGAACTGGAAAACAATATTATCAAAGAGCTGGTGGATATGGGATTTATGCATCCCAATATAATCTCTAAAACTGAACTTGGCTTTAACTTTGATGCTGCTAACAAGGGACTCAATTGCCCATGCTGCAATGGTTCACATGAATCGAATAACTGGTATGTTATGAAAGCTAAAGGAGATGATAACAAATACATTGTGTCAAGCTACAGTGGAAATTGCAAAAAACGATTCATCTGCATTGGAATGCAATCTGATATCTTCAATCTTATAGATAAATCCGCTGGTTCTGGTGGCGCTCATTATGATGTGAGTTAGTATGCAAAGAGGTTCTTAAACATACATGGAGATACTCCAAAAAGTCATGGTTCAAACTCAATACTGATACTGGATTTGGGAGCATGATGACACAAACCTAAAGATTTACCTAGATATAAGCCGTCTTGTTGTCCCCCAATACCTTGGAAGGGCTGTGCATTATAGTCAAAGAGCTTTAAAGGATGAGGAAAACAAAGCAGCTTTCGAAGAAAGATCCAAAACATTGATGACCATTGCCAAAAATCTTAAACAATCAGGATTTCGCAAATCCCTTCTGACTGACTTGGTCCCACTGCTGAATGATGATGAATTCTTTGAGAAGATTGACACAGTTCCATATGTGATTGGATTCGAAAATGGTGTATTTGATCTGACCACTATGACTTTCAGAAAGGGTAAACTGGAAGATATGGTGAGCAAGACTGTGGGTTATGACTATACTGAAAATGTAGACCCCAAGAAAATAGAGCATCTCAATCAGATTTATAAAGAGATTGTGGATGATCCAGCAGAGCGAAAGTATCTTCTGGCATCCATTGCAATTGCCCTTAGTGGATCAACTAAATCCCAGAAGTTCTATATGTGGACTGGTGCTGGTGCTAATGGTAAATCACTTGTTCAGGAATACTGCAAACAGATATCTGGTCGCTATTACAGCCCTCTCGAAATATCCTATTGGACTAAGCCTAAAAAGAACTCATCAGAGGCTACTCCTGAACTTGCCAAACTCCTTGGAAAGCGACTTGTATTCAGTAATGAGGCTGAAGATGGTGATAAACTGCAGATCTCCAAGATTAAGGAGGTCACAGGTGGAAATGAAATGACTGTGAGAGCCTTGTTCAAAGACCCAGTTATCCTTACCCCAATGTTTCAGTCTACATTACAACTAATGACAATTTGACTATAAATAAACCAGACTTTGCAATTCAAAGAAGACTTTCCTATCAGAGATTCAATAATATATTCAGAGAGAAGCCAGAAGCTGGTCAAAAGAAAGCTGACCCAACTCTGTTCACACTTCTACACAATGATGATGAGTATAAGATGGCTCACATGAAGATATTACTGGATATGTGGAAGAACAAAGAGGTTGAAGAGATCTTAAGAAGTCCCCTCAATCGATTATGAACAGGGAATTAACTTTATAGCTGAAAATGATAAGATTGGTGAATGCTTCGAGATAATTCGAGTTACACATAATGCTAACGACTTTGTTTCCAGTGATATCATTTACAAATCATACAAAAGTGTTGATGAATAAAGTTTGAATGTGTATCTGTTATGAAAAGAGTAAGGGAGATCTTCAATGTTAAATCAGAAAGAAAACGAGTTAATGGTATTCTTGCCAGAGGATATATTGGGATTCGAAAGATAACAAGGGTTCAGGAAGACAATGAAGATGATGCCGAATATTAAAGAAAACGATTAATGATTGAGATTTACATATATTTTTATAGCCTTACTGAAAATGGTTTGTGTGACAGTGTGACAGTCCATCCCAAGGAAAGCCCTGGTGAAAAGTTGATTTTCAAAATCGATGGGATAGACCTGTCACACCTGTCACACCTGTCACACCTATCGAAAATGACCAAAATTGACAAGAATACTTAAGGCTTACTTGATTGTGTATAGTGAAGACAAAATGGCAAAGACTCTTGATGAGATGACCATGACTGAGTTAGATAAATGCATAAAGCATGGAGATATAGGGGCATATATCGAAATGTCACAGAGATTGATAGGTTACAATATGTATGCAGCTAAACCAAAGAGAAATAGATCAGTTAAACATTCACATTACTGTTTCAGTGTCTGAGAATGCAAACAAAAAACAACAAAAAAGCATATTTACAAAACTTATCTGTGACTTGATTGCAAGTATAAAGCCAATTCCTTTGTATATATTTTTATAGCTGCCTCAGTGGCATACTGAGACCGCTTTTCTCAATTATCTTATAGACCTGGGGTCCATTGCTACTTTCAGTAGGCAAATAATATTTAATCGGTCTCCCTCTTGTCTCTGCTCCTCTTTTTGGCTTTTCTGCGATAATAGGATGCCAGGGCTTGCTGCTTTTTATACTCTCTATATGCTGGGTCCTCTCTATATCGTTTCTGCATTGCTAGAATGTGTCTAATAGAACCCTCAGTAACAGGTTCATCACTGTAAACTCGATTAAACTAATAGTGTCCTCCATTTATATTCCCAGAGAAACGTTTTCTGCTGGCAGAGGAACTTCTCCTTGGATACTCCTGTTGCTCATATGTATACTCTGTGGGTCTGCTGGCATTGACTCCACTGAAACTGTTGATCTCCTTCTCTCTCTTGCCTCAGATACATTATCCTCAGTATCTGACATCTCAAACTCTATTGTTGTGTCACAGCATCCACTGTGGCAATTGCTCACCACATGCAGACTGAGCATCTCAATAACTTTCGTATTATATCCATGTCTCTAATAAAACAGAGAAATTAAAGCCAAACTCGTCTTTATATACTGTTGGGGCTACTCCCTTTTCTACTTCAGCTTTGGTGGCACCAGGTTCAATAGTTCCCTTTGGGTCTTTGTTTTCATTTCATCTACTGCCTGCTCATCGATTTGGTTCTCTTTCTTAGCAATAAACTGTTTATCTGGGACACCAGTAATGCCCATTTTATAAACTTCCTTTCGAAGCATCTCCTTTAGCTTGGCTCTCTCTTTCTTCTCAGTAACATACTGCTCCAAGGCACTTGATTTGGCTTCCAGATCTTTGAGTTTAGCAGTCATCTCATCCCATTGAGCCTTGGAATTCGATGAA
The DNA here is from genome assembly GCA_004431415.1 of Cyanophora paradoxa. Lineage (NCBI taxonomy): Eukaryota > Glaucocystophyceae > Cyanophorales > Cyanophoraceae > Cyanophora > Cyanophora paradoxa. Next base: position 1,318 of record QPMI01000491.1, on the reverse strand, counting down.
TATTTTGAGTGGGAGCAGTCTTGTATGTGACTTCACCAGCCATAGACTGAATTACCTTGTCTGATTCCTTACTAAGACCTCACCTTTGCGAGCCAGTGAAAGATCTTGCAAGCCTAAACCTTTATCATCAGCAGCCACCAATAATTCGCCTGGCACCCTCAGCAACAGCTTTCATTTTTGAGGCTTCTGGTGAGATGTTGAGTTGGTCACTGGTTGAAGCCTGTGGGGCTTTGTCATCAACTGATTCCTCATAGGCAGCATTGAGGGGTCTTCTTCTTGCTGTGAGGGCTTCACCTCATTCATACCATTGAATTTCATTGGTTCAGTTAATGGATCCATTGTTTCCACCACCTGAATAGCCAACAGCCCCAGCTGGATCCCTATCTTTCGTTTGGGAGGCATTGTATCTTTATTAGAATGAGAGATAATTTTATAAACCGCGTTTATATCGCATCAATTTATTGCTATGGACTTGGCTTTTCACTTCTTTGGGGCTTCCTCTTTCTCTGGTGGTTTCAGTTCATCTTCTTTCTTTTGGGCTTCCTGTGGAAGCGAGGAAAATCGAAATCTCCAACTAAATCGGCTTTATCAACATAGTAGCCCACATTATACTTGAAAGATGTATAAACAAGGAACTGGTATGAGTGGACATACTCTTCAAACAGTTATAGAAATCTTCTTTGCGAGGAAAAGTCGAAAACTCCTCTGCAAATGCTTCCAGCTCTTTTTGATTGCTTGCACAAACCATAATTACTATATCACTATTGCAGCGAATAACACTTGCGACCTTTCTTAATTTTGGAAATAGTTATAATTGATATATTGACATGTCTGCCACGAACATAAAGCATTCCACTGTTTTATCTCGACTGAGATCCAGCTGGTCATTTTCTATCATATCCTCTAAAATCACCAGCATATGGTTAAGTTCTTCTCCTTTCTCCCTTTTTGCCTCTCTTTCTTTTATAATTTTCGACATGTATTGGGGATCCCATGCACCCAGTTGAACAGTAGCAGCTTTGTCCCAAAAATGTGAAAATGAGGTAGCGGATATAATAAGGTTGTATCAATCTTTTTGGCATCATGCAGCTGTTTCAAATAATATTTTACAGCTTCTGTTTTTCCGCATCCACTTTTTCCGAGTATGAGTAGTCTGAAAGGGGGTTCTATCATTTCACCAGCCACAAATTCATCCAGATCAGAACTTGGTATGGCATTGTGTATCTTTCTATAAAGAAACAGATAAAAATAATGCAAGGTGACTGAATATGGTTTACAGGTTAGATAGGAATCGTTTATGCAACCCTCAATATCAGTT
>QPMI01000490.1:0-135064 GCA_004431415.1 Cyanophora paradoxa | reverse complement strand
GATAAATCGTAGTTATCTCCATAGAGTTTCAAAAGCTCTCTCTGTGAATTTCTCAATCCCCATTTGCAACTTATCTTTGATGCGATCTTTGATGCGATCCATTTACATTTTGCATGCCCATCACCATGCATGTGTTTGTGGCTTTTGATTGAAATACTCTTGGGACATTTCTTACAGAATATTTTAATAGGGTCTTCTCCCTTAATAATAAACAGATTCTGAATAGTCATAAAGATTCCATGCTTTTCCGTCGCTCTTTGACAAACTGTTCAGTGGTTAATCTATTTGACATTCCCTTTTTAATATTCCCACATGAGGGACAACCACATTTCTGATTAATATGACTATGAGCAGCTTGCCAAAACTCAGTCTTGCAGGTGTTGCATATAATATTAATCTTCTTCATGGTCCCTTCATAGATAACTTTAGAGTAATCATAAATTATAGCCATGCACTTCGACAGCTTTTTCGATAAAGGACTTAGTAGTATAAGACATTTACTTTGTAAAAGATTTCAAAATAAATAATCATTTTTTCTTTAAATGCCTTACGAGAAATGGTAAGATTACTACAAATTTATACGACGTAATCCATCTTTGTCTACAATAATGAAGCTATGCATGAGAGCGCGAACATTAACATCAATGTCTTATCTGAAGGCATGTAGAGGGTGAGGAATGAAGATGAGGATTTGTCAGGTCAACAAATCCACTTTGAGCAATATTTCGAATTGCCTTTTCTCCATCAAGGCAGAATGGGAGTCCTGAAAGGACATAGCGATCAGCAACCTTATCCATGTTAGAGCATTTGAAGGCATCAGCAATTAGCTCAGCACCTTTGAGTAGGGAAATTGGCTCAGTGGCAAAAAGTCGCTGTCCATTTATTTCAGTTGTGAATGTGATGTCTTTGGAGTTGGCATAGGTCTTAAGAACACTGTGGGAGCCATTGGATTTGTCAACAGTTTCATGATCACGAACTGAAACAAGCAGAGCATATACAAGACCTGAGATTTGAGAGAGGTTAATTCGATTGGGTTGGGCATTGCCCTTGGCAGGGAAAGCACTAGCATCTACAAATCCAATATCTAGAGCAGGAATAGCCATGCCAGTAGTCTTAACCTTTTCAATTACAGTAGCGAAAAGCTCATCAGAAACATTAATAGCATGCATGTAAAGGCGAGGAGAAGTAATAGAAATAACAGGAGTTGTTGCACCAAGACTGAAAGTTGTGATATTTTGACCAACATGGGCAAGTGTGGCATTAGCAGTATCACCAAGACCATCATCTTCTGTCTTATCAGCAACTGTCCCACCAACAACAGGGAGAGAGCGACCACCATAGGAAGTTTCAACATAACCCTTTCCAGCATCCTTAAACCAAACAGTAACAACCATTTCACCAGATAAAGCACCAAGGGGAAGGTAGTGATTTAGCCAAGGCACAGGAATTTCAACAAAGAATGAGCCACCAAGGCGGTTGGTTCCATGAGCAGGGATGCCATGAACCATGCCCATTGATCGCTTCTTTTTAGCTAGTTGATCCTCCGAATAATAGACCAGGGGGAAATGAGCAAGGAAATCAGATGGAATATGGTAGGTGTAAGATCCATAGGTAATTTCAAGTCGCTGAACTAAAGCACCAACTGGCGAGTGTATCCATTGCGAACTAGGTCAGTATCACCAGCAAACGTGATGGCTGGAAGGTCGAAAGCAAGTTCGAGTTTTCCACAGAAATTGTAGCGAGGTAGCTTGAAGGAAATGCGATTTCCAACATTATTCTCAAAAGTATTGCTGGGATTCACAACAACTAGAACTGGCTTAGATTTGGATTCGAGACCAAGCATAAGGAGTTATCCAGGAAAAAGGCTTTCGCCTCTTCTGGGTTGTTAGGGCTTCTTTCAGCGAAAGTCTTTGAAGAGTGGAAGTGATATCCATTATATTCTCTTTTATTATACTGCAACATAAAAAATCTACCAATGATCCTTAATTTATGCGAAGTTTGTAATAACTGGATAGGAAGGGTGAAGCTGTGACATTCGCAATCTTGAAGTATTCATAAACTGGGTCCCCAGCTGGCTCATCACCATAGCGAATTTCAAAGGTAAGATGAACAGGTTGACCCTCAAAATCAATTGGTTCATTAATAGCATTTACAATATCAACCGAGAAAGTGGATAATCCAACCTTTTTATTATAGTATTTGTAAAGTGGGTGAGCTTCTGTTGAATTGTAAACAACATGCTCACCATAGTCTTTATCAGGGACCACTATTTTGTGAAAGTAACCAGTCAGAAGACCATCCCACATTGCACCAGATCACCCAGCTCCTTTACTCTCACAAACAAACACTGTCCCTGGTCTTCTCAGGCTCAAAAGAAGATATAATGCCATTCACGCGACCACCAGTAAAGATTCCATCAGTGAGAGCATCATAGACCTGTGATTGGATTGGGGAGTTACCATATCTTCCAGGATCAAGACCCAGCAGTCTAGCTGAACTCAACAGCTTTTGGATTGTTTGTTGGCTTGGGTTCACAGCTACTGAGAAAGCCAAGTAAAATGGTACTGCTGAGTGGAATATAATTCGTTTCAGTGATTCATCCATTTGCAGCGATGGATGGTTGGGATTTCTGCCTTCGAATTTAGAGTTAATTACATTCACCAGTTGCTGGTGGCTTTGATGGGGGTGTTTCGACTTATAATGAATTGTTTCCATTGTCATAGTCAGCAGCTGGCGAACTGTTGGAATTCCTGAGCTTCCGCTCAGGAGTTTGTTCAGAATAATAAATGCTAAATGCATTGTCAACTGTCACATCTCCTGCTTTGGTTTCACCACTCACCATAGGGATACTGTTATAAAATTCGGCTGAGACCAGTCTCACAGCCCTCACATTCTCATAAACTACTGGGGAGTCTAGCCACAAAGCTTGATGTGGGACCATCACCAGAGATTGTATTAAATGAGCTAACCTCGATGTAATCCACAGGCATTCTTCTTTTATCTATATTTATATATTAAATGAACCGGCTCGTTAATATTGATAGCAGGATAGAAGCCAAGGACAAAATGAAACTCTTACAGGTCACCCTCACAACTCCAGTAGAGAGACCAAGGAATGTAGGGTTCTCTATGCAGAGATTCCAACAGTATCTATAACAGTGTGGGAACTGATCATCTAACAGTTCAGTTTAATTACCAAGATGGTTCATATAACCAAGTGATCACACAACAAGTGTATCCCCTTCCAGTGGCTACATCATCAGGGTCATTTTGGGTCACACACCCTTATAATTATGGCTGAACTATTCAAGCTTCCAAACTATTGCAGGCAAAACAGTAGCTTTTGAGTTCAAGATATTCTACAACCCAACAACCTATAAAGTGGAGTTTTACAGTAACCATGAGTTTCGTTTTATTGCAAGCAACCAGAGAATAGGAAAGCTTTTGGTGTAAGTTCTACTGAATACACCACTGGGTATTATAGCACTCCTCCTGTTGGTGGATCTCCCTATCGACCTGAGAACCTTTTAAAGTATGATGCAAACCTATTACACCTGATCACCCAGCATGGGGAATCACCTTCTCAGGACCCAGACTCTCCTCTAAGCCCTTGCATATTATTTTGACAGCAGGAAGATGTCTGATATGAATGCTGAGCAGTATCTGTACATGCATATTAAGAGCTGTCCCCCTTTGCCAGCAGACACATATAATTCCAAAATCGCAACCACAAAACCAGGAGCTATCCTTAGATTGCAATTGAGTAAAGATATAGGGGGCTATGTTTACCATAGTGGTGAACATGCAGAATTTATTCAAATCAATGACAGAAACCTGGTGATAAGGGAACTCACTGTGGAGTTTAAAGATTACTTTGGTGAACTGATTGATATGAATGGAATCGTAATTCTTTTCAGTTGGAGTTTATCGAATAAAGGCACCTGTAAAGTCAACTCTCATTGTGGGAGCATTCACATACACAGGGATAAATGCGAATATATCTTATTCTCAGAGAATAACTATGTAAAAAGCATCCTTGATGCTGAGAGGGAACCACTCCAATAGAGCCACATCACCAGAGTTGTGAGCATTGTTAATGTTCTCACAGACATATATTTGTTTTGCCCATCTGATCGAATAAAGACCAGTTGATCCCATCAGTGGATTTGCCACATTGAAAGTCTTAATAAAGCATTGGTGTCCCCTGATCCATAGGCAATCACAGAGAGAGTTCAAAAGTATATGGAAAAGCAACTTGAAGGTATTCAGTGGGGTTTTTCCCATATCTGTTCAGGAGCATAGGCTCCAGCTTCCCAGCCAAATGCTGAAGGTCTAGCCATGAAAGGCTCTTTACCTGTCACAGAGGATGAGGCAGTAAAGGCATCATCTGCAAGCTGATACCAATTGGCATCCAAAGGAGGTGATGTAGTGAGAGTGGATGAAATGTAAGCCTTTGAAGGGTTCTTCAGTTCATAGTTTGCTACTAGTAGGCTGCAAAGCTTATTAATCATATCATTGTTTGCTGCTATGTAGGTTTCAGTGAATGCAAGCATGTCTGGGATTTTAGAAGTGTCATCCAGGAGCTTACTATATGATTTGGAAGTGGGACTGATAGCCTATAGTATCTCCCATATCCTGATCATAGTTGTAGGGTAACAACTCCTCCATCTTATCAAGGCAGAAAGCTCACTTGCAGCCATGAGCATGTTAATCAATGGGCTTCATCTGTTGAGGCAATCCATGAGAGAATGCCCCAGCTGTTCACAGTCTCATAAGCATAACCACATAATCAGACTCTAAATGTGGGTCCACCTCTCCACAAGAGATGCTTATTACTATATATCATCATCATCACTGTAAATCTTCTTTGCATGGCTGTAACCACACCACACTGGATTATTGTTTCCCGAAATGGCACCATCAATGAGACAGACAATACTCCCCGATTGAAATCAACAATGCTTACAGGAGAGAAATATGTAGGAGCAGCAGAGTAGCCCTAGCAGCAATCTTACAAGGCAGAAAGCTGTAATTGTTATCATTTGTGATAAATATTGGTTTCATATTCTGAGTATCAAAGGATGTGATCACAATGTCCTTTAGGGAATCCTGTATTAGTGATTCCCCAGTAACTGAATTGATTGCAGTCTCCAAGGTCCCACATCATACTTTGTGTTAAATAGGGCATTTTCAATGATATTTCGAGGATTTGCGAAAATCAAAGGCAGTTGAGTTAGGTAAATATTGTGTAAATCGTTTGCTGTCAGTTTAGGTTCACCTGGTCTATCAGGATGCCTTATATTCAACCTATTGCAATGATCCCACCAGTGGAAGTTCCACTCACAAGATCCACAAGATCGATTATTCTCCTGCCAGTTCGATTTTCGATTTCTTTTAGCAGCCTGGTTATGATAATGCCCCTTGCACCCCCGCCAGAAGACTTAAAACGACCTTGAGAGGCATCTTTTACTTATCAGGAATTTTATAAATCCATATAGTAAAAGCCATGAGCTTCAATTACCCACCAAATCTAGAAACCATTCAAGATGATAATGCAAGCAGCACCAAGCATGTGAACTTGATAATATTAAAGTAAAGGGTTCAGTTTCAATTGACCACAGCTCTGATAATTCATCAAGACTCAATCAAGGGAGCATGCTTTATCTGTGAATCAAACCGATCCAGATAAAGAGGATGTCAGTGTAGCCTTTAGTTTGGGTAATGTGAAAGCAAACCAAGTGGCAGAGATCAAAGCAACAAGAAGAGACCTAGGAAACTAAAAACCAGTGGCACTCACCCAGATATACCTTCCAGGTTCGATAGTGGTCGATTGATTTCAATGTTCAAGATGAGCAGGGCAAACAGAACACAGCTTTGCGAATTACAATGAGGGCAGCACTGCAAAAGCTGAGGTCCCCAAGTATTGCAAGTGGGTCCCATTGCCAACACAAATCAGGTCTCCTACACAAATGATGTATACCCAAGGATATTACATATGACTTTGCGAGGAATGAGCCTTTTGGTTTTTTACTCCAAAAGATGTCCATCAAAAAAAGCCATCAATTACAATCAACAGTAGCCCCAGTCAACCGTAGCAATCCATTTACATCCTGATTTAGTCGAAATGGATAGGCACCTTTTGCCTTTGTATAGCAATGTGAAAGACCTTGGAATTAGAACCAGGCAATGGCGAAATATCCATGGCAGCAATGTGTATGCAAATGGGGAGAAACTTGTGAGTGAGAAACTCTAAGGGAAATAATTGAGCATTATGGTCCAATGGACCAACAGTTCCATTCCCTATTCCATTCCAAATGGACCTCCCGATTTAACACCAAAGAAACAGCCTGGAAGAGAATACACAGCACTGAAGATGTAGCCTTTGGCAGCATATTGTTAGTTGGGAGCAAGTTCGCAATAAACCTATAATTGAACCAGAAAGCAAATAGATGAGCAGTATTTACCTCCTGAAGTCGATATATTAGAGCTTGATGAATATCAATTCGTTCCAGATGAGGAAGAGTATTTACCAGATGGTTTCGACCCACAAGAATATGAGTATGATCAGTTTGACCCCAATGAGGAGGAGATACTCCCAGATGGTTTTGACCCACAAGAATATGAGTATGAACAGAACTATGAACCTGATGAGGAGTATTTACCAGATGGTCATGATCCACCAGCTGTTGACTATGAGCAACCTTATGAACCCATGAGGAATTGTTACCAGATGGATTTCGACCTGAGATCTGGGAGTTCTTCCCTGATTATGAACAAATTAATAATAACCTGCAAAGTATCCCCAGAGGATCACAATCATGATTGGGATGAGATCTTAGGCAAACCTCAAAGTATCCACCAGAGGATCACAGGCATGATTGGGTGAAATTGATGGGATTCCAACTGAGTTCCCACCAAGCAACATGAACATACTTGGGATGAGATTAATGACCAACCAGAATTCGCAAAGGTAGAGCCTCTTGATAACTTGGGGTTTCTCTTTATCAGACTTGTAATGTCCCAGAAAGAATCTTTTTGAATGAACACTATGTACATGTGAATGGGACACTTGCGAATTCAGCTATGAGAGGACCACTTCATATTAGGACATTACCAGGCTCTTATAATCCACCACCTGAACAGGAGCAACCATACCAAATATCTTTGTGTCAAGCTACATGGAGGCTGACATTCCCACAGATACATTCAGAGTCCCAACAGACCCAGCAACCTACCAAAATTACAACTCTGCTATACAGGTTCATGTAGCAGATGTAAGCAGTTTAGATGCTCAAGACCAATGATAGTATTCAGCAGAGATAAATATTCCTACATTCCCATAGTGGGAACTGCAAATGATAATTATGGAGAGCAGAGCTTGCATGGATTAAAACCAACTATGGTGGGTTCTGGAATCCAATCAGAGGATGGCTGCAAAAACATACACAATGAAAATATTTCGAGAGTGGTCACAGAGGATTATTTAGAAGAGCAAGGATATATTGATGAAGGTGAACTCACAAATATTCTTTCTCTTTTTGTGATCAAAAATGACACAAACCTTACAGTCACAAGTAACATTTACACCAGTAACCTTTATACAAGTAATATTTTCACAAGTAACCTATGGGCAAGTAATATTTACGGAAGTAATCTAGAAGTTGACTATTTGACTGTGAATATTGAAGCGAATCTACCAAATCATCCTACATCCAATGTAGTTTTAGGTTGGATCGATAACCACACCCACACAAAAGATGAAATAACAGATTTTGCACATGAGCATTTATGGGAGCATATAACAAATCCACCATTAACCTTCCCACCCAGTCCCCATGAGCATTTATGGAACATATCACGAATCCACCATTAACCTTTCCACCTGATCCACACAGTCATGATTATTCCCAGATCACCAACTGCAATCACAGACACCCTTGGAGTGAAATCGATCAACAACCAGTGTTTGCACAGTTGAATGCAATCGGAAATGTTTTTAATGGAGTCACACTTTACCAATCGAGTAATACACCTGAAAGATTGTATTTGAATAATCATTATGTTAGTCTCAATGGGACTTTTACAGGTCAAACAGGCACTCCAATGGAGGAACTCTTGCAGTAAGATTACCCAGGATCCAATCGTAAATGGAGTTTATGATGGTGATTTTAATGTAGGAGTAAATGATACTTTCCCCAGTATCTATGTTACGAATTATCACCCAGGTGAAACAGGACAAGTAGCCGATTTTTCAGCAGCTATTCAAATAAACGTTACAGATCAAAGCGCATATGATGGAGCAAGACCTAAAATTGTGTTCACAAGGGAGAAAGTTGTAAACTACCTTCCTGTTGTGGGACAACCCACAGATGATCATGGGAAATGTGAGATTGCATGGATTAAAACGACATCAGGTGGAGCCTTAGAAGTCAATCAGAGGATGGCAGCCAAAAACTTACACAATACCACCCTTTCAGGAGTAGTGACAGATGATTACCTTAACAATAAAGGATATCTGACCTCAGCCAGTTTAAATAGCTATGCAACAGATGCAGAGTTGACAGCAGCTCTTGGGAATTATTTACCTCTAACAGGTGGAACTGTTAATGGAACTGTGAATGCTACCACTCTACAAATAGGTGGGACAACAATACCAAAAGGTTATGATTTTGACCAATTAGATGTTATATCAACAGATCGAAGCGCTAATAATTGGACTGTTACAGGATGGACTGGAAGAACAGGACAAACAGGATGCTACACAACACCACAAAATGATGAAGATTGCAGTGGTTGTTGGATGAGATGGGCTGTTCCCGCAGGTATGAAGTCGTTTTATATTCAACACATGCCATGGCATAATTGTAGATACTTTGATATCTATGGTCAGACAGTCAATAACAAACAGCACTTTTTAAAACGTGTGAACGCCTATCAAGGAATCCAGTCTGTGAATGAGGATGGAACACATAACAGTATATTATTCATCTCAATCAATTGTGAATTCTACAAGTATATTTACGTCCAAGGAAAGAAAGGTCGCATTCATCTCACAGGTGTTTTCGGTTGGAGTAGACAGAGAGCAACAGATAATGAGATTGGAATGGTAAGTTGGGACAATGTGTTTAGCAACCGGATTTTGCAGCAACTTATGCAACAAAAGCAGAAGCGACCTATACATTAGGTAGTTTATTGACAGTGAATTCTGTGGACTGGCACAAATCAACAGATAATATTCCAAGGTTTTGGTTTGGTAGTGGTAATACAACATATATTCGAGGGTATGGGAATGGTGAAGGTGTGTCAATTGAATTTAGAAATTCAGGAGATACAGCCATTTTGAAGTCTTATGACAATGGTAACCTTTGGGTAAACAACACTTTGACAGTTCCGACAATAAGCGCTACCACCATTGGTGCAACAACAATAGATGTTGCAACATTAAAAGAAATGGTTATGAGATTCCGAAATTTTACGGTTTCGACGACACAGTAGCGGGTGGTGCTTATCATTCATCGGGCGGAACTTGGACAATCGGTAGTGGGTGGCAATGGGATCCAGGATACAATTATGGAAGTTATGCCTATAACAGTGAAGGCAATGATGAAGTTTCTACAACTACTTGGATTCAGTATACAATACCTACCGCATTGGTGAATGGGACAGCATTCCTAACACATTTACCATGGAATTCTTGCCGTTACTTTGAGATTTGGGGAGTTAGAGCAAATGGAATTGTATTTATTACAAGAGTAAATAATTATCACCCACACGATGGTAGTGTAGATAACCATCACCATGGAGTTAATAATGTCCCAATCTTCCTTGCCGGTCGATTTACTCACCTCCGTATTTATCCGAGAGTCGGAAGAGTTCACATTATGGGTATTGGTTTTACACACGATCGAGCTAATAGTAGTTCACATGGTGGTTCTACCGGTTTTATTCATTGGAATAATGTTTATAGTAAACCTACTATTCCTACATCCTATCTGTCGTTAACAGATGTCACTAATTCAATTGGAAATATTACCAGTTTTGATACTTGGAGTGGGACAGGCTCCCCCGGTCTATCATTTAGTGGATCTTGGACAACAGGTTGGACACCAACCTACACAAATCCAGTCGATGGATTTTATAGTAACATTTCAGGCGATGAAACAGATGGTGGTTGGGCGCAAATTGAAGTCCCTGGCAATATGAAAACATGTCATGTTCAGTATATGTGTTGGACAAATTGCAGATATTTCGATATTGGAGGCTATCGAAATGGGAGGTGGCATCACATTATGAGGGTGAATTGCTACCAAGCCGTTTCAAATAATTACGATTCAGACTGGCATGATGGCTTAACATGGACTTCTTTCCATTGTGATACATTCTCCCATGTAAGATTTGTTGCAAGGAAAGGGAGATGTCACATTGGTATGATTGGATGGACAAAAGAAAAAGGAAGAACAGCCCCAGCAAATGGTTTTATAAGTTGGGATAACGTTTTTAGTAAAGATGAACGCACCATTTGGGCAACCGGAACTTGGATTACTTCAAGTGAAGGTTATTCAAGAATATATTTCGGTTCAGCATCAACTACATATATTAGAGGACATGCAACAACAGTAGTAGAATTTAGAAATACGTGGGATACACATGTAGCATTTATAAATGATGATGGATACATGTGGGTTAGAAACTATCTCGGACAAGGTAGCGATAGAAGATACAAAACCGATATTAAAAAGATAACTGGCGCTCTTTCAGCAATAGAGAAATTAGAAGGAGTGAGTTTTAAACGAATCGGAAGTGAAAAAGATGGAACAAGATTAGGTTTAATTGCGCAAGATGTGCAACAGGTAATACCAGAAGTTGTGAGAGCAAAACAAGACGATGGCTACTTAGCTCTCGAATACACAGGTTTAATTCCAGTTCTCATAGAAGCCGTTAAAGAATTATCCCAGAAATGCAAAGATTTAACACAAACATGTCAGAATCTCCAAAGTCAAATAGATCAAATTAAAAATATCTCAGTATAATAAATGGCAACCTATCCACTTGGTGGAACCACCTATTCTACTGAGCCTGTTGCGCTTTCTTTCGATACAATCACCCTTGTAAACGCATTACAAACAGTTGAAAAAACGATTCAGCAAACCAATAAGCTCTCACCAGTTGTCAATGAGTATAAAAACCTCTTGGTTAATGTCCTTGCCAAATCTGCATATGGTGACCCTGTTGCTAAATACAATGAGTGTGATAACAACATTAAAGCAATGACGTCCAACCTGCAAGTTCTTTCAACTGTTTACCAATCCCTTGGATCGAATTTAATCACTTTGGCTTGATGGTAGTTTATTTTTCTTTCCTTCTTAGTAAAAGAAGCAATGGGTGAATATAATCGAGTTCAACTTCCAATATATTCCCTTGGATCCCCTGCAATGCACTTTCGCCAGCATGAAGTTAATGATGAGGTTCGTGGTTTAGAATCCACAGAGAGACCCAATTCCAATGGTAACTCCTTTGATAAAAATTCGATTATTCGAGTTAAAGAGCTGAGAGCTGATAAGAATTCTGGTGTGGTTAAAACAACTCGACTTCTTGTCACAAATGCTAACTTCTTTCAGCCTACTAATGGAGGTCCTGATGCTTACAGTGTTGATCTGAAAGCCCTTGATTATGATAAAAACACTGCTGCTGTAACTGTGAGATCAGGAGGAGCATTTATTGGTGGTGGCTGCAGAGTTTCAGGTCAGCTATCTTCATCTGTTTCCTACAATGATGTCCAGATACTCTCGAACAAAATGTGGAGAACCCACAACGAATTCGTTTCTACACACCTGTTGCACAGCAACCTTTTTTGCATTTCTATGTTGCATCCTCTGTAACTCTTGAGAATTCGGAATTAGTTTCCATTACAGGAACTGATCGAGTAAGAAGAAATATTCCTCTTCCCACTGCAATGCTTTCCATGTGTAGAGCCAATAATAATCAACCAGGACACAACTACTTATTCTTTGTTCAAGCTTCGAACCATTTTGGCAGAGGATATTGTGTTTATAACAATTTGACATTTACCTATGATCTGTTTGTCACTGAGGTTGGAGTATACAATACTATGATTATGGGACTGAGAACAGATATAGCAGCTGTATCAGCACTTCGTGGGGTAAATGTTGCTGATATATTCACAACAGGATTTTACCAAGAATTAGATGTAATTGATGACCCAACCCCATAAAAGATATATCCTTTAATGTAAAATGGCTGAGCAACCCCACTTGAACGAATTATTACACCTCAGCTATCATTAGCTGCACCAGCAAACCATGTTCTGCAGCATGCTACTTTTGATGATGTAGAGGGTCTCCAATCAACAGAGGTCCAACCTACAATGAACACCTTTGGTTCCACCCATAAACTGAGATTACAGGAACTCAGATGTGATAAAAATAATGGAATAGTTAAGACAACTAAGCTACTTGTTACCAATGCAAACTTTTCTGCTCATTATGGAGACCCAGATAGCTATGGAGATCCTCTTTCTACTTATTCTTTTGAATCTAGGTCGGGAGCTATTAACTGCAAATCGGGGGAGCTTATATTGGTGATGGTCTTAGGGTTGGTGGGCTGTTGGAGCGCCTTTATTTGTGAATGATCAACCCAATCCCATTGATCCCAATACAAGAATTCGAACCTATGTCCCCAGCATGAATGCCCCTATATAATCAAAATATTCCCCATTGTAGTAAATGAACAGACAGCAGTAGTAGATTCTCTTGTTGAGATTGGTGACCACTACAAGGTTGTTGTGGATATTCCACCAGATGTATATGCTGTATGTCAAGTGGAGGGTGGAACTCCTAATTTTGCAGTTGTGATCACCCCATATGATAATTTTGGTATTGCTTATCATGGAGTCAATTTCGGTTTGGAAGACTATCAGTTTCTGGTGAGAGCCACCAAGTTTGGTATCTACAAGTGTGTATTATATGCTGAGAGAACCGATTTTATTGCAAGGCAGAATACCTATGCTGAATACTATGGCACAAATCGATATTTCCCCATTTTTGGGCAGGATACTGCTCCATAAGAATATTGGTTATATATAGAGTATGGATAGTAAAACAAAAAAGTTTATTGATGCTGCTATGACAGTTCATGGTAAAGATAAATTCGATTACAGTGAGACACATTACATCAAAGCTCAAGAGAAAGTATCTGTTAGATGTTTGCAGTGTAATAAGGTGATCCTTACCTATCCCTTTAATCATGTGAAGGGATCAGGGTGTAGGGAATGCAACAAAAAGCACTCTCAGGCTTATAGGAAAAGGGCTACTTCATCAATTAGAGTAGAGTATAGGGATATTTGCATTAGGTTCGATTAGGTTTAATTAATTTTTCTAAGGTATTCTTAATGGAGACTCAATACAGAGGCTTTCATGTTATGCTTGATTACAAAGCTAAATCAGCTATAGCAACAGGATATGAGCATGTTAGCTTCCTAGGTAATTGGATTATGGGAACCCTTGAACAAGCAGTATTGAGACAAGGTATTAGGATTGTTCATAAGCATTGTGAGATATTGATGGCAAACTATCACCTCCTGGTTTTGCATTGGTTCTGCTATTAGATGAAAGCCATTGCACAGCTCATTGTTATTCCAATGAAGGCATGTTAGCAATTGATATATTCAGTTGTGGTAAAGAAGCTCAGCATAAAACACAATCAGTAGCAGATGAGATCGATAAAACAATGAATTTCTTAACATTTGAGAAGACTGAGAGACATAAACATGATAGATTCCCGTTTTGATGGTTTCTATAATGATAAACAGGGTAATTTACCTT
This sequence comes from Cyanophora paradoxa, assembly GCA_004431415.1. NCBI lineage: Eukaryota > Glaucocystophyceae > Cyanophorales > Cyanophoraceae > Cyanophora > Cyanophora paradoxa. The sequence continues at coordinate 121,223 of QPMI01000490.1, read as the reverse complement.
TTTTATTACAATGGCAATCGTTAAAAAAGGATATAATATATCCTTTCCTACAATAGCTTTCTACAATGATTTTCTTTCTACAGTAGCTTTTGTTACAATAGAATTCTACTGTATGATGTAGCCGAAATATGAATGCACCCTACATTAAGCAATGTCAAGTATTTCGAATACTATTCGATTTCCTTACAATAACACTCAGCATCTCCCCTTGATTCCCCCTATTATATTATATTTATATTTAAGTGGACTCAAGGTTGACTCATATTAATCGTAAAAGTAGTAAAAGTATATGGATTTTGTTACGAATTCAATGCAAGGGTTGACTAAGTGGGTTGAGTTGACTCAAATTTCACAGGAAATAACAATGAATCAGAGTATAAATGCATTTTTTGAATCAACTACACCAACTAACACTGAGAAAGTAGAAGATATCATATAGTATTACCATATATGGTTTGTCAGGCACTATAATATAGTTGTCAGGCACTTATATAGTATGTCAGGCATTGTCAGGCACCTTTTTAGAAAACTTTTCTATAATTCAAATTTCATTGTTGATCCAAACAATGACTTTGCCAAAATAAAATACTTTGTCAAAATCGATGGATTTAATGCCTGACAAATAAATGCTGCCTGAAAGATTTTAAATCACATTCCTAAGATCACATTTGAATCAACTACACCAACTAACACTGAGATTTTAACAATATATGAGGTCCTTACTGAATATGGTATGTGTGACAGGTGTGACAGGTCTATCCGTGGATTTTAAAAATCAATTTCTCACTAGGACTTTCCTTGGATGGACCTGTCACACCTGTCACACCCAATTATTTCAAAAATCCTAAGGGTCCCCCCTTAGAATCATTAAAACATGATAAAAACATATAAGTTTCATGTATAATTACGATTGGATTCAATAAGAGATCGATTTGTTAATATAAACAAATGAATCATTTATGGATCTTAATCGAGTTTAGCGATATGTTTCCGATTAAATGAATTAAATTTAATTAAATTTAATCGAGAAAGTACATGAATATAATATCGATTAAATCAATTAACTTTTAGACCAATCACACATAGTAAAATGCGGAGTTTTAACCAGAGGCAAGATCTAATTGAGATTCAGTTATATTATTCGGAAACATATACAGATTATCGATTCACTCAGTAAGACTAATCGGAAAATAAGAGAAATTTACGATAAAATATCGAAAAGAATACAAAATAATCGAAATAAATGAATATTCGATAAGATATACACAGATTAACGATTGATTGAAATAGAATATACGAGATATATCAACAAAATCAATTAAGATAAGCCGAGGGTTAAAACTCCGCATTTTACTATGTGTGGTAGCGAGTGTTGCGTCGCCAGTCTTCCACGTCGATTGTGTGGAGCCCCTCGACGATCATGCGCAGCTCGGTTGAACTCAACATCCGCGACGCAGCTGCGGGCAGCACCAGCCGCAGCCCCTCCCGCAGCGCATCCAGCTGCGGAAATGATTCGAGGAACAGCGCGAGCGGCGGGGGGGCGGGGCATGGCGGGCAGTGGGCGAGCCTCCTGGCGGACGCGCCCAACAATGTAGTAGTCCGCTGCCAGTCGAACGTACTCTTTCTACGATTGTGCACGCGTACGTGGCACGTGAGGGCCCCCGGGGCGCCCGATTGTGGAATTTGGGGACGGAGGGCGCGCGCGGGCCTTGTTGGCGTCGGTGACGGGCTCTTGCTCGCCGCCGGGGCGCAGCGGAACGGTGCGGCGCTCTCCGAAGAAGTCTTCTTCGACCATAAAAACGAGATGCTCGAGCCCCAGCTCCGCCAGGCCCCGCCCCAGCATTTCCTTGAAGCTCTTCGCGACGCTCGGCTCGATGGATGCGAGGTCCTTAAGGCCCGTCTGCGACCGCGCCCGCGGCAGATCTAGAAGGTACCGATAAAGGCACTGCGGGAACTGCAGCATGCGCAAAATGGTTGGCGGGGCGGGCGGGACTGCATTCAGCGGGGCCGGACGGGGCAGAACGAACGTAGACGGGGGAGACTGCGCCGGTCGCGAAAGCGGCGCCCATCGCCCACCCACAGAGGCGAAACATGCTGCGCGGCACTCCCGATCAGAGTTTAGACAGCCAAGTGCGAAAATGTTGGCTCAGACTCGAGGCGGCCGGGACGGGGAAGGGGCGTGTGGTGGCCGGGCTGATCGCTGAAATCATGAACGCGCGCGTCCGTGGAGGGATAGTAGACGCCGCCAGCGTCGCCGAGACGGCAGAATAGGGCCGTGTTAGGGTCCAAAAACTCATGCGCCAGCTTTGTCAGGTACTCCCGCTTCAACCCGTCGCCGACCGCAGGTTCTCCTTCGAATGCCACCTGTGCAGCCCCGCGTCACCTGCAGCTACAGCTACAGCCCCGGCCCGGGCCCGGTCCGTCGAGCTAGAGAGGCCGGCCCTTCGAACCATCAGATCGATGACGGAGCGGCGGAAAGTGCGGGCGTCGGGAGAGCGGGGTCGGCCTGGGGGTTGGGCCCCCCGATCGCGAGGAGCGCCGCCTCAAGGTCTTTGTTCCCGAAGCTGCGCAGACGGCCGCGCCGCGAAAATCGATGAGGCGGCACAATTAGTACATATATACTTCGCGGGCGGCCGCGTGCGGCATATGAATGAACTCGCCTCGAACTGATCAGAGAACCCCGGGAGACATTGAGGAAGAGGAACGGGTCTGTGTCGCCGTATGGGACCCGCGACTCTTCCACATGTTCGCTCACGATCGCCTGGCCATGGCGGGAAGTTAAAAAGGGTTCGCGGGTGCGGGACAGTACCGCATCGGGGTTGTTGCACGCCTCCCGCCGGAGATGAATGTCGAACAGGCCTGGCAGGCGCGCAATTGTCGCCGAGAATTTGTTGCGCGCCGGCTCCCGCACGAAATCCAAGAGCAGCCGACTGCGCCGCGTATACGTACACGTGTGCGTATAATTATAAATGTAAAACGCAACAAAGCGGACGGGAGCGCAGTTATACAGCGGATAGCTATAGGGACCGCACTTGAAGGGCTTCAGGGGCTTAGCGAAATCGACGGCCGCGAAGAGCCCCGCCGCCGCCGCCACCGACGCCCCCGCGACAATCGAGCGCCACAAGAAGCTCATCGGCTGTTCGATTTCTCTTGTCAGGCGCGGCGCACGTGGCGGCGGACCGCGCGCGCAGGCCGCGGCCGTTCACCTTACAGGAGAGGACATCCAAATCTGGAGCCGCGAGGTGAAGGCGTTCCAAGGGGCGCATGAGCGCCGCGATCTCCGAGCTGCACGCGTACAAGGTAGCGTTGGGCAGCTGCAACAAAAAGCGCCATTGCTATTCAGGGAACGCGGGCAGCGGACGCGAGGCGGAGGGCGAGGTCGACGACGCCAGCGCGCCGCAGGGCCGTCTCGAGCCCGTCTCCCGAGTCGAGGTGCAGCGAGGCCAGCGCCCCCTCCAGCTGGTCCAGGGCCCACGCCCCCGACAGCTGCACCTGCGGATATCTCACATCTAGCAATTGTAGCTCCGGGTTCTGCAGCAGCATCTGCTCGATGGCGTCCGGGAGCTGGTCCTGCAGCAGCCCCTGCTCGTTTGCAAGGGCTGAAAGTTCGGCGAGACGGTGGAGCTCGGAAATGACGGGCGGGACAAAGGCAAAGAGAGGAGCGACGCGGGTCGGGACGTGCACAGAGAGCGCGTCGAGAAGGGCGGCCGCGAGGTCCGCGGGGCACTTGGAGGTCTGCCCGCGCCCGCTTGCCGCATCTCGCAGGTGAAAGAGAATGGACAGAGGCAGGAGGGGCTTGGTCCGCTGCCTCCCGCGTTCGGTGGCGGCGAAGGCACGCACGCCGGGGATGCCTGCGCGGAGGATGACCTGCAGAAGAACGGCCAGGGCTGATCCCTCCGGATCCTGCAGCGCCTCAGCGGGGAGGAGCTCCGCTTGGGGCCCTCCCGCAGCCCGCGTGACGGCGTCGAGAAGCGCTTCCCCGACGGCGGGCGCCTCGAAGTTGATTGCCGGAATTTTCGCAAGCGATAGCAGCACTGCCTTCACCCGCTGCCGACACCTGGGGCGGCGAAAATCCTGCGCGGCGCCGAACGGGCGTCCGCAAAATACTTAGTGGCCATGGGCAAATGTCTGTAAAAGCCTCGGCGAACAGAGATTGAGTGTACCTCCAAGAGGGCCAGTAGTCCGTCAACGGCTGACGGCCCAAGGGTTTCAAGCTCCGGACGCGCAAACTCGCGCTCCTGCGTGTGGAGCGGGTCGCTGGCAAATTTAAAGCGGGAGAAGAGGGGAGCGGGAGAGAAAGAAAAAGGGAGAATAAATACGCGCCTTTACGCGGTCGGAAATGGCGAAGCAAGCGATAATATAAGGATGCACGGCCTGGATCAGCCCCTCCTTCACGAGGCGCAAGACGAAGCTCCGCCAAACGGGTTGTTTCGCGCACAAGCCCAGGATCCGTCGCGCTTCACGCCGGGCCCCCCGCGTCCCCACTGGCAGGTCGCGCCAGGCGCCTGCGCCAGCGCTGCTCGCGCCCCGTCCTTCGAGTTTCGAAGCGCGAGGGCGGCGCGCACCGGCGGCGCAGAGGACTTCTATGGCGAAGCGATTTGCATTGGCCCGCGAGAAGCTTTCCGACTCGACTTCCGGGAAGCGCTTGTCCTCGAGCTCCTTGTAAATGTGTTGGAATGCAGCCTGAAGCCTGCCATGCGCCCCGCGCATCAGGATATCGATCGGGATCCAGCCGCAGCGCTCGCCGCCTCGCCACACGTACAGCGAAACGAGCTTCAAGTGACCTATTGCAACGTCGGCATCAGCGTCTGCCTGCATCTGAAGCTGTCGAACGAAGAGTGCTGGAGCGTTGAGGCCCGTCGCCGCGTCCTTGGTGTCCCATCTGGCTCCGAAGAGGGCGAGTGCGAGAGCCGCGAAAAGGCTTCCCGTTGCGCAGGCGTGCAGGAGGCTTTTCGATTTCTGAGCGGCATAATATTAAAATTTATATTAATTAAATATTACAGTATATATATATTCGAATTCCGACATCGGCGGGCCGCACCAATTCTTCACCGTACTTTTCGCCAGAAGCGTGCATCGCATGTACGTGCGTTTCAATTAGTAAGCCGCATGCGCAGCTGCAGGGCAAGGGTGCGACGGTGCGGCGCACTGGGCTCTTGACCGTGAAACTCTGGCGGTGGGCGCGGTAGAGGTTCACGAGAAAGGCATGTACAAGGACGTCGTCTCGGCTACGGGACAGCCGGTTCCCGTCCGCCAGGCATTCGAGCAACTCCGGAGCCGCGGCCTGCGCCAGGCTGCAGTTCGGATCCGTCAGCAGCGACAATGCAGGCGACGGCCGCGACCGCGGGGCAGGGATGGCTGCACAAGTTGTGGAGGGCGCGCTGCTGCCTGTCGCGGATGTCGGCTTTGACGACGATATCGGTGATTCCGGCGGTGATATCGAAGGTAATATCGGCGGGGCACGCCGCGGAGGAAAGGGCAGCGCGGGTCGGGCGGTGCGCGAGGAGTGCTCCGAGGAGGGCGGCCGCGACGTCCGCGGGGCACTTGGAGGGCCGCCCACTGGCGGCAGCCTCGAGCTCGGCGAGAAAGGGCGGCGGCAGGAGGGGCTTGTTTTGACGCCCCGCGCGTTCTGTGGCGGCGAAGGCGCGCACGCCGGGGATGCCCGCGCGAAGAATGTCCTGCGCGTGCAGGAGGACGGCCAGGGGCGCTCCTTCCTGCAGCGCATCAGCGAGGAAGAGCTCCGCTTGGGGGCCCCCCGCGGCCCGCGTGACGGCGCCGAGAAGCGCTTCTCCGACTGCCGGCGCTTCATAAAATTCCAGCGCCATATCCTTCAGCAGCGCCGTCTGCACACGTTGTCGCAGCAGCGCCGTGCCGCGGCTCTGCGCACTGAATTTCGAATTCTCGTACGCGTGGGGTGGCGGCGCATAGAAGGCGATCGCGAACGAAGGGAGAAAGGATCTCGAAAATCCCCAGTAGGGCAATGATGGCGGGGGGTCCCAGGCGCTGGAGCAATGGCATCGCGTGATCGCGCTCCTGTGTAAACGAGAAGTTAACGTTTATGAGGTGTTTACTCAGTGATTTCAAATTAAAGCGGCGGGCGGCCACGGGCGGCGGGGCGCTGCGACACGCCTCGGTACCACCGTAAATCGCTAGGAGAGCAATCACGTAAGGGAGCACATCCTGGCTCGGCCCCTCTCGCAGGAGGCGCATAATGAAGCGCCGCCAGGCTGAACAGAGAATGCAAAGGTCCGCCACCCTTTTCGCTTCTTCCAGCACCTTCGCCGTCTCCGCTGGCAAATCATGCCAGGCGTCTGCGCATCCGCCGGGTTCCGCTCAAGTTAAGACCATGATGGTTTGCCAATTCGCGCTGCTGATAAAGATTTAATTTTGCGGAAGGTTTTTTGCGCTACACTGGAGAGGCGAATTTCGCAGACCATGAGCAAGTTTTAAATTGGGGCGCACCGGCAGCGTAGAGGACGTCGAGGGCGAAGCGGTTGGCGTTAAAGCGCGAGACGCGAACTGGTCCTAGCTGCTCGGCCTCCCACAGAGCCTCCAGCGCTGTCTCCAGCCTGCGCACCGGCCCGCGGCCGCACGTCGGGGGCCTCGCGATCGCGATCGGACCGCGCGCGCACATCGAAACCAACTTCGACGGGACGTGATCAGGTTTCACGTCGTCCAGGTCCCGCAGCCTGCACGCTAACAGCTGCGGTGCCGTATAGCTCAACTCGGTGACGTTCACGCCCCACTTGGCCCCGAAGAGGGCGAGCGCGAGGGCCGCAAAGAGGTCCCCCTCGCTGCAGGCGTAGAGAAGGGCGTACGCCATCTGCGTGGCGCGCGTGCGCGTAAGAATATCGCGAGCTCTGTGGGATCGGACCGGAGCGCGCGGGTACCATTGCATCGCCGTACTGGTGGCGAATCGAAAAGTCGACGTCGGGCCAGATCCCGATGGCCGGGGGCCGCATTCAGCAGTAGATCTAGAGGCGCGAACGCGGGCCGGGGAAGAGCGGCGCACGGGGCTCTGGAGGCACTGCTGGTGGGCGGAGTGGAGGTCTTGGAGGAAGGCTCCGGCGCGGCCCCGGCTCCAAGGCACCCGCTCCGTATCCCCATCGACTAAGTACTGCTGCAGCGCCGTCGGAATCAAGCTGCGCAATCGGCGTGGACACAAGCTTAAGAGCATATTTCAAAAGCCGGGCGCGGCGGCAGTGGCGGAAGCGGCGGCACAATTCGCGGAGGGTGCGCTGGCGATGGTGCCCCTTGCGAGTGCTGACGTCGACGAGGGGCAGAAGCCCTGCGGCCATCCGCAGGGCATCCTGCAGGTCAGCAACCTTCGCTCCCGGATTCAGGCGCGCGATCCTGACAGCGAATTTGCAATCGTGAGGCGCGAGTGATCACGAATAATCTAGTCAAGGGCAGACCACGTCCGGATCCTTGCATTCGCAACGATCTTCGGAGGCGCAGCTTCTGCATCCACAGCCATATCGTCGGATTGCGCCGCGGGATCGATTTTTTCAAATCTTGCAGGATCTGGTACCGGTCTCCCTGCGCCGCCCGCGGGCCTTAGTGTTACATATTGACAATCGCAATGCAGCACCTGATGAGTCTTGGAGGCCATTCGCGCCTTCTTGGATATTGATGCACGCGTTCTTCTCTCCGTCGGCCGCGGGCTCCGCCGGCGCAGGGACCGAATGAAGGCGAAGGCGCTTGCTGGGCGGTGCCTCTGCGCTAGAGGTGCTCGCGTGCGCTTGCCCGTCCTCCATCTCCGACGGCCTGCCGCCTCGCGCGAATTTTTGAAATCAGCCGAGCTCGGTGCCAAGCGATGCCTGACACTACGCAACCGATCGATCTGACGCTGCGCACCCGATCTAAACGCGCGGCGAGAGCGGCCGGGGGCTGTGAGCTGGTTTCAGGTTTTGCTGGTTATCTGGGGTACAGGGATAACTCAAGCGCAGCTCGCGCATTTTTCGCACCGGCTCCTCGAGTTAATTCGTCTCCTCTACATCTTAATTAATTCCCTCCGGCCTCGATCCTCGATCCGCTTCCTAGGCCTCGATCCTAGCTCGATCCGCTGGTCGATCCGGCCGTTCGTATACGTATACGTACGTCTCCCCTCAATTAAATCTTCCGACGTATATATACTTATATACCGGCCCGCGCGGGCCGGCCCGGCCACGGCGCGCGCGTGTTAAAAACAGTTCGTCTCCTCTAATTATAAATCTTCTCAACTCATATGGCCGATGGCCAGCCCCTTCGAATTCGAATTTCTCCGCTCCCGCTTCGATCCGAATTCATCGCGCGAGCTCGAATTCGTAAGACCATCGTTAACGTTAAGACGGTAGAACGGCTCTCGCCCTACTACTTCCATCTCGCTCTCAGAGTCTCCTCAAGACCTCCAATCTTCCCACTCTAGATCTGGCCTCCACGAGCCCAGAATTCAGACAGACAGAATTCAATGATAATCTCGCATATTTTTAGTTTGTAAAATCAGCTGCCGGGGGCGGTGCGGGCGCGCTTCTCCGGGCGTGTCGGCCCGACGAGGCGCTCGCGGGGGACGCCCCTCTGCTCGGCGAAGTCCAGGATCGCCTGCTGCAGCGACTCGTTCCCCCCGCTTAGGGCGATCTGGAGCACCGTCCTGCCTCTCGCGTCCTGCGACCGGGAAGGGTGGGGTGAGTGAGGTGACATTGGGGTACGCAAGCTTGTTTCAAAGGGTCGGTGGACGGGCCTGGAGACAGGGGTCGGCGCCGGCTTCGAGGAAGGCCCGGACGGCCGGCGCCGGGGGCGAAGCTGTTTTGGCGGCATAGTGTACGAGGAACTCGCCGCGCCCCCGTCCCCAGCAGGGCTCCTCCAGGAAGGCGCGGCGTACCCCCAGGGCCTCCAGCCTCGGACCGTCGAGCCGCAAAACCTCTGCGAAAATGGTTGGAGGGGCAAGGGGTGAACGAGAGGCAAGCGGACGTACTGACGGCATGCACAGCGAGATCGGACCGCACAGAATCGTAATCGTCCAGAACATGGCCGACGAGGAGCCACTGGAGAGGGGTACGGCCCTCGGCGTCCTTCACGGAGAGCACGCCAGTCTGCGTACGGGCCACCTCCAGCAGAGCGTGTACGGCGTCGGAGCTCCGCAGACGGCAGGCAGTGTGGAGCGCGGTCTCACCCCCCGCATCCTGCGCGCGCGCCGCCCCAGCGTGATGAGCTGCGGTGGAGGCCTAGGGCGCGCGATCACGCGACGGGCGGGGCCGTGCCTGTAGGAGAGGGTCGGAGCCTAACTCCAGCAGGATTCTGACCAGCCCGGACGACCGCGAGTGCTCGGCAGCAAGGTGAAGGGGAGTGCGACGGCTTCGGATTCTTGAGCGCAGCGCAACGTTCAGGAGGGGGCCCAGCTCCCACTCCACGATCAGCTGCGGAGATATATAGTGATTGTTGGCTATATGGCCAGATCTTCAGTGCTAATAATTATATGCTTCGCGCCCCTAAAAGCAAAGGCCGCAACACGTTACTTACCTGTTCCGTGATGTGAACACTTGTCCGCCAGCAGCTGACGACCAGGACGTGCAGAGCTGACGAGCCGGCCGGATCTTCACACAGCGGCTCAGGTAGCTTAAAATCGGAGCGAAAGTAGGGCGGGATCGCCCACTGCCAGCCCCAAGTCTCCGATGCCGCGGCGCCTTGGAGACGGGCGGTGAGCGGCGAGACGCCGAGCTCGGAGACGAGCCGCTTCGCAGCTTCGAGAACTCGCGACATGTACACGTTCACGATCGCTGTGGAGTAGAGCGACATGTTATAATTACAATCCGAAATGAGGAGGAGGCAAGGTGGGGCGGGGGGGGGGGAGAGGGGGGAGGGGGGGAGGGGCGGGGGGGGGGAGGGGAGGGGGGGAGGGTGAGGGGGAAATCGTGGACCTTCGAGGAAGAAGGGGCCAGCGAGGAGGGGTACGTCGAGGCGAGCCTCCGTGGGGCGGGGGTACGCCATCCCGTCAAGGTGCCGGCGGAGCTCCCGAAGCGACGCAGCGTCCATATCGAGCTGCAATTCAAAATAAGAAAAGAATTAAAAAACCCTTCCCTATTGAGAGGGCCGCGCACGAGATTTTCGTAGATGAGGAGACGGTTCGAGCGGCGGGCGTCCTGCGCAAGCTGCTCCAGCTCCGGATGCTCGTTCCTGATCCCGCGGCGGGGCACGGCGTAGAGGTCTCGGAGGGCGGGAAGGCAGCGGAGGAGCTGCCGCAGCTTGCCCGCGTCGGCGAAGTCGGACACGCCAGAGACGTCCAGGCTCTCCAGGCGGGGGAAGCTGCGAGGCGGGGCGGAGGGAGCGATGTCAGTCCAAGTCTGAGAGCGGCGCGGTCGCTCGCGCACCTGAGACCGCTGATCATGAAAGCTTCGCACCCGAGACCTCCGAAACGGACCTCCGCGTTCCTGCAGGCGGCTCAGGGTAACGGAGCGTGGGACTGGATGCACACATGCGCCGAGAGAAAGGCCAGGGCGCTCACCGGAGGTAGAGGCGCTCAAGGGAGTTCGAGCAGGCGCTCAGGAGGCGCCGGAGGGCGGAAGAGGTCAGGGAGAGGCCGGAGAGGTCGAGGTGGCGGAGGCGGGGCAGGGAGAATTCGAAGCCGGCGGGGAGGTCCGCGAGCTCGGCGAGGGGCAGGAAGGGCTTCTCGTAAAAGAGATTCGTGTGACTGCAGCTGGCGCCGGCGAGGGACAGGTGCGTGAGGTTCGGGCAGGCGCAGAGAACGTCCCACAGGACTGTAGATGCGCCGACGGCGAAGTTGACGTTTCCAAGGTGCAGCCGCTCAATTCGGCGCCCGAACTTCGCAGCTAGCCTCGCGACGTCCACAATCGTGTCAGGAACACGCTGCGAATGCGCACGCACACGTGTACGTCAATCGCAAGCGCGGGTATCGCACGCGTACGCGAAATTAATATTTAATTTGCAAGCCTAAGCTCACTAGTACTGGGCCAGCTGCAGATGCTGAACGATCGGTGCCACGAGCACCGACGAAGACAGGCTCCTCGAAAAGCTTCGAGGAAAGACCGCAGGCGATTTTCTGGAAGCGCCGCCGAGCCGAGGCGAAGCCTCGCAACACGCCCATCGTGCCATCGATGGGTGCCGCTTTCAGCATCACAAGCATTATCAGCTCGTCTGCGGTGCGATGAGCGCCAGCGATGAGGGCAAGCGACCCTCGAGCTCGGAGTCAAGACGGCGAATGCGAAATCGAATGCGCACCTGGCATCGAGCTCATGAGCGACTCGGCCGCGGGTTCGGCCATTAATATTGATGCTCGAATCCACGTAAAGACAAGAGGTCAGACGGCTGCGACTGGAGCTGGCCACCGCTGCGATGGGACCTATACCCCTTCCGAGACCCGGGGAGGGAGTCGGGGAAGTCGTGTGCCTTCGCCTCGAGCTCGCGATCAACGTCGCGATATCGCGCTCGCGATCGATCGCGATATCGTGATTCAGTATGTGGTAGATCGATATGGCAGAATTTTATAGATATAATCAATCAACCGATGCCAACGTGATCAACGCCAACGATTGTATATAATTAACAAGGCTACAATGAAGGCTAATCAATAAGGCTTCAGCTGGCTAGTGAGCTAGTGGCAGGCCAAGCTCGGAGGCTAATGAAGGCTAATGAGTCAGTGGCAGGCCAAGCTCGCGATCGGAGCTCAAGGCTCACCACTTGTCACCAGCTGCAGGCTCACCTGTCCGGCGACCGGTGCCGGCCCCAAGCTTAAGTTGGCAGCAGCGCCGCGGTCACGCGGCCGCGATCGGGAGGGGCGGGGCGGGGCCAGGGAGCTCCAGGGGAGCCGGGGGGGCCCAGGCCAAGGGGGCGGGGCGCTGCCGGCTGGGCTCGGGGCCGGGGCCGGGGCCGGGGCCGGGGCTCTCCTTCTCGCGGGCGGCGGCGAGGCCGGCCACCCACGTGTTCTCCCAGAGGTGCCGCCGCCCCCAGGGGCGCCGCGACTCCGTGAGGAACAGCACCCGCCTGCGGTGGGGGGGGGGGAGGCGCCTCAGGTGAGGAAGAGGAGGGGGGGGAGGGGTAGCCGGCGCACGCTAGGACGTCCGCGGAGTCGATGGAGAAGGCGGGCCCGCCCTCTGGCCCGGGGGGCTCGGGCTCGGGGGGTACGCGCCCGAGGCCCGGGAGGGGGTCGGCGCCGGGCCCGGCGCCGGCGGGCCCGGCAAGGGAGGCGGCGAACCGGGGGCGCTGCCTATCCTCCAGAGCCAGCATCAGCGCCGCCGGGATGGGGTTCCGGGGGTACGCCGCCGCGGGCTCCTCCGCGGGGGGGTACGCGTACAGGGGGCCCGAGCAGAGCTGGCGGAGGAGGCCGCGGGAGAGGAGGGAGAGGGCGCGGCGGGCTCGCTCGGCCTCCCAGAGGGCCCCGGCGAGCACGGCGCCGGCGACGGCCGCCCGCCGCCCCGCCGGCGTCAGCGGGCACGAGGGCGAGATCGCGGGGCGGCCCCCGCCGGCCCCGCCCGGCGCCGGCGCCGGCCCCCCGGGGCCCGAGGGGGGCGGGGCGGGGCGGGGTGGGAGGCGGAAGGCGGCGACGTGGGGCAGGACGCGCTTGAGGCCGGCTTCCGCCAGCTCCCGCGAGAGCGCGCCCGTGTACTGGGGCCCGTGAGACGGGGTAGGAGAGGGGGGGGGAAGGGGGGAAGGGTACCCGGGAGTAGACGCGGCCCCGCACCCCGGTGCCCTCCTCCGCCTCCGGGTCGCGCTGCGCGGGGGGGTAAGCGGTCAGCCCAGCCGGCTCCGGTCCGGGGCGGCGGGGCGCCGGCCGCGGGCCAGGGCGGGATCTGGCTCACCTGAGCGATGAAGGCGCGGCAGATCTCGAGGGTCGTGGCCCGCCCGCCCCGCGAGGCGACGAAGGCGGCGATGGCCCCCAGCCCCCCGGGCAGCCCCGGCCCCTCGGCATCCTCGTACCCCCCCGGATCCGCCAGGACGACGGCGAAGTTGCCGTACCCGGCCTCGCCGGCGGCGATGCCGTCCTCGGCGGGGGGGGCGAAGCCGGCGAGCCCGCGGTCGGCGAGCTCGCAGAGGGCGAGGGCGAGCAGGGCGGGGGCCCAAGCCTCCGGGTCCCCCGCGAATTCCGCGTGGTTGACGAGGGCCGCCAGCGCGGGCAGCGAGAGGCCCGCCCGCTCCAGCTCGCCGTACCCCTCCCGCGCCCCGTGCAGGAAGCGCGGGGGCGGCTCGGCGGGGTGCTCGGGGGCGGAGCGGGGCGGGGCCGGCGGGGGGCAGACGGTGAGGGAAGGGACGGCGGAAGGCTCGAACGTCTTGAGCATGCGGGCGGCGGCGGCGGCGGCGGCGGGGTCCGGCGGCTCCGGGCGCTCCGGCGTCCGGTCCCGGTTCAGGGACGTCGACCCCCGCCGCGAGCCCCAGCTGCCGTGCCGCGCCGGAGGAGCCCGGGGCGGGGCCGGGGCCGGGGCCGGGGCGGGGGCCTCCTCCTCGTGCGGCTCGGGGTCCGGTAGGGCGTTCGAGTCGAGGCGCTGGCGGAGGTGCGCCTGGAGGCGGTGCACGTGCGCGAGCGCCCAGTGCAGCCGCGGCTGCGGCTGCGCCTCGCCCGATCCCGACGCCGACGAGGAGCCCGAGAGCGTGCGCGGCCGCGAGCCGCGGCGCTGCGAGCCGGCCCCGGGCTTTTCCAGCTGGAAGCTGGAGTGCGAGGAGGGCGGAGAAGACGCCACGGACGCCGACGAGACCACGACGCCCATGGCCTTGCCCCGAGATCGCTCAGAGGGATCAGCGCTGGCCGGCCGGCCGGAGGCTACGTCGCGCTCTGCCCGGTCGACGTCCGGGCCGCGCCGCGGCCGGTACGTATACCGGTCCTATCTCAAGATATCGATCTGCACGCGTCGGCCCCCGTGCGGGTTGCACGTCCTAATCATGAGCTGGAACTTCGGGGGTCCAACGGTTCGATGTAAAGCTCAGCTCTCGCCCGGCATGCGCATATGCATATGCATGTGCAAGCTTAAGTACTAGTCTGACGTTCGGGCGTGAGCTTACAATTGGGAGCTGAGGCCGGGATCTTCTCCAAAACCAACGTACGCAGCCGGAGGATGTATTCTGTCGGGCCGATCGGTTGATCGGGTCTATATAGCTAGATCTGAAGCACTGAGAAACGGCTGTAGTCCGGATGTGACGCTAGCTCGCCTGGGCTGCAGCGGGCCTGCACCGCCTTCCCTGCACCGCGCTGCGCCTAGAATTGACTTCAGAGCGCGTCGACGTCATGCGAAAAGAAGGGCGCAGATCTGAAGTTCGGGTCTCGGGGGGTACATGCTCCGGCGGGGTCTGCGATGGATCAGCCCGCGGAGCGGGCGGGCGACGCGATGCTGCAGCGTGTGTTTGTGCGCGACGAGGAGGAGATGGAGGCCCTGAGCGCGTACGCGGCGGCCTCGGGGCCTGAGATCCTCATCGTGCGCGGGGAGGAAGGCTGCGGCAAGAGCGGTGTGCATGCGCAGTTCTATCGATCCGCCCGCTCGATCCGATCGAGCTGACCGCATGCGCCGCCGGCAGCTCTCCTCGCCAACTGGGCGAAAGAGTGGGCGGCCTTGCACCCGGACGACGTGATGATTCTGTACTTCGGCTTCGAATCGCAGGGCAGCGCGCCGCTCGCCTCCATCGCCCGGTGCGGGCGCCGCGCGGCCCGCGCCGCACGCGCCCCTCATCCCCACTTATACGGATGCTCACGCGCCCGGCAGGCGCCTCAGCGGGGATGTGATCCGCGCCCAATGGCCCGGTACGGAGGGCCTCAACCTGCGCGGCTCGGAGGCCGAGGTCGCCGCCCGCCTGAGCGCCTTCCTCGCCGCTGGCGCCTCCAGCTCGGCCGCCCGCGTCGTCCTCGCCTTGGACGGTCTGGACGCGCTCCGGGAAGACTCGGCGACCGCCGTGCGCGACCTCGCATGGCTCCCGCCAGCCGCCGGCCCCCGCCTCCGCATCCTCGTCTCGAGCGGCCCGCGCGGTGCGGCGGCCGCCGCCGCTCGCGCGCCCGGCGCTCCGCCGACGCGGCCCCGCGCGCAGGCCCTGTCCTCGACGCGGCGATGGCGAGGCCTCACACGGCGCGCGAGGTCGCGCCGCTCTCGGAGGCCCGGCGCCGCGCGGCGGCCGAGGCCGCGCTCCGCGAGCGGGGGCGCCCCCTGCCCGACGCGTGCCTCGAGCGCGTCGCGCGGGCCGAGGCGTGCCGCCGCCCGCTCTTCCTCGCCGTCCTCCTCGACGAGCTCTCGCGCGCCCCGGCCGAGGCCCACCTCGAGGCCGAAGTTGACGCGCTGCTCGGCTGCGGGGGCGCGCCGCGGGACCTCTTCCGCGCCGTCCTGCGCCGCCTCGCCGCGCGCCACGGCGCGTCGCTCGTGCGCGAGGCGGCATCGGCCGTCGCGTGCGCCCGGCGCGGCATGGCGGAGGACGAGCTGAAGGCCTTGGTGGGCGTCGACAACATCGGCGGGCCCGAGCCCGAGGAGTGGGACCGCTTCTGGGGCGAGTTCCGGCCGCTCCTCGCCTCCGGGGGCGGCCTCTTCGCCTTCGCGCACCGCTCGGCCGGCGAGGCGGCCGAGCTCGAGTTCGGCCTGGCCCGCGAGGCCGGCGGGGCGCCGGCGGCGCGCTGGCGCCGGTGGAGGGCGAGCGGGCGGCCATGCACGCGAGCCTGGGCGCCTTCTTCGCGCGGCGGCCGGCGTCGCAGCGGCGCGCGGAGGAGGCGCCCTGGGCGCTGGCGCGGGGCGGGCCGGGCTCGGCGGAGCGCCTCGCGGACGTCCTGTGCCGGCCCGACGTCCTCCGGCACCTGGACGAGGCGGAGGCGGCTCGGCTCTGGCTCGCCAGCGGGCGCCCGGCGGAGGCGGCCGGGCGGCTCGCGGCGGCGCTGCACAAGGGCAGCGACGAGGCGGACCCGGCGGACCTGCGGCGGGCGGGCGTCCTCCTGGACGCGATGGGCCGCGCCGGCGAGGGCATCCCGTTCCTCCAGGCGCGCTCTGCCGACCCGCCCCTCCGCGCCCGCTGACTTCCGGTCGCGCAGGAGGCGCTGCGGCTGCAGACGAAGTTGAGGGGGCCGGAGCACGCGGACGCGGCGGCGGCGGCCCTCAGCCTCGCGAACCTGCGGATGGCGACCGGCGACTTCGCGGGGGCCCGCCCCCTCTACGAGGTGCGACCGGCGCCCGGCGCCCGGCCCCTTCTTCTCCGGATCCGCGCCGGAGTCCCACGCGCGCGGGCCGGGCAGGAGTCTCTGCGGGTGCGGAGGAAGACGCTGGAGCCGGGGCACCCCGAGGTCGGGCTGGCGCTGGAGAACCTGGCCACCCTGCTCAAGGCCCAGGGCGACTTCAAGGCCGCGCGGCCCCTGCTCGAGGCCCGCCCCCGCCGCCTCCTCCTCCCCGCCCTAGGTCTAGGCTTCGTCCGTGTCGGTGACCGGCCGCCCCGGCCGCCCCGCGCAGGAGGCGCAGCAGCTTTACAAGAAGGCGCTGGGGCCCGAGCACTCGAACGTGGCGAGGGCGATGCAGAAGATGGCCAACCTGCACGAGGCCCAGGGCGACTACGCGGCCGCCCGGCCCCTCTACGAGGTGTGGCGCGCCGCCCCGTCGCTTCTGCGCTCTTTTCCGAGCTCTGACCTTTTCCGAGCAGGAGGCGCTGCGGCTGCAGAGGAAGGCGGGCGGGGCGGAGCTCCCCGAGGTAGCCTCCGCCATGCAGGACCTGGCCCTGCTGCTCTACGCCACGGGCGACGCCGCCGCCGCGCGGCCCATGCTCGAGGCGAGCGCGCGCTCGCGCAGCCACTCTCCCCACCGGGGCCTCTAGATCTGCTTCCCTGCCCTTCGCCCCGCACCGCTGACGGCTTCGGACCGGCCTGCGCAGGAGGCGCTTCGGGTGCAGAAGAAGGCGCACGGGGCGGAGCACCCGCAGGTCGCGAAGACGATGCAGAACCTCGCGAGCATGCGGATCGGCGCGGGGGACTACGCGGCGGCGCAGCCGCTCCTCGAGGTCCGGCCGGCGCCCCCCGCCGCCCCCCTCCCTCTCTAGATCGTTGATCGTTCTCCGCGCCGCGCAGGAAGCGCTGCGCCTGCTGAAGAAGTCGATGGGGCCGGAGCACCCGGACGTGACGGGCACCATGCAGAACCTGGCCCTGGCGCTCAAGGCGCAGGGCAAGCTCGCGGCGGCGCGGCCCCTGTACGAGGTGCCGGCCCCCTGCCTTCCTCCTTCCTCTCGCTTTCTTGATTTCAACGCCGCGCATGCAGGAGGCGCTGCGGGTGCAGAAGAAGACACTGGGGCCGGAGCACCCGCAGCAGGCGACGACGCTGCAGAACCTGGCGCTCTTGCTGCAGGACCAGGGCGACGCCGCCGGGGCCCGGACCATGCTCGAGGCGCGCCCGCCGGCGCCAGCCCGCCTACCCGGCCGCCGCCCGTGCCTGACGCCCGCCGCTCCGCAGGAGTCGCTGAGGCTGCGGAAGAAGGCGCTGGGGGCGGACCACCTCGACGTCGCGAACACGACGCAGCGGCTCGCCCAGCTGCTGCACGCGCAGGGAAAGCTCTCCTCCGCCCGGCCCCTCTACGAGGTGCCCCGCGCGCCCGCGCGCGCCCGCGCCTCCGCGAAAGTCCTATCTGACATCCGTCGCCCTTGCAGGAGGCGCTGCGGGTGTTCAAGAAGGCGCTGGGGCCGGAGCACCCCGACGTGGGGCGGATGATGCAGAACCTGGCGGGCCTGCTGTACGCCCAGAAGGACTACGCGGCCGCCCGCCCCGTCCTCGAGGCGCGCGCGCCGGCGCCTTCGCCTTCTTGGGGGCCCTCTGGAACCTGAGAGCGACCCGCGCAGGAGGCGCTGCGGCTGCTGAAGAAGGCGCTGGGCCCGGCGCACGCCGACGTGGCGACGACGCTCGAGGCACTGGCGGCGCTGCTGCTCGAGCAGCGCGACGTCCCCGCCGCCCGCGCCGCGTACCAGGCGCGCGCGCGATCAGCCGCTGATCGTTCCCCCGGCGTTCGGCTGATCATGACCTCCTCCTTCCCTCAGGAGATGCTGGGGCTGAAGAGGGCGGCGCTGGGGGCGGAGCACGCGGCGGTGGCGGCGTACACGCTGAACCTGGCCAACCTGACGCACGCCCAGGGCGACACCGCCGCCGCCCGCCCCCTCCTCGAGGTCCGCCCGCCTTTCCTCCCCCTCTGCCCTCCCCCTCCTCACGCGTCTTCGACCCCTCGCAGGAGGCGCTGCGGCTGCTGAGGCGGGCGCACGGGGCGGAGCACCCGAACGTGCTGGCGGCGATGCAGAACCTCTCCGTCGTCATGCGGGCGCAGGGCGAGGCCGACGCTGCCCGCGCCCTCATGGAGGTGCGGCGGCCCCCCAGATCCTTAGCGTCAGCGTCGCGCCGGCCTCGTCCGGCCCCGGCCCCCCGGGCCCTCGGCCCTGACCTCGCCTCTGGGGCTGCGCCGGCGTCGCGCCGGCCTCGTCCGCGGCCGTCGGCCCTGACCGCACCTCGGGGCTGCGCAGGAGGTGACGCGGCTGCGGGCGAAGGCGGCGGGGCCGCGTTGATGCGGCTGTGGCCCGCGGGGCGGCCGCCGGGCGGCGGCGCCCGATGGCTCGCGAGGGTCGGGGAGCTCCCGGAGGGGGCGCGGTCGGGGCGCCCCCCTCCCCATCGCGATCTTGTGTTCAGGCCTGGCCGTGGGCAGTCACCTGCAGCTGTCGATCGCGAGGGCCGATCTCGATCGCGGCCGAGGGCCGATTTAAGCCCCCAGCTGCACATTTACACAGCCCTTTACTGCTCGGTCTTTTAGTTCAGATTACTCAGTGTACGTGGCTGTCACGGCCTATGCCTACAGATCCATTTCATTTTAATTTTCCAGGATTATCGCGACATGCACATTCATTGCTGCTAATATGGCTTGCGAAAGCTCATAGTGAAGTACCAGACTAGTAACATCTTGTACTCAGTGACTAGAACTAGTATATTGAAGCACTAATAACACAACACGCGCACTGTTGAATCAATTGCAAGTACGTATACGAATTCGAACTGCATATTGTGACTGTGACTGCATGCGCAAACTGTGACTGTGACGAATTCAAGACCGTTGAACCCTAGGACTGTGGTGGGGGGGCCCGCGCCGTCCGGCGTGCAATAAGCAAGATATCGATTAGCCGCGGGAACAAGTGCCAATTTTTTTTGCAAGCCGAATTTCGAAGCCTTGAAGGGGAGGCAGAAGTTGACGAGGAAGAGGCAAATTTAAACCAAAGGGGAACGACCGCCCGGGCGGCCGGACCGTCGGACGCAATGAAAAACACGATCGTCGGATCAGCAGAAGACGGAATCGTGCTAGATAAATCCAATTTTCAGGCAACCGATGCCGACGGCGATCGCGCGAACTACAGGATGCGCCCAACGACCGGACCTCCCCTGGCCTATACAAATAAAAATTACCCTTAAGCTTGGCGATATCTCCCCACGATCCCGGCCGGTCCGCCGTGACGCAAATAATATTATTCTTTTCCGCTCTTTCCGCCTCTTTCCTCGTCTCGCAATCGCCGCTTGCAATCGCCTCTTTCCGCCTGCGAAGGATCGGCTGCCGAATTCGAAGGATCAGCTGCCGCAGATTTTCGATCAGACGACGGCTGCGGCCGGGCGCGAATTTGAAGGGAGGCGCGAAGTTCGCGGCGCGAATTTCGCGGGCGATTGGCAACCGCGAAAGCGCGATGGATGCATCTGGACAAGTGTTCACATGCTATTGCCGACTCCGAGACTTCGCCGTGCTTGTTTTTTAAATTCGAATTCGGCCGGATGCGAGTTGGTTCGTCGAAACCGATCTCGATTTCCGCCCTCCAGGCCGCAGGCGCTCCGCAAGAAGAATGGAGTATTGAAATGGAATTGCTCGTCGTCAAGCCCGATCTGTCGCGTCGCGACAGCGAAGCTCGCGTCCGGGTCCGCATCTATACCTAGGCCATCTGCATGAATATACCCGGCGGCCGCGCGCGGTTGTCGATTCGACCCGCATTTTCGCAGTGGCAGAGGCATTCGCATGTACCTGGGGTGAAGCAAGCACTGGAAATCTTCGATCTCCTCGGGGAGCAAAGCCTGTCTCCGAAGAGCACGGATGTCATCAGGCCTCTCGTCACTGAGTTGACCGAGGTAAACGTACCGAGCTCGCTGCGGCGCCGGCCTTTCTCTGTTGCAGCTCACTACCGCACTCCCCCCTGTCGGCGAGCAAGCAGACAGTCAACGCAGTGGTTAAAACGCTGAGCTTGATCAAAAGCGAGCCTGAATTTTCGATGGATTTTTACGAGCTGGTATCCTCAGCTTTGTGGTGGCAGTTCAACAGCTGCATTCTGGAAGGACCATGTTTCAACGATGCTGTAATTGTCGCGGAGGTGCGAATTAAAAGAGGAGGCAATAATTTTCAAATTAAATATATATAAAATGGTTTCTTCGCAGTCTGTCATGAGTACGCGTTCCTACTGGCAGTCAGAGGAAGAAAGCGCCTCGACTATGGTACAGCACGCCGCAAAGCGCTACCGACGGACCCAGGCAGCTCTCTTCGGCGCTTTCAATGCGGGGCAGATCACCCAGGCAGTACAGGGGAACGCCGGGCGCGCAGTCCAGTACTACCAGGTGCGCTGTAGCTATAGCTGATCGTGATCATGAACGCCTGTCCAGAGCTTGTACGTATACAATTTATCGAATTTCCGAACGGGTCTCCAGGATGCTCTTAAACACGAACTCTTCTCGAGGTTCATCAAAGACAGGAAGGCTGCTGTCGACCCGACGAGCATGCCATTCGCTGCAGATGTTCGGCTCAGGCGCGCTCTGCGCGCGCTCTGCAAAAATCTTTCCATGTGTTACCACAAGATCGGGAGCGGACCTGCCGCGCTCAAATACGACAAGGTCCGCCTTTGAGACTGAGACAAGGCAAGCTGAAGGTCAAGATATACCAGATGCTTATACAATTACGCCATTTCAGATGGAAAGACGGATCGGCGACTACAACGAGTCCCTGACGAAGGAAACGAGACCTGAGCCGACGCCAGCGGCATCATCAATTGCAAGCTCCGAACCCGGTGCGGAAGCGGAAGCCACCGAAGTCGTTGCAGCTGCAGCTGCCAGCGGCGAATTCTCAAATTAATTAATATATTCGAAACAGGGAAGACACCGAAATTGATATCGTCAAGCTCGACACCACTTGCAGGTCCCATTTGCGAAATTATTGCAGCCAGCTGCAGCGCAAATGAAGATTCTAAAAAGCCGCGCTAGCGCTCTGCGTCCCAGATCTAGACCTCGGAGCTCGAGCTTCCCCATCCACCCCTTCGCCGGGGGCGTCGAAAAAACGGCCGTCGTCATCTCAGCCCAGCGAAAAACGGAGCAGGAAGAAGCTCGCACAAGCAAAGGTGCGCTCAAACCCGACAGCGACTGCGTCGATCTGGATTCTCATCTCAATTCTTGATTATAACTCTTCAAAGGCGCGGGGGCTGGAGCTGATGGCGCAGTCCGAGTGGGGCCTCGCCGAGGAGCAGCTTCTCCGGGCTCTGCGGGTGCACCAGAAATCGAAATACATCAAACATGGATTAAACGCTATCCACATATATATATGCCTAACTTCAAGTTGCCTACCACGCCCAATGCATATCCGTTAAACGCTCTCTTAACTCTCGATCTTAAGTTTTAGAATCGAATCCACCCTGCAGCTGTTTGACGGTCTTGCAATTGAACCTCCCTTTGTGCAGCGAGACGCCGCCGACGTGGAAGCTCGCACAGCCCTCGCGGAGTGCCTTTTTCGGCTGTCTTACTTCGACGAGGCCCTATTCCAGAGTTCGGCCGTGCTCCGCCTGATCCCTGCTGGCGACGAGCGGCTGGAACGGTTCGGCTGTAGAAACGTTGTCTGGCGTCTCTGTCGACGCGCGGGGTAAACGTTCTAATTTTCCGCATGCGCAGCGTCCAGAGGCTGCTGCTGGAATCAAGACGAGGCATGGAGGAAGAAGGGGCCGATGCACCAAGTGATGAGTTCCCTTCAGGCGAGTTGAATTGAGCTGAAACGTTGACGTACACGGTTGACGTCCGGACTGATGCGAGACCACATGTACATGTACAGAAGTTCAGGAGCGGCAGGTGGTCTCTGCGAAAGACCAGCTTCTGTCCGTTGTAGGGGTGCCTTAATTACAATGCGACCCTCGCGGAGGCCTGCCAATTACAAATTGAAGTCGAATTCGCAGCGCGACCCCGCCGACGTTGAGGCCCGAGTGGCCCTTGCGGAGCGTCTCGTTCGGCTGTCGGAGTTCGGAGCGGCTCGGGAGGCGTGCGCGGCCGCTCTCCGCCTGCTTCCCGGAGCCCCCGCCGGAGAAACCCTGCTGGAAATGTGCGCCCGCGTCCCGAAGATTAGCACTAGCTACTCCCGATCCGGTCCATGATTAAGGCATCATCCGCAGAATCCGGGCTCTGCTCCACAAAATCGGCAACGCCACCACGAATGAAGATCTGGAGGGTCCGTCCTTTGAAAATTTCCCCGCCCTTGATATCGATCGATATCGCTCTCGATCGCGATGGACGTTCCGGTCATCTGTCCGCAGAAGGCTCGCGTGCTTCGCGTGGAGAGAGCGTCGATTCGCTGCAGCTGCCGCGATCGGGATCGTTGGTGGAGCAGCTTGCAGCCGCGCAGTCCGCTCTTGCCCATCGCGACGCCCTCGAGGCCCCGCGCCCCAAATCCAGGCACGTTCGAATTCGCTTTCCCTATTAATATTTGCAATTGCAAAACTTTGCGGAACTCGCCTTCGACCTCCCAGCAGCGAGTTGGAGGTGCCAGATCTCGAGTCGCTCAGTGACTTTCCCCCGATTGCACATGTTCAGCCCGGGACAGCGCCGGTGCCGGCCGCTCCTGATGGAGATCGCGAGTCGGCCGCGAAGGCCGAGTCGAACCTGACCGGGAGCAAACAGAAGGCCCCTTTGAAGGCGGACCGAAAGCTGAAGGCGAAGGGGAAGGAAGCGATTAGATCTGCGTGTCGCTATTTTGCGAGGGGCTTTTGCCGCCTCGGGGGCCGTTGCCGGTGGGTAATCTTTCAATACCTGCCACCTACATCTCTTAAGCTTAATATAAAATCTTACTGCTGGCTTTAATTTCGCATGCGCAGGTACCTGCACAACCCCGATGTAGCGGCGCCGGCGCTCGCGCCGGCAACACCGTGAGCGGCGCCGGCGCTCGCGCCCGGCGACAACGATGTATAATTTAAATTACGTTGTGTTTGTACAGCTCTCAAAATCTTCGCAGGCCTTTCGCTTCTTTTTCTTCGGTCTCCGGACCCGTCCGACGCAGCAGCACCGAGGACGATCGTGAGTGCGCCATCTGCAGCGAGCCGCTGACCGCGTCGGCCACGCGCGGCCCCGCCCGCCGCCTCCTCTGCGGCCGTGCGTATACACGCTTCCCTCCCGCCCTCGAGCTCCCCATCACCCGGGGGTTCGACCGAAGGGTTGCAATTTCGCAGACGAGTTCCACGGCTCGTGCATCGACGGCTGGGCGCGCTCGGACTTCTCGGACGGCTGCTGCCCCATCTGCCGCGCCCCGCTCGACGAACATCGGCCCACGCCGAAGGCCCCTGCAGCCGCACATGCAGCTGTCGCTCCGGATCCAGCGGAACCGCCTATCAATCTCCCAGTTCTAGATCTAGTGGCGCCGGCCACGGCCGCGGCCTTTGCAGCGACTGATCACGAGGCCCCTAGCCCTGTGCATGTCGCTCCTAAACCTGCCACCGTCGCGAGCGCAACAAACAGCAATGTTGGCATAGATACTGGCCCTCCACCCGCCCTAAACCACCTCCAGTCCCCCTCGAGCTCCCGGTCGGCGCCGGCGCCGCGCCCCTACCAGCCGCCGGGCGGCCCGCGCCAGCAGCTGCAGCTGCAGGCGCAGCCCCTCCGCTCCGAAGTCGAAGCGGCTGTACGCATGCAAGTCGAGCCGCTCCAGCGACGCCTGGCGGAAATGGAGGCCCTGCTCTCGGCGGCGGCGGAGCGGGAGGCGGGCCTGGCCGCGGCGCTCGGGCAGCTCCAGGTGCGTTAAAAAATTAGATCTAGATCACCGGCGCCAGCTTCCCAACTGGTCTAGATGTCCAACCGGCTTCCTCTGACCGGCTTCCCTCGAATCTGGAGCAGCGGCAGCGGGAGGCGGAGCGGCGGGCGGCGGAGGAGGCGCAGGCCGCCCTCGAGGCTCGCCTGGCCCTGGCGGAGGCGGCGGCCCGGCCGCCTTCGTCGCGATCGGGTGCGCGTGCCCGCTTGCAATACATGAAATCGATTTTCCCAGCTGCCGCAGTGCACCGCGGCCGTCTAGATCTGATGCGGGGCAGGGCCAGGGTCCGGGGCCGCGCGGCGAGGCCGTGGCCGAGGCGTAGGCGGCGAGCCACCGCGAGTTCATGTTCATTCATGATCGTGACCGTCTTCGTCGGGTGATCGCGCATGTCTTCGCTTTCTCCCAGTTCGAGCTGCGATTCCTGCGAATCAAACCGCCTGATGCGGCCCAGGACCTGGACCCGGAGCAACGTGGTGTGGGCGGCTCTATAGCTAGGTCCTCCCGAGGGCAACGAGGTCCCCGCTGCGCGCGCGCGGACCCTCATGATCAGGGCCTCGGCGGACTCTCGAGATCTCGCGCCGTTCATGCACTGTTGACTCAACTGCGAATACGAATTCGAACTGCAGACAATCGCGAAGCCTTAGAGACTACCAGTCGCAGCCTTCAAGGCCGGGCTGATGTACTGAAGCTCTGATCATGATAATCAAGCAAGCACAGAACTACTCCATAGTGCTTGCAAAAGGTGATAGTACACATTTCGCGGGGCGAAGCATCGACCAGGCCCCAGCCTTGTAGGCCGTTGAAACCTAGGACTGTGGTGGGGGGGTCCGCCCCGCCCGGCGGGCAATAATCAAGACTAGCAATATCAATAGACTAGCGAGCACGACCTCGGGCCGGCAGCTGGCGTGCCGGGGGCCTAGAGCTCGACGCCGGCGCCATAGCGGGTAGCTACAGCGGCGGGAAATAGAAGAAGCGGGGCCCTCGGGGGCGCAATAAAATAAGCAAGACTAGCAATGCGAATAGACCGTCGGACTCGCGGCTAAGGCCTTGGGCCGGCCGGGCGAATGAAGGCTGGGGCCCTAGATCTAGAGCTCGTCGCCGGCGGCGACGGAGGCGACGAGGCGCGCGAGGTGCGTCTTGATGCTCTCCGTCGCCTCGATCACCTCCGCCGGCAGCCTGGCCCGGCGGGGGGGGGGGGGGCGCGTCAGGCTCAAGGGCCTCGTCTAGAGGGAGAGGCGTCCGAGGCGCTCTCTGGGGCCTAGCGGGCCTCTCGGGCCGGACGCCGGCGGGTCGGGGGAGTTAGGGGGACCGGGGCGGGCGGACATGAGGAACATGAAGACGGTGCGGCGGGCCTCGTCGTTGAGGCCCGAGACGATGCGGCGGAAGACGAGGAGGTACTCGAAGAGCAGGAGCACGCAGACCGCCGCGAAGCACGCCGCCTGCGCCGCTGCGAACTGCCGCAGCCGCAGGTCCGCCTGCCCCCCCGCCCCCGGAAGTGAGCGAGCGGCGCTCGAATCAAGCTCACGAGCGAGGCGCTGGGCGGCGTCTAAGGCACGCGCTCAAGCCGGCGCGCAAGCCGCTCGGCCTAAAATTAGAAACGCTAAATATAGAAGGGGGTACGCGCGCCTCCTCGACGAAGAGGTCGGCAAGGCGCTGGAGGGAGGGCTGGAGGGCCGAGGCCCCCACGGCCTCCATGTACGCCAGGTGCTCGTCGGCCGGGCCCAGGCGCTCGGGGGGCGTCGTGAGGAGGAGCCGCGCCTCCTCCACGAGACGCGCCAGCATCTTCTCGAGGCCGACGCGGAGGAGTGCCGCGTTGGGCGCGGCGGGGGCGCAGTCGGCGGGGGCGGCGGCGAGGCAGGCAGGGCCGAAGAGGAGCTCGTCGGCGGAGGCGTAGCGGTGGAGGGCCCCGGGCAGGTGCAGCGACGCGTCCCCGAACAGCAGGCCCCTGCGCCTCGCGGTAAGGAGCAGCGTAGGAGGAGGCGGGGGGGGGCTGGGCGGGGGCGGGGCGGACCGGTGGAAGGTGTGGATCATGTCAACGGTGCGCGCGAGGAGCGCCCGCTGCCGCGCGTAGTCCCCCGGGTTCGTCGCCATCTGAAGGGGCGAGGGGCGAGGCTCAGGAGACGAAGAAGCGCGGGCGGGAGGGCGGGCGGGCCTCGCGGGCGTGGTAGTGGAGCTTGGCGGGGAGGGAGCGCAGCGCCCCCGCGAAGTTGCGCTCGCTGCTGAACGACTCTGAGGGGCCGGCGGGGCGCGCGCGTCAGGCGGGGGAGGGGCGGGGGCGGCGGGCGGCGGCGACGCCCCGCCGCCCGCGGAAGCGAGCGAGCGATCGATAACGGACGCACCGCAGTTGTAGGCCGTGTCCTGCGGGGAAGGGAGGTCAGGCCTAGGAGAGAAGAGAACGAAGGAGGAGAAGGAGCGAAGAGGGGTACCGCACCATGCCGACGACGAACCAGGCGAGGAAGACGAAGAAGAGGCACAGGAAGGCCGCCGTGTACCTGGCCGCACCAGGTCAGGTCAGGTCAGATCAGATCAGATCAGATCTGAGTCAGATCCGATCTGAGGTCCGCCGCGCACATTACCGTCACCCGGTCCGGCGACCCCAGCCGCTGCGCGGGCTCGCATCGGAATCCGAGCGAGGCGAGCGAGAGGGCGAGTTCGAACCCGGACGACGACGCGCCAGGCGCGGAGGAGGCGGCGGCGGGCCCGCCGGAGCGCCGCCGCTGCCGCCGACGGAGCGGCCACGCGGCCGGGCTCCGCCTCGCCCCCCTCCTTGTCACCCTACACTCCGCGCCAAGCGCGGTCAGCGACGCGCCGAGAGGGATACGGAAGGAGGCCGGCGGGGGTACGCGCCTCGCGGGCGTGCTGGGGGTCCTCGGGATCGACCGAACCGCTGCGGCCCGTCCGCGGCGCCCGCCGCTCGTCTGCGGCCCCCCGCACTCTCGTCAGAGGCGGGAGGGGCCCAGCCGCGGGACAGGCGCAGATATGAGTCAAGACCTCATGCTATCGACTGTTCGAGACCGAGACGTTACGCCTTCGGCCCGCTACTAAGACCACGCTTTAGAGCGATCGACCGCACAATCTCGATCGAAGTCCCGCCCCCGCCCCCGCGCCCCCTCCGCCCCCGCGGTGCGCACTGCCGGGGGCCTCGGCGAGGTCGTCGAGCTCGTGGTCGAAGAGGAGCTCGTCGTCCGAGCCCTCCGCCTCCAGCTCCTCCTGCACCGCCCGCCGCCTGCACAGGCGTGAGAAGGGCGCGGGGGAGGGGAGGAGGGAGGGGCGGGCCGGTGGGAGGCGGCGAGCTCGCGGATGGCGGCGTGCGGGATGTCCCGGAAGAGCGCTGCGCCCAGTCAGGAGGAGGGGGGGGAGGAGGAAGGGGCGGAGGACGACGCCCAGAGTCTAGTGTCTCTATTATTAGATCGCAGGCCGCGGGGCGCGCAGAGTCTAGTGTCTCCAGTAGATCCCCAGCGGCGGAGGCGCCAAGGGGGGCGGGGGGGGCCCGTGGTGCACCGAGGGCGGCCTGCTTCTCGCGCTGGACGGAGGCGACGGTGGGGCGGAAGAAGGCGAGCGCCAGCAGCAGCAGCAGGCACGTCACCGCCACGAACTTCGCGATCAAAAAGGCCCTGCGCCCGCCCCGGGCTCGATGCGGGGAGGGAGGGAGGGAGGGGGACACTAGAGGCACTAGACGCGCACTGCTTAAACCGGCGGGCGGGGGGCGGGCGGGCGGGGGCAACGCGCGCGGACCGCATGGAGGCGAAGCGGGAGTAGGCGTGGCGGTCGAGGGTGGTGGTGGCGTTGAGGAAGGCCTCGTAGAGGACGTCGGGGCCGTTCTCCCGCACGAAGAAGAGCTCCCGCTGCGAGGAGGGAGGGAGGGGGGGAGGGAGGGAGGCAAGTCAGCTAGTTGTTGAGAGATGCAAGGTTTCGCTTTGCTGCACGCGGGCCGCTCTACAAGATGCCTAGAGCCGAGCGAGGGGGCGGGCGGAGGGATGGGAGGGGCCGGGGGCGCGCGCGCGCCTGGGGCCGCTCGGGGCTGCGGAGGGCGGCGAGGGGCATCCCGGCGACGCGCTGCGCGTTGGAGACGAGCTCGAGGCCGGCCGCCCAGAGCGTCGTCGGCACCTGCGCGCCCCATGAGAGGGAAAGGGAGCGAGCGGGATGGAGGACGCCGCGGTGCGCGCCTCGCCGGTGTCGCCGAGGTCCGAGACGACGGCCCGCACCCGTATCGACGCCTCCGTGTCCTCCGGCACCCGCGCCCCTGCGAGGCGGGCTCGCGTTCTCTTCTTTCTCTTTGCCGCCTTCGCCTTCGCGCGAGCGCACCGAGCTTGTAGAGGAGGACGTGGAACCTGTCGAGCTCGGCGGCCGCCTCCTCGAGCCCCGCCCGCGAGCGCGCCTCCAGACGCCCGTCCCCGTCCCACGCGCCCCCCGCCAGCATCAGGCCCTGCGGGGAGAGCGTGAGCGAGAGCCAAGAAGAAAGCAAGAAGAAGAACGCGAGAGGAGAGGGCGGGCCTGGGCGTGGAAGGCGGAGAGGGCGGCGTCCTTGCGGCGCTTGCCCGACTCGGCCACCTGCACGATCGCGTCCTCGCTGCGCCCGGGAGCGTCAGGAGAGAGACCGAGGCAGCCGGCCAGAGCTGAGGAGGCGCCCGAGGAAGCAAGGCCCGGCTACGGAGCGAGCTAGGGAGCGGGGCGCGAGGCTTGGGGCGGGCCGGCCCGGGGCCGGGGCCGGGGCCGGGGCCGGGGCGCACTACTGGGAGACGAGGTGGTCGATGACGGCGAAGGCGACGGCGGCGAGGATCGCGACCGCCGCCAGCACCGCCAGCACCACGTGCTTCATCCGCCTGCGCGACGCGGGGCGGGGAGGGATGGGTAAAGCCGCGTGGACGCTTCGGAGCGGCTCTCTCTGTGGGGGAGGGCGCGGCACCGGATGGAGGAGGCGTGGGCCTGCCCCGCGCTCTGCACGCGCCGCTTGACGCGCGTCCAGCGCCGCAGCTTGCGCCGCCGCGCCGCCGCCTCGTCTTCCGTCCCGCTCGCCTCGCCCTCCGACGCCGCGCCCCCGCCCCCGCCGCCCGCCGCAGAGGCCCCCGCGGGGCCGCCCCCGCCCCGCCCCGCCGCCGCCGCCGGGGACGAGGCGGCCGAGGCGCGGGGCCCGCCCTCGCCGTTGAGGAGCGTGGGCCCGTTGAGGAAGCTCGTCATAGAGAAGACGGCGGGGGCCGCCTTGCCCTCGCCCCTTCCGTCGGGCCCCTGCAGGTCCAGTAGCAGCACCGACGCGCCGCCCGGCGCCGCCCCGTCGCCGGCGGGCCGGAGGAGGGAGGCGAGGGAGGCGCCGAGGGGCCCGCCGCGCAGGCTGAACGAGGCGGGCGGGGAGGGCAGCGCCGAGGGCGGCCCGCTCTCGCCCGAGGCCCCGCCGGCTGCCTCGGGCCCGTCGGGGACGAGGGGGCAGACCTTGAGGCGGGTGGGGACGCGCAGCGGCGGCAGCGGCCGCTCCGCGGCTCTCGGTCGCGGTCGGGCGAGGTCGCCCCGGACGGCGTTGCCGGCGGCTCGGCGGGGCAGCCGGCGCCGGCGGGGCGGCGGCGCCGGGGGCGCGTCGGCGGCGTCGTCGAGCGAGGCGCTGCGGCGGCGGCGGCGGATGGACGGCTTCTGCGGGGCCGCCTCGTGCGCCGCGGCCCGCGCCGGCGGGACCGGGGAGGAGGCGCCGGAGCCCGAGTGGGAGCGGGCCGAGGACTGGGTCTGGGCGAGGGCCTCGGGGCTCAGCTCGGGCAGCCGCGAGCGTGGTCGCGGGCCGTCGTCGCGATCGATGAGGAACGACGTCTTCTTGACCAGCCGGCGCGCCCCCTCCCCGCCCAGCGCCGCCGCGCTCGCCGCCAGCGCCTCCTCGCCCGGCGCCAGCGCCGCGAGCCCGGCGGCGCCAGCCGCCGCCCCCGCCTCGGCCTCGCTGTCCGGCCGCGGCGAGACGAGGCTCTCCCAGGGGTTCCCCACCGCCTCCTCCGCCCCGGACGCGTGCCTGGCCGCCGCGCCCCGCGCCCGTGAGGCCCGCCCGAGCGACGAAGGCGGAGGGGGGTACGACGCACTCGGGGTCGTTCTGGACGCGGGTGGAGGACTTGGCCGCGCGGGAGCGGAGCGAGCTGGTGAGGCCCGAGAGGAGCGAGGCGGCGAGGCCCTTGAGGGTCGGCGCCGGCTGCTCCCGCCACGAGCCCTGCCGCGGCCCCGGCCCCGCCCCGAAGCGGACCGATGCGCCCCGGCTCGGCCCGTACGCGCTGCTCCCACGGCTCGCGGCCTCCCCGCCCTCGTCCTGGCCCCTCGCCTCCTGCGGGCAGAGGGGTACCGCGTCTCGGAGGGGAAGGTCGCGGTACCCCAGGAGGCCCCTTCGTTCGCACCTCGTACATGTCGGCCTGCTCGAAGAGCGCGTTCGCCTCGCCCTCGTCGTTCAGCACGTCCCTGGGGGTACGCGTCAACGGGCAGGGGAGGAAGAGGAGCAGGGGGGTACGTACGCTTGGAAGCGGCCGTAGGCGCGGAGGATGCGCGGGGCGCGGGGGTACCGAACCAGGAGCGCCCGGTAGTGCGCGTGGGCCTGCCGAGGAGTCAGGGCGGCGGGCCCCGGGAGCCACATCCATGGGACTCGAGATTCGGTCGCAAAGGCGTACCCGGCGCTCGGCGAGGTCGATACGGGCGAGCGTGGACTCGAGCTGCTGCGGCGGGGCTCGGCGCAAGGCGAAGGGAAGCGGGGGCGGGCGGGGGCGGGCGGGCCTGGAGGTTGAGGTCGTGGGGGTCGCCCGCCAGCTGGCCCCAGAACTGTCCCCGGGAGAAGGCCCCCGGTCAGCCAGAAAGGCTGAAGGGCCCGGCCACCCGGCCCGGCCCGCTGGCTCGCTGGCGCGCTCGCCTTGCGGAGGGCGCGGACGCCGGCGCGGTGGTACTTGCGCGCCCCCTGCAGGTTCGACGTGTACTCTACCCCGCCCCCGCGCTCAGAGGCGGGGCCAGCGAGGCCAGCGGGGCCAGCGGGGCCAGCGGGGCGGGGGCCCCACCGATGTGGGCGATGAGGTCGCGCTTGGCGTCGCCGAGGTCGATCGCGTGCGCCTTCTGCTGCCTCTCCAGCTCGTACTGCACAAGGGGCGGGGCGGGGCGTCGGCGAGGAAGGAAGGAGGGGCGGGGCCGGGGGGGCGGGCCCCGGGCGCGCCTGGTAGATGATGTAGCGGGAGTCGAGGGCGGGGTGCAGCTTCGCCGCCTGCTGCACCTTCTCGTGCGCTGCGCGCGGCGTCAGTCGGGCGCCCCGCCGCGTCCTCCTCCCTCTTCGCGGGTCGCGGACCGAGCTCGGGGGAGCGGAGGACGCCGAAGCAGAAGGTGGCGTACGCCAGCAGCACCGAAGCCGACCCCGGGAACTTCTCCACCCCTGCCCCGCCAGGCGGGGTCAGGAGGCGGCGGCGGGGGCGGGGCCGGTGCCTCTGGTTGCCGGCTGACCGGCGCGGAAGATTTGGTTGGCGGCGTCCACGGCCGCCTCGTCGAAGTCGGCCTCGGCCCCGGCGCCGGCCGCCGAGTCGAAGACGAAGCGCGCGGCGATCTCCACGTGCAGCGGGCTCTTGATCCGCCGCACCTGCCGGGGCGTCGGGTCCAGAAGGGGCCGCCGCGCGGGGCCCGCACGATGTCGATGCGGCCGGTGCACATCTGCAGGCGGAAGCGCGCCCACGCGAAGGCCAGACCCGCCAGGTACGCCGGCACCTGCGGCCGAGGCTGAGGCCGAGGCCGAGGCCGTGGAACGAGAACGAAAGGGCGCACGGTGCCGCCGAGGAAGGCGTAGGAGAGGCCCGGGAGGCGCTCGCCGTAGTGGGCGTCCAGCACGCACAGCAGCGACATGTACGAGAAGGCCCCGAAGACGCCTGCCCCAGGCTTGGCGGGGCGGGGCGGGGGACGAGGGCGGGGGGGAGGGGCCGGGGAGCGGCGCACCGGCCTGGTGCATGTTGGCGGGGAGGCGGTGGTAGGGGTAGTAGGAGAGCGTGGCGTAGAGGAAGGCCAGCCCCGAGCCGAGGAAGAGCAGGCCGAGGAGGATGGGGGGTACAGAGTCGATGTTCACCAGCACCTGCCCCGGGTCGGCGCCCGCCGCACCTCCTTTGGGGGGCGGGGGTACGGGGCGCGCACGGAGAGGGCTACGTTGTTGAGGAGGAAGAGGGCGTCCACACGCGAGTGCGGCCTACCCCGGCGTCAAAAACAAGAGGGGGGGGGGGGGGGGGGGGAAATCAGGGGCACCTTGAGAAGTACTCGCGCTCGCCCTCGGGCCCGGCCTTGGTCGCGTCGGGCTCGAAGAAGAGCAGAGCGGCGGCGAAGGCGAAGGCCGTGAACAGCAGCGCCGCCGCCAGCGACACCAGCCTGGGGGTACGGGTACCGGGTCGGAACGGGGGTACGGGATAAGGTGGAGAAGGAATGGGCACATGAGCGGGATGTGGGGGCCCGTCCAGCAGATGAGGTTCTCTGCGGGGCGGTTGGGGGAGGGGGGTACATGGGAGCGAAAGGGGTACCGGGGAAGTAGTTGTGGGCGGTGGGGCGACCGCTGGAGCGAAGGGGGCAGTTCCACGCGGCCGAAAACACTGGGTTTTTTTGTGTGTGTGGGGGGTCAGAGCTGGGGGTACGCTGTCTAGGAGGTCCCGGGGGTACCGGAGATGAGGGGCATGTAGAGGAGGGAGATGCAGCGGGATACGGCGAAGTGGAGGAAGCGGAGGGGGAACATGAACCGGAAGTCCTGCCTCGCAAAAGCGTAGCTGTACCCGGCGTGAGGGGGGTACGAAATTCCGAAACGACAGGGGGGTACGCACCCGACGTAGGCGGCGGTGGCGAGGCACAGGCCGACGAGCGCGGAGGCTGTCCAGAAGATCCCGAGGTAGATCTCGTACCGTAGGCTGCGGGGGGTACCGGATTCATGGAAGAGCCGGTTTGGGGGTACGGGAGAGCCGGAGTGGGGCGGGCCTGGAGAGGCGGAAGGGTACTGCGAGGCGGAGGACCTCCCGGACGGGGTTCGCCTGCGGGCCGGGGGGCGTGAGGGGGGTACGGGTGAGGCGCTGTCGGCGGGGGTACGCGCGATGGTGCCGAGGCCGGCCCAGGAGAAGAGCTGCATGGGGAAGAGGAGGAACTGGAGTCCCACGATCGCCGCCTCCAGCACTGCGATGCGAACGAAGCGCGCGTCTGGCCCCCCGCGGGCCTCCGCGCACAGCTCGGAGTCGGGGGGCGGACCGGCCCACGCGAGGCGACGCTGCGAGCCGCGGGACATCACGGCGACCTGCGCGGGGCGGGGCCGGGCGGCGCGCTCAGCGGCGTGGCCCGGGGAGCCCGCCCCCCCCCAAGACGGCCGGCGGACCACTCCGAAGACCTGCCCCGAGCGTCAGCGCGGGCGCGGGGGTCGAGCCCGGGTCGGGCTCGGGGGGCGCGCACGGTCTCCTGGAAGAGGCGGGCGACCTCGCCGAGGCCGAAGAGGGCCGACGTGTTCCCCGAGGAGGTCGTCGAGCCCGTGAAGCGGTTGCTCCCCTCCCCGTCCCCGCCGCTCGTCGCTGGCCCCGCGGCCGCCCGTCACGCGAGGAGGGGCGAGGCGAGGCGGGGCGCCTCTTCTTCTTCTAGGGCCTGAGCTGCGCGGGCGGGGGGCGGGGGGGCGGACCCGAGGCGCGGTCGCTGAGGACGAGCTGGCTCCCGAGTCCCGTCACGCTGCGGTTCCGCGAGGCGAGCGCCGCGTGCCGCCCCCGCTTCGCCCCGGCCCCGCCCGCCGGCCCCGCCGGCGCCGCTCCGTCCGCCATTGCTGCGCCCTAGCTGGCAGGAGCGCCTCGCGCACGGCCGCCGGGCCCCCGATCGCTGGGCCACCCGCCGCCTCCTCGGCAGCTCCTGCGGGGCTTTGGCTCTGTTAGCTACCGATGATTGCACGCGCACGTGGTGGGAGGCGCGCGCAGCGGCGCACCACGCGCACCGGCAGTCTCGGCGCGCGCCAACCCAGCACTTCAAGCTTCAAGCGCCCGTTGCAATTGGGCCACAAGCCTCCTCTGCTCAGCCGCGCTCCTCGGCAGCCTCCGACCGCCTTAGCTACCAGCTGCAGTGCACGTGGGGGGTCAAAAAACTGCGCATGCGCGGCGCGCGCGGCGCCTCGCGCGCATATGCATGCAGCCTCGGCGCACCCAACGAGGCTCGAGCGCGATCCTTTGCGCTTTGTAAGCGAGGTTACGTGAAGTTGCACCTGGCTGCTGCTGGACCTCGGCACGCGCTGAGGTGCTGCGCACCTCCGACAGAGCTCCGGAAGCCGCGCGAACTCACAGCTGTCCGGCGCCTCCGGGCGCTTCCAGGCTGCAAGCTGGAAGTAGCTATATCTTGGAAGTTGCAGGCGCACTGCGGCAGTGCGCTGGTTGCAGCCTTGCAGGCAGCTTGCGCACGCGCGTGACTTCGGTCACCTGCGGGTACGGACTCTGCGGAGAAGCACAAGGTTGCGCGCGATCAATCAATTCGGCCCCTCCGGGGGAAGAAGATCTCTTGGGGTACACGCGTGCAACGCGCCACATCCGCGCTGCCGGCGCCGCGCCATCCGCAGGCTAGCTATATAGCATCAGCGACAGAGCCGGCTGCTTGGCCGTCGCCTGCGCATGCGCTTTCGCTGCGCCGCGGTCTCGTCAGTGAGAGTCGTCACCCCCGTGGCGCTAGCTGGCCGCGCGACTTCGAACACGTGTCCACACCTCCGAGCGAGGGGGGGGGGGGGGGGAGGAACGCCGAGTGCAGGCCTCTGTTCGCCGGTTCATCATGCGCTCTTCCGAGTGCCTGCTTGGCGCGGAGAGACCGCCAGCGAGGCGCCTCGGGCCGAGTCGATTACGATCCGGCGCGCATCGGCATCATTCGCTCTCTTCCAAGGCATCGATCGCAGCAGCGCCCGTCGCTTCCCGCACGGCAGCAGCACCAGCGCTCTCAGGCGATTCGTTCGCGCACGGGTGGGTGGTGTTGGGTGGAAGCCGCGCTCGGGCGGCCTTCGGACGCGGATCGGCGCGTTCGATCTCATCTGCGTGACAATCGGAAGGTGCGGGGCGATATGCGCACGCGAGGAGCGCTCGCGCCGCGGGGGCTGACGTCGAGATGCTCGCGCACGCGCGCAGATCTGCGCCTTCGTACCGAGTGGCGGCTCTCGGCGCTCCCTAGGCCTCTGCGCTCGTCGCCTACGCCTCCGGACGGCAGCCGCCGCCGGAGATAGAGCTAGGCCCCGCCTCCAGCATCCAGCGCCAGCTCAGCGCAGCTCCACATCGGCCGGGAAAGCGTTCGAACTTGAAGCAAGGAAGCCCGGAGGAGCGCGGCGCGTGGTCGCGGCGTCCCGGAGAGCGGGGATCCCCCAGCCATGACGCGGTTAGCGCGCCCGCGGGGCGCCGCGGCGGTGCTCGTGCTGCTGCTGGCGCTCGCCCTGACCGCGGTCACATCCGCCCAGAGTGCGCGCCGCCGCTCGCCCGCCCCCCGCGCCCCGCGGCCGGCCGCCTGACCTGACCGCGCCGCGCAGTGATCGGCTACGTGACGCCCACGGCGGGCTCCGTCGCGGGCGGGACGTACCTGACGATCGTCGGCAACGGCTTCTCGGAGTACAACGGCGACTTCACGAGCTCGAACGGCGTCATTGTGGGCGGCGCGCCCTGCCGCGTCCTCCCCTACTACACGACGAGCACGCGCGTCGTGTGCGAGACGGCGCCGAGCGCCCCCGCCGAGGGCGTGCCGGTCACCGTCATCGTCGACGGCAAGGAGTCCTCCGTCGCCACCCTCTTCAGCGTGCGCCCGCTCGGATTCCCGTTCCGCGCCGATCTCGCGCTGACGCGGCGGCAGGCGTTCTCGTACCGGGAGGGGAACACGCCGGCGCTCTCCTCGATCGAGCCGCAGGCCGGCAGCTTTGGCGATCCCGTCTCCCTCCGCGGCTCCAACCTCTCCATCCGGTACGCCCTTCTGATCGAATTTGATCCGGGCCCGGGCCCGGCCCTCATAGAACCTCTGCCCCAGCGACGTGAACGACATTATCGGGCTGTACGCCGGCGAGGGCCGCTTCGGGCTCTTCAACGCGAGCTCGGGGGCGCCCTACACGGAGATGCCGACCTGGGACAAGCTCGCCGCCACCGCCGGGCCCTCCCCCGCCGGCTCCTACAACCTCACCCTCCAGGCCCGCCCAGCGCCAGGGCCCCCCTAGGCCTACCCCCCCTGGCCCTCGTCCGCTTACGCGTCGGCGCAGGTCGCGCGCCAGTACGGCAACGCGCAGCCGGCGCGCAACGAGTTCCTTATGGATGGGCAGGCCCGCCTCTACACCTTCCAGGCGCGCCCTCCAGCTCCCCGGCCGCTCGTCCGCTCGCGCGCGCCGCGCCGCTCTGATGCCTTCGGCAGGTGTACCCCGCGATCACGGGCCTCTCGGCGCCGGCGGCGTCGGTCCGGGGCGGCCTCTCGCTGACCGTGCGCGGCTCGGGCTTCTCGCCTGTCCCCGCCGACAACGAGGTCACCGCCGGCGGCCTCCCCTGCGACGTCACCTTCTCCACCTACGACCACGGTACCCCCACTGCGCTCTTCCGCCCCCCCTCCCCGCGCGCCCCGCTGACGGGCGCGGCGCGCAGTGGTGTGCACGACGCGGGCCGGCGCGGCGTTCGTGGCGGGGGCGGGCGAGCTCTTCCCCGGCTCCCGCGGCGTTCGCTTCCGGGGCTGGACGGGCGTCAGCGGCGGCCTCTCGGCGCTCAAGGCCGACCGGCGCTTCCCCGCCTCGCCCAACGTCTCCCGCCTCCTCCCCGCCGCCTTCGAGGCCCCCCGCGACTGGGGCGTCAACACCGGCCAGCTCATCGAGTGCGGCCCTCGATCTCCCCTCTTCCATCCTTGAAGTCTGCCCCTCACTTTCCTCTTCTTCCTCCCCCTCAGAGCCTACTTCACGGCCCCGATGGACGCGGTGTACACTTTCTTCCAGTCCTCGGACGACGCCAGCGAGCTGTGGGCCGGCCCGAGCCCCGCCAACCTCACCCGCGCCGCCCGCGTCGACACGTGGACGGCCCCCCGCACCTACGCCTCCAGCCCGGCGCAGGCGTCGCCCAAGATGGCGCTCAAGAAGGGCGAGCGGCTCTTCCTGCGCTCCCTGCAGCAGCAGGGCAGCGGCGGCTCGAACCAGGACGTCGCCGTGCGGGTCGGCGCGCCGCTCTACACGAATGCGCAGGCCGCCAACGCCGTCGACGAGCGCCAGGTCCCCGATTTCCTCGATTTCCGTGTGTATCTTCTGCTCCTAAGCTCTTCTTCGCCGCCGCGCAGCGCGTGTACTTGCGCGGGGCGCCCAGGAACGACGTGCAGACGATCACGATCGCGAACGGGACGGCGAACGGCACCGTGCAGCTGGCCCTCGGGCCGCTGACGGCGACCGTGCCCGGCAACGCCTCCGCGGCCGAGGTGAAGGCGGCCGTCGAGTCGCTCGTCTTCGCGATGGACCGGACGGACGGCGGCCTCCTCCAGCCCCCCGACCTCCTCTTCCGCGACTCGTTCGAGGCCGGCGGCGCCTGGCAGCGCCGCTCGGGCGCTGCCACGGCCGCCGCCGACGACACGACGGCGTACGCCGGCTCGGTCTCGATGCGCGTCGAGGGCGGCGCCAGCGTGCGCGCCTTCGAGCGGGAGATGAACCTGCGCCCGGGGATGACCTCCGCCGGCTACGACACGAACCTCTACCCGCTCGTCTGCATGGCCTACCGCATCCCGGCCTCCACGCGCGCCAACATGCTCGGTCAGTGCCGCCGGCGGCCCTCGAGCTCCGAGCCCGCCTCGTTCCTGTGGAGTGACGCCCCTGCCCGCGTCGCAGTGCAAATCAGCGGCCAGGGCTGGCGCTCCCTCGAGATGACCATGCCGATCGACCCGACCTCGAGCTTCCCCCCCGTCGCCTCCTGGAACGTCATCGCCGACAACCAGTGGTGCGCGCGTCCCAATGCACTTAAGCGTAAGCTTCAGCCCCGCTCACGCTGCGCCCAGGCACTACACGTGCATCGACCTGGACCGGATCCTGGACGCGCGCTTCGGCGCGGGCCAGCGCTTCGTGCAGAGCATCGTCCTCGCCGGCGACGGCGTCAGCGAGCCGGCGGGCGCCTTCTGGATCGACGAGTTCTCCGTCTCGGGCTACGTCCCCGAGTGGGTCCAGTCCGTCTCCGTCGCCCGCCGCGCCGCCGGCCCCGCCACCTTCGCGTACGACGTGAGCCTCCGCACCTGCGCGCCGGCCGCCGACATCTCCGCCTCGGCCCTCTCCGGCCCCGCCCCGCTCGCCGCGTCGGCCGCCAGGAACCAGAGCGCCGAGGCCGGCCTCTCGGGCACCTTCACGCTCGCCATGCCGGGCCTCGCCAACGCGACGGAGCCGCTCGCGTGGGACGCGCCGGCCGCCGACGTGCGCGCCGCGCTGCTCGCCGTCGGCCTGCGCGCCTCGGTCCTCCGCTGGGGCTCCTGCTACGGCCTCAACTACGACGTGACCTTCGACGGCACGCCGGGCGACCTCCCGCTCCTCGAGGTCGACGCCTCGGGCCTCTCCGCGCCCTCGGGCGCCGTCACCGCCACGGCGACCGAGCGCGCCTCGGGCGGCTTCATGCTGGGGCCGATCCCCGGCGAGTTCCTCTCGACGGTCGAGCCGGCCCCGCAGGTCACCGTCCGCGTCAACGGCCTCCTCGCCGCCTGCAAGATGGACGACTGCACCTTCACGCTCTCGGACGGTGCGGGCGCGCCGGTCTCTCCCTGCAGCTGCCGGACACCGCTCCTCACTCTCGCCGCAGAGGCCACGCCCTCGGTCGCGTCGGTCGCGCCGGCGGCCGGCTTCGCCGGCGACAACGTGACCGTCTCGGGTGACTTCAAGGGCCTCAACGACACGCGCGACGCCGCCGTCGCGATCGGCGGCGTCGCCTGCGCCGCCGTCGCCCGCGCCTCGCCGTCCTCGCTCGAGTGCACCGTCCCCGCGCTGCCGGCCGGCGAGCACGACGTCGCGGTGACCGTCGCCGGCTTCGGCGCTGCCTCGAGCTCCGCCAAGTTCAACTCTACCCTGAGTGCGCCTGTACTGCGGTCTCCTCTGAACCCTGCTTCCCCGAGCTTACGCGACCTTGCGCAGGCGCGACGTCGGTGTCGCCCGCGGCGGGCGGCACCCTGGGCGGCGCGCGCCTGACCGTCTCGGGCGCCGGCCTGGGGCCCCTCGGCAACGCGACGGCCTCTGTCACCGTCGGCGGCGCGGAGTGCCCCGTGCTCTCCTCCGCGTACGGGAGCCTCGTCTGCGCGGCGCCGGCCCTCGCGGAGGGCGCCCACGACGTCGTCGTCGCCGTCGGTGGACAGTCGGCGACGCTGGCGGCCGCCTTCGCCGCCGACGGCGCCGCGACGCCCTCGGTCGCCTCGATCTCGCCGGCGGCCTGCGGCCCCTTTGGCGACGTGGCCACCTTCACCGTCACCGGGGCGCTCCTCGCGGCCGACGCCGAGGTCGCCATCGGGGGCGTGCCCTGCGCGGTCGACGCCGCGTCGGCCACCGCCTCGTCCCTCGTCTGCAGCGTCGCGCGGGCCCTCTACGGCGGCGACCTGCCCCTCTCCATCCTGCTCCCCGCCGCCGGCCGCGCCTCGGGCGCCGTCTCCGTCGCCGTCGGCACCGGTGCGCACGCCGGCCCCGGTCCCGGCCTGCCGCTCTCATTCTTCTCAATCTGACCGCGCCTTCCCGGAGCAGAGATCGCGTCGGCGAGCCCCGCCTCCGGCTCGGTCCTGGGCGGCGGTGCCGTCACGTTCGCGGGGCGGGGCTTCCCCGTCGACCCCGCGACCTTCGCCTCAGTCGAGCTCGTCTCGGCGGCCGGCGGCTCCGTCGCGTGCGCCCCGCTCTCGTCCGCGGCCGGCGCCTTCGTCTGCCGGCCCGCCGCCGCGCCCAACGCGAGCGAGCCCTTCCTCGTCGCGTCCGTCGCCTTCGGCAACGTCAGCGTCGCCCTCCCAGCCCCGGCCTACACATTCGACCCCGGTACGCCTCCATTTGCCCTCTCTACTCGAGTCCCCCGCTTAGACCCCGCGCAGCGGCCACGCCGACAATCACGGGCGTCTTGCCCCCCGCCGCCGGCATCGGAGCGACGGTCACCATTGCCGGCGGCAACTTCTCGCAGGCCGTCGGCGCGCCGACCGTGCAGCTCGGCGCGGCACCCTGCGCCGTCACGAGCGTCGCCGATGACTCCATCGTCTGCGTGGCCGGCGAGTCCCTCCCGGGCCCCGCCGCCGTCTCCGTCGTCTTCGCCGGCACGGGCGCCGCCTCGGGCGCCGCCTCCTTTGAGTACGCCGCCGAGGTCACGGGCCTCTCCAGCGCCGCGGCGTCGCTGGCCGGCGGCCTCGCGCTCCGCCTCGGCCTCGCCGGCTCCGTCAAGCTCGCAGGGCCTGTCTCCGCAGCCGTCGTGGAGCTGACGCCCGCCTCGGGCCCGGCAATCGCCTGCGCCATGACCGCCCTCGCTGCCGGCGAGGTTGCCTGCACCATGCCCGCCGTCGGCGCCGCCGCCGCCGGCGCGTACGCCATCTCGTCCGTCGCCGGCGCCGCCGTTGTTTGCTCTGACGCCGCGACCGCCTGCACCGTCACCATCGCGGCGGAGACCACGCCGCAGATCAGCTCCGTCAGTCCCGCCTCGGGCGCCAACGGCGATGTGCTCACCATCTCGGGCTTCTTCCCCACCGGCGCGCTCTCCGTCAGCATCGGCACTGCGCCCTGCGCGGTCGAGTCGTCCTCCAATGAATCCATCGCATGCACGCTCGGCCTCGGCGTCGCCGGCGCCTTCCCCGTCGTCATCCTCGTCGAGACCGTCGGCCTCGCCGCGCAGCCCGAGCCGGCCACCAGCTTTGGCTACGCCCTCTCCGTCACGTCGCTCGGGCTGCCCGTCTTCGATGGCACCTTCCGCAACGCCGGCTCTGTGCGCCTCTTTGACTGTCTTTTTCAGTCCATGTTAGCCTGACGCCCTCGCGATCGCAGACGAACGGCGGGGCGGTGCTGCACATCAACGGCACCGGCTTCGGGCCCAACGCGTCCGCCGTCGACGTGACCGTCGGCGGCCGCGCCTGCCCCGTCCTTGC
Organism: Cyanophora paradoxa; assembly: GCA_004431415.1. NCBI lineage: Eukaryota > Glaucocystophyceae > Cyanophorales > Cyanophoraceae > Cyanophora > Cyanophora paradoxa. Next base: position 80,219 of record QPMI01000490.1, on the reverse strand, counting down.
CGCCGCCTACACGAGCCTGACGTGCACGCTGCCCTCCGGCTCGGCGGGCGCGGCGCCCGTGCAGGTCGCCGTCAACGGCGTCTCCGTCGCTGGCCCCGCCTTCCAGTACTCGGCGAACTACACGCCGGCCGTGACCAGCGTCAAGCCCTCATCGGGCTTCTCAGGCGTCAGCATCACCATCATCGGCACGTACGGCAACGATAGCAGCTGGAGCCTCTCGGACATTGCGGTGACCGTCGGCGCCTCGTCGTGCACGCCCACTGCGGCCACCACCGTCGCCATCTCGTGCACGCTGAGCGCCGGCCGCGCGGGCCCCAGCCAGCGCGTCTCGGTCCTCTTCGCGGACCGCGGCTACGCGACCGTCGCGCCCACGACCCGCTTCACCGTCCCGCTCTCCGTCTTCGCCATCGCCCCCGCCACGTCCTCGTTCGCCGGCGGCCAGTCGGTGACAATCGACGGCAACGGCTTCGACCCGGCGGCCCACAACGCGACGGGCGTCACCATCTGCGGCGCACCCTGCCGCGTCACCTCGTCCTCGTACACGTCGCTCGTCTGCGTCACCGGACGCGTCTCTAGCAACACGACCGGCGCCTGCCGGATCGTCGTCTCGGTCTTCAACAGCCCAGAGGCCGCCGCCGTGAACGCGACCTTCACCAACGTGACGTTTGCCTACTCGGCGGCGTCCACGCCCACCGTCGTCTCGGTCACGCCGAACCGCGGCAGCACCGCGGGAGGCACGGTCATCACCCTCACCGGCACCGGCCTCCTCTCGGCCGCCGGCGCCGCGCCGAACGTGACCCTCGCCGGTGGCACCGTCTGCGACGTGCAGAGCGCGACGGAGACCGAGGTGGTCTGCGTGACGCGCGCCTCCAGCCACGGCATGCCGATGGCCCCCGCGGTGCTCGTCGCCGGCAAGGGCCTCGCTGACGCGTCGGCCACGTACGCGTTCGCGGACCTCTGGAGCCGCCGCACGACCTGGGGCGGCGCGGCGCCGCCGGCGGACGGCGACTCGGTGGTCATCCTGGCGCACCAGACCGTCCTCCTCGACTGCTCGCCCGCCAAGCTCCGCCTCCTCCTCATCGAGGGCTCCCTCATCTTCGACGACCAGGGCGACTACGAGCTCCGCGCCGAGTGGGTGCGCTCAGAGAGCAGCCGTCGCTGCGAAGACCGGAAGCTGCAGCTGACGCCTGCCGCAGATCATGCTGCGCGGGCACCACGCGCGCCTCCAGATCGGCACGGAGGGCAAGCCCTACCAGCACAAGGCGACCGTCACCCTCTACGGCACGCCGCTCTCCTACGAGATCCCCAAGTACGGCGCCAAGGTCAGCCCCGCCGTCCCAGCGCTCGGAACCGGCTTCTGTCGAGCTCTGAAATCTGATTGCCCGCCGCAGGTCATCGCGCAGCGCGGCGGCGTCCTCGACTTCCACGGCACGCCGCGGCTGCCGTGGACGCAGCTGGCGGCGACCGTCTGGCCCGGCGACGCGAACATCACGCTGAAGGAGCCCGTGGACTGGGAGGTGGGCGGCCGCGTCGCCGTCGCCTCGAGCTCCTTCGACGGGGACGCCGAGTCGGAGGAGCGCGCGATCGTCGCCGTCTCGGAGGACCGCCGCACGGTCGTCCTCGACCGCCCCCTCAACTACCGCCACCTCGGCGTCATCGACATGTTCGGCGGCAAGACCATCGACATGGCGCGCCATTTGCAATCGCTGCTCAAAGCTTTTCCTCTCTATTTCTCACGCGCTTCGCCCGCAGCGTGCGGAGGTGGCGTACCTGACGCGCAACGTGCTCGTGCGGGGCGACCCGGAGTCGACGCTCGCGTTCCGCTTCGGCGCGACGATGCTGATCCACAGCATGGCCTCGATGGGCATGGCGTCGACGACGCGGATGGACAACGTCGAGTTCTTCGACGTCGGCCAGGCCTTCACGCTCGGCCGCTACGCCATCCACTTCCACATGATGGGCGACACCACGCAGTCGTACGTGCGCTCGTGCGCCATCCACCGCTCATGGAACCGCGCGGTGGCGGTGCACGGCGTCAACCGCCTGCGCGTCACCCGCAACGTGGCGTACCGCATCGAGGGCCACGCATACTTCCTCGAGGATGGCGTCGAGCGCGAGAACGTCATCGACCAGAACCTTATCATCGTGCGCGGCCGCAGCGGACCCGCTCTAGATCTGCGTTTCTCTCACTCACGCTTTCGCGTTCAGACGAACATCCCCTCGTTCTCGATGCTCAACACGGACCAGCAACCCGCCGGCTTCTGGATCGTGCACCCGACCAACTACATCGTGCGCCTTTTGCTTGCTAGTCACCGTACCAGTTGACAGCGCTGATTCCGCTGCGCAGACGAACAACGTGGCGGTCGGCTCGGACTGGGGCTTTTGGTACCAGCTGCTTGGGGCCCCCGACGGCGCCTTCCTCGGCAACACGGAGATCTGCCCCAAGTGCGCGCCCCTCGGCGAGTTCCGTAACAACACCGGTGCGAGCATGTAGTTTCGCGGCGCGACTCGCGCCCGCTCTGATACGATGGCAGCGCACTCGTCGGGCCGGTACGGCTTCCGCATCTTCCCCGAGTTCTACCCCAGCACGGTCCCGTTCGTCCGCAACCGGCCGGCCCCCGCCGTCTTCCACAACTTCACGACGTACGCCAACGGGCGCAACGGCTTCACGGCGACGGCGGTCTCGTGGGTCACCTTCCGTGACATGATCCTCGTCGACAACAAACGCTTCGGCTTCGAGGTGACGGGCGTGCACCCGGGCGAGGACGGCTGGATCGACATGGCGTTCGGCGGCACGCTCGGCCGCGGCAACCACCGCAACTCGTTCGAGAACATCTCGCGGGCGGAGGACATCGTCGTCGTGGGCAGCTCGCAGTACAACCCGACGCGGGGCGAGGGCCGCGTCGGCGTCTGGACGCCCAAGTCCTACGGCTTCACCATCTCCAACGTGACCTTCGTCAACTTCGAGGGCGAGGGTGACGCCGTCTTCGAGCCGGGCGCCAAGGCCCACTCCCGCCAGGGCGGCTTCAACACCTGGGTCGAGAAGCTCAAGTTCGAGAACGTCTACTGGTGCCCGCCTTCTCGCTGTCTGAATCCACTCGGAGCAGCGCGCTCAATCTCTCTCCAGGTACGCTCGGTACGCGTGGCAGGATGTGGGCATCGTCACGGACGTCGACGGCACCCTCACCGGCACCCCCGGCGGCCAGATCCTGGTGCGCTCCAGCTCCGCGTCGCCTCGTAATCACACGCGCCCTCACTCTTCGGCGCCCGCAGATGCCGACGCCGCACACGCTCGCGCTGCCGGAGTGCTCGCACCCGCCGGGCTGGCGCAGCGCCGTCTGCACGGGGGCGCCCTTCCGCCGCGTGCACATCAACGGGATCGCGCCGAGCGCGCTCGACTTTAAGTTCCTTCTCGTCACCGACCTCGGCACGAACGCCACGCTGCAGGTACCCTGGGACAAGTACAACGAGGTCCGCCTTAACTTTGCGTCTCGACGGTCTTTGCTTCTGCTTGACGTTGACGGCGCGCCTCCCCAGTTCGGCTGGGTCTTCCTCGCCAAGGTCGGGCGCCGCTACTCGCTGCAGTGGGACTTCCAGGGGACGGGCGCCCCGCTCGCAAGGGCGTACGTCGACCCCGAGGACTTCAACCTGCACGCCTCGCTCTGGCACCCGAACGAGACCATGTACCTCCAGTTCGACTTCACGTCGGCCCCGGACCACGTGCACGTCCGCCGCACCCTCCGCGGCGTCGCCGCGACCCGCACCGAGATGGCCGGCACGCCGCTCGCCGAGCTGCTCAGCAGCCCCGGCGCCGGCGCCTTCAACTACACGCGGAGCCCGTCCTCGTGGACGCTCGCCGTCGGCTGCGTGAACGACAGCTCGCCGACGTGGCTCGCGACGCCCGTCCACATGTGCCCGGACTCTGGCTGCCCGGCGCCGCCGTCGGTGCCGGAGGCGCCCGGCAACGACACGTGGTTCCGCTGGTCGGACCCGAAATCGTGGCCCGAGCGCAACTTCACGGTCCCGCGGGCCGGCGAGGACGTCCTGATCGAGTCCTGGCGCCGCATGGTCCTCGACACGGCCACGCCGGGCCTCAACCGCGTCACCGTCCGCGGCTGGCTCCGCTTCGACGAGTCCGTCTCGAACACGACGCTGTCGCTCGTGGCGCGCAACGTGCTCGTCACCGCCACGGGGCGCCTCACCATCGGCAACGCCACCAGGCCCTTCCTCAACCGCGCCGAGGTCGGCCCCTTCCGCGCCCCTGGACGCATCGAATCTGACTCGCGCTGCGCGTGCCCCAGATCGTGCTCACGGGGAGCCGCTTCGCCCCGAACGACTGGGCCCTCTCGAACACGCTCAACCTCGGCACCAAGGGCCTCGCCGTCTTCGGGCGGCTCGAGGCGCACGGCATCCCGCCCCTCAAGTCCTGGACGGTGCGTTAGCGATCTCTGTCTTGTCGTGTGTTTCCGTGATCTGAGACCGTTCCGCAGCGCCTGGACGGGGACGCCATGCCGGGCGCCACGCAGGTCGTCGTCGACGGGCCGCTGGCGCGCCTCAACGACACGATCGCGATCGCCGCCGCCGACTGGGACGCGAACCAGTGGGACCGCGCCGTCGTCGTCGGCGTGCGCCTGAACGGGACGCGCCAGACGCTCACGCTGGACCGCCCGCTGCGCCACCGCCACTTCGGCACGCTGCAGACCATCACCCGCGCCGACGGGCGCGTCCTGACCTTGGACACGCGCGCCGAGGTGGCGGTCCTGACGCGCAACGTCGTCATCCGCGGCTCGGACCCGTCGCCCGTCTCGGTGCTCGAGGAGCAGTTCGGCGCGCACGTCCTCGTCGGCCGCTACGACGAGCCGCGCGCCTCGGGCGGCCCGCTCGTCGGCGTCGGGCGCGCCGTCTTCGACTCCGTCGCCTTCGAGTCGTTCGGGCAGGACGGCCTCGACCGCTCCGGCGTCATGTTCCGCAACCTCGGCGCCGCCGCCGAGGGCGCCGCCGTCGTCCGCCGCTGCGCCTTCGGCCTCGGCTACTCGCCCGCCCTCTCCATCCGCGCCAGCGCCGGCGTCGTGTTGGAGGAGAACGTGGCCTTCGACTCGATCGGCCCCGTCTTCGTGATGGAGGAGACGGCGACGCGGGCCCGCATCGTCGGCAACGTCGCGATCGCGACGCGCTACCAGGCGCGCACCGCCAAGGACAACCGCCGCAAGATGGCCGCCTTCTCCCTCGAGGCGACCGACCTCGCCGGCTCCGTCATCGCCGGCAACGCCGTCGGCGGCTCCGAGCGCGGCGGCTTCAAGTACGCCGGCGTGCAGTGCGGGCCCTCCTCGGGCCAGGCGCCCGTCTTCCGCAACAACACGGCGCACTCGGCGCTCGTCGGCGTCATCCTGGTCGAGAACACCGAGCCGTGCGCGCGCGTGAGCGACTTCACGGTCTGGAAGAGCTGGGACTACGGCATCTACGTCAACATCCTGGGCGCCTCCTTCCTCGAGGTCGACCGCGTCAACCTCGTCGACAACAAGCAGGGCATGCTCATCACGGTGCGATGTCGAAGAGCAATCTCGGATGTTGCGTCCTGGCCTATAAAAAAAATCTAAACTCCCTCGACAGCTCGGGAGGGGCCGCGAGGTGCAGTTCCGCAACTCGGCCGTCGTGGGCCACACGGCGCAGCGCGACTGCGCGCTGCGGCCGCCGGCGTACCGCCCGGTCGAGTCGCACGAGCACTCGGACCCGACCGTCGGCGTCTTCGTCGCCTCTTTCCCGACGGTCCTCAAGGACGAGGACTGGCCGGCCGGCGGCGTCAAGGAGCCGCCGTCGCCCCTCGGCGAGGCCTTCTTCTCCAACGTCCTCTTCGCCAACTTCGGGCCCGCCTTCGACTCCTGCGGGTGCTCGATTACAATGCACACATTTCCGAAGTTTGCATGCAGTCTCTTACATCCTTCTGCTTTCCTCAGCGTCGCGTCGTGGGGCATGACGAACAACAACAAGAGCGGGGACCGCTGCGTGGCGCACACCTTCTCGGGCATCGAGCTCGCCAACGTCTCGCGCGAGGACTTCGTCCGCTTCGGGCCGCCCGCGCCACCCGACGAGGACACCTGCGGCAACATGCACTGCGACGCCGCCAAGAAGTGGTCCGCGCGAGTCCGCCCCCGTCCTTCCTTTCTTTCGCCTGACGCGGCCGCGCGCGCCGCCCGGCAGCCTCTTCCGCGACGCCGACGGGACGCTGACGGGCTTCCGCGGCGGCTCGGTCATCACGTCGCACCAGGCCTTCTCCGACGACTGGCTCCGCCTCGACGTGGCCGCCGCCGCCGCCGGCGACATGTCCCGCCCCCTCCAGGTCCCGTGGGCGCGCTGGAACCCGGCGCAGCCCGTGGAGGGCATCGCCCGCAAGGACTGCCTCCTCGTCCCGGCCGGCAACGCGTACTGGTGCCTGGGGCCGGAGCTCAACCACCAGCAGGTCGTGTTCGCCTCGCAGGACGCGGACAGCCTGACGCGCCGCATCGGCCCCGTCGGCGTCTACGTCGATGACGCGCTCGACGTCATCAACGGCCCCTCCTTCTTCGGCTGGTGCATGGGCTACCGCTGCCGCACGAAGCCGTCGACCTTCTTCACCGTCATCCCCGCCGGCCGCCGCGCCAACGTCTCCTTCACGGGCACCATGCCCGACGTGATGACCGTGAGCCAGCTGACGGGCACCGCCTCCGACTCGATGGTCGTCTCGCTCCTGTACATGCGGGCGCACCGCATCGACGTCTTCGTCCGCGGCGCCGGCGCCGGCGCCGGCGCCGCCGTGGCCTCCGTCTTCGTCCCGATGAACGCGAGCGTGCCGCGGCTGACTGACCCCGTCGGCTCGAACCACTTCGACTTCGTGGCGCGCCGGCTGCACCTCGTCGTGCGCGGCGGCGGCGCCGTCGTCACCCTCCGCGTCGTCCCCGTCGTCAAAGTCTCCCTCACCGTCGAGATGCCCACCGAGCAGTTCCTGTGCGCTCCGCTCGCATCCGTTCTCGATCTCTTCGAAGTGAAAGCCGAAGCTTAATTGCTGATCGCCCCGCCTGGCAGCAACTCGGGGACGGCGAGCTTCGTGCAGGGCCTGGCCTTCATGCTGAACATCGACCCGCTGCGCATCCGCGTCGTGAGCGTCGTCGCGGGGACGAGCCGGCGCAGCCTGCTGGCAGGCGAGTCGACCGTCGACGTCCACATCCTCCCCGAGGGGTGAGCCGCGAGCTCGAGCGCGCCGCCCGCAGTGCCGCCCGCGGCCGCCGCTCACGAACCGCGTCTTTGCCCCGCAGCTACTCGGAGCAGACGCCGCCGGCGACGACGGACGAGGTGCCCGTCGGCTCGGCCGCACTCAATGGCACCGACGCGGCGGCGAGCGCGAACGCGACGGGGCCGGCCGCGGGCGGCGGCGGCGGCAACGGCACGTGCACGGTGGACGACATCGTGATGGGCGCCAACTGCACGACGGCCGCCGAGGAGCTGTACGGCGAGCTGGCGCAGCTGGCGGCGCTCATCGCCGCCAAGACCGAGTCGGGCAACTTCAGCGCCCTCCTGGCGCAGGCGGCGAACATGACCGTCCGCGACGTGCTCGTCGAGACGCCGCCGCCGCCGCCGGCCCCGCGCTCCGTCAGCGACGAGCCCGCCGAGCCCGAGGCGGCGCCCGCGCAGCCCACGCCCGCGCCCACGCCGGCCGCCGCCGCCGCCGCGGAGGGGGCCGCGCCGTCGCCCGCGCCCTCGGCGCAGCCGGCGGCCGCGCAGCCGAGCCCAACGCCGGCCGCGGGCGCCGAGGAGACCTCTGCACCGGCGTCTGCGCCAACGCCGCAGCCGATCTCGCTCACGCTGCGCATCGCCGTCGCCTCTGCGGACGTCTGCAACGACTTCATCGCGAGCAACTCGCCGGCGGCCATCGCGGCGTCCCTGGTCGAGTCGCTCGGGCGCGGCGCCGGCCAGCTCTCCGTCGGCGCCGTCCGCTGCGGCTCCATCCTCATCGACGTCGCCATCGCGGCCGCGGCCGGCGGCTCGGCCCCGGCGCCGGCGTCCCTCTTTGAGTCGCTGGCGGCGCGCGTCAGCGCCGGCACGCTGCGCCTCGGCGGCCTCACCGTCAGCGGCGTCTCGAACGTCGCCGGCTACTCGTACAGCGCCCCGGCCCCGCCAGCCTCGTCCGACCCGCTCGCGCCCGTCGCCGGCGGGCAGTCGGGCGCCGGCGCCGGCTCTGGCCCCGCCACCAACACCGCCCAGCAGCCGTCCACGCCGGGCTCGGGCTCGGGCTCGGGCTCCACCTTCCAGGGCCCGGCGCGCCGTCGCTTGACACGAGCGTCGCGGGCGGCTCGGGCGCCCAGCAGCAGCAGCAGCAGCAGCAGCAGCAGCCGGCGGGGGCCTCGGGCGTGAACCAGGCGGCCGTGGTCGCCGGCATCGTCGTCGGCGCCGTCGCCGCGGCGCTCGTCGTCGGCCTCTCCGCGTACGGCATCCGCCGCACGCTCGTCCGCCGCAGCCGCTCCCGCGTCGCCGGCATCGACCTCGACCAGCCCGACGGCGACGGCGACGGCGGCCCCGTCGAGTTCACGAACCTGCGCGCCCTCGGCGCCGGCGCCGGCGCCTTCGCCCGCGCCGACAGCGCGGTGTACCACATCGGGCCGGCGCGCGGGCAGAGCGACCGGCCGACCGCGCACCCCGAGATCCCGACGCTCTCCGCCATGCCGCCCGCCCTGGACGACGGCGACGGCGGCGGCAGCGTCGTCATCTCGGCCGTCGTCGCCTCGCCGACGAGCTTCCTGAACATGCACACGGGCCCGCACGGGCGCCACGGCCACGGCGGGCACGGGCACGGGCACCACGCGGTGGCCCCGACGCAGGCGCACTTGGCGGCGCTGGCGGAGGAGGCGGCCGCCGCCGCCGCGGTGGTCGCGGATGAGGGCGACACGAGCGGGCACTGGCGCGAGGTGCAGGTCGTGCGCAAGCAGCCGGCCCTCTCCCGCCAGAGCTCCGTCACCTCCAACCCGGGCGCCTCCACCTCCGCCCGCTTCCGCAAGCTCTCCAACGGCCCCAAGTCTTAGATGACGTCCCCCGGCGTGTGCACCGTTCAGCTTATTCCTTGGAGAACTGCGCATAATTTATATGTCTCCTTGAAGAACTATTCTTATTTCTGCGGGCGTCCCCGCGTTTGTTCAACTTCTAGATCTTTAGATTCGGATTCGGAGGCTTTTTTTTGAGAGGCTACGGAGTCACCGGTGTTGCGACTCGTCTGTATTTCACTTTCAGTATATTATGTCGTATACGTATGACATTCAAGTAGCCTAGCAGGATTCATTGTGATCTCTGTCCCATGTACGATAGTGGTATTAATATCGGGCTTGAGAATACGCATGGACAGATCTAGGTGCATGGACGGATCAATATGCTTGAAATCTAGATTTGCATGCGCATGTGTTCCCGCAGCAGGCCGGCCCAGCTAGCCCGGGGAGAGACTTATATATCTGCAGCTGCAGCGTGCATATGAGTGTGCCACTAGGTGCCTATAGCTAGCGCTGGTGCAAATTGCAGCGTGCAAATGAGCACGTGCACGTGCACTAGCTTAAGTGCCACGGTGACCGCGCCCAAGCTGCAAGTACTAGTAGTACAGTACTTGTGGGCCGGTGCGCATGCGGGCGGGGGGATCCAGGCGCCACAGTGCGTGTGTCACTACGCAACTGCTCGTTGACGTTGGCTCATTATCATGAGATCATGATCACGTAAGCCTATTTCGAATTCATGATCAGGTGCAGCGAGGCAGTCAGAAAACAACATTATATACATATTAATCCCGCCTATAGCTTTAATTTTACGAGTGATGTGGAGCTGGCCAACTCGTACGTTTCGTATCATCGGATGCGAGTTTAATTCACAACTGCAAGAATTTCGTAGTTCGAACATCAGCATCGCGCATTGATCAAAATCCTATCGAAAACATCATAATCTTATTTACTGTCAATTTTTTTTTTTTTTAAGATCTACGGTGGGCGTGCCCACTCGTAGTACACAACGAGGATACAAGTCACGGTATCGGGAATCACAGGGATACTGTCAAGCCGAGTCACGCTTGCTCTAATAGTATTGCAATTTTTATTGCAATTGTGGGATCATTGTAGGATCTGTGTGGAGGGCACGACGCAAATCTAATTCGAAATATACTATATCTAAGTAACGCCTGCGCAACTAGTAATATTATATACTACGACATCAGATCTGGAGCTGGTACGTAGATCTAGCTATAGAGCCTTTCATGCTATAGCTACGCGTTCTCGACCTTGTCAAGCTGCTCGAGAATGTGCACCATACTCGGGGCGGAGGCGTTCCGTGGCAAGACCGCCCGCGCCGCATTTGGCGCCGGCACGGCGCCGGCGTGCACGTGCGGCGCGGGCGCCGCCGGAGAGGCCGGGGCACCGAGGTTCGCGAGGTGCCAGACCTCGCGGGGCGGGCCCGGGAGCTCGCCGGCGCCCGCTTGTTGAACCGTGTGCGTCATGTCCACGAGGCTCGCCGAGCGCCGCTGCCTTCGCATAGGCGGTGCCAGGGGCCTCCTCGCCTCTTTTGAGAGCGACGGGCCCTGCTCCGGGGCCGGCGCGGACGCGCGGAGCGCGTCGGCGAATTTGATCGCGGGGGCGGCCGCGGCGGGGGGCGCTGGTTCCGGATCCGGAGGGAGGGGGCTGTCGCGGGGCCGCGGCGGCGTGGGAGGCGTGAACCGGGCGCTCTCCAATTGCAAGCCGAGAGGCTCCGCTCCAGCGGGGGGCAGGGGCGGGGCCAGCGCGGGGTGGCGCGGGGAGTGCTGGGGGGAGGACGCCAGCTCCGGTGCCGGGCGCGGGCTCCCGTGCTCGGACGGAGCCGGTCGCGGCGATCGCGAGCTCGAGGCAGACGAGGGAGGCGCCGCGGAGGCGGGGCGCGGGGCGGCGGGCGTGGCGATCGCGACGAGAGGGGCGGCGAGGCCGGGCCCCGCCTCGAGCTCGTGGAGGGGGACGTCGAGGGCGACCGGCTCGCCGGTGCTCCCGAGCACGGGCGCCACGTCCAGCACCACAGACGCCACCCGCCTCGTCCGCCCCGCCGGCCCCTGCTCCGCGGCAGCCCGCGGGCCCGGGCCGGAAGAAAGAAAGAAGTCGCTCGGCGCGGGGGCAACGGCGCTGCCGCGCCGCCCGAGGGACCGGGTCGTTGGCACGGGCCAGGCCGCCTCGCCTTCTGGCCCCTCCCCTGACCCCGATCCCGCTGCCGATGCGTGCGCCTCGCGGAAGCTGAACGGGCGGCGCGGCAGCCTCGTCGCCGTCGCCGGCGGCGTCGTCGGGTCCAAGGTGCAAGCAAGGCCTGCGTCGGCGCCGGCGCCGGCGCCAGCCTCGAACTCCGTCCGCTCGAAGCTGGGGGTCCGCTCGGCTGAGACCGCCGTCGTGGCGGGCCGCGGAGACGCGCGCGACCCGTCCCGCGGCGACTCGTCGAGGAGCGTCACGCTCGCGAATTTGTCCCTCGCCCCGGCCATGGATACCTCTTCCGCGCCGCCAGCCTTCCCGGAGCTCCCGACGTCGACGCCGCCGCCCTCGCCCGCGGGCGCCGCCCCTCCGTGGGCCTCTTCCTTCACGTCTTCCTCCGTTTCGACAAGCCGCACCTTGAGCTTTCGCTGCGGGCGGGGCTGGTCACGAGGCCCCCGACAGTCGATCGCGGCGCGCTCCAGGAGACGCACCCGCAGGAGGCGGCGGACAAAAATGTATGCGGCGAGGCCCTCGGCGCCGGCGCCGAACGCGGCGCCGGCGAGGGAGAGGGCGTTGGCGAGCGTGTCGAGGGCCGTTGCGAGCACCTTCCGGTCCACCAAGACGTACACCTGCGCGGCGCCGCGTGAGGCCGGCGCCGGCGCCGACGCCGCGCGCGGCGCGATCCGCCAGCGGCGGCGGCGACAGGGGCGGCACCTGCGCGATGCGGAAGGCGGCGCCGAGCTGGACGACCTCCTCCCCGCACGCCGGGTCCGTCAGCGGCCGCGTCGGCGCGCAGATCGCCTGCAAATGGATCGATGGCGCGCGGCGACTACAGGAAATTATGTACTTACAAAGTTGCGCTCGCCGCGCTCGGTCTGAAGGGTCTCCGTGGAGGAAAGGGCCGCAAAGTAGCGTGGCGTCCCGTCCGCCTGCACGAAGGGTCAGCGGCCTGGAGAGGGTGAATGGGGAGGGGGGGAGGGGGAGGAGGGGGGGGGGGGGGGGGGGGGCGGGGCGCGGCCGGGAGGTGAAGTGCATGGGAGTGAGGTCGACGGGGAGGAGGAGGGCGGCCGAGCCGCGGAAGACGGTCGCGTTGGAGGCGGTCGTCAGAAGACCCTCCGCCCTCACGTGCTCCGGCACCTGCCCCGCCCCCGCCCGCCTCAGCGGCGCCAGCCCGGCGGGGCGGGCGGGACGCGGGCCTGGATGGAGTAGAGGATGCTGGCGGCGAAGGCGAGGCGGGAGCGGAGGCGGAGCACGACGCGCACGTCCTCCGCCGCCGCGATCCTGCGCGCCGCTGCTCGAGCCGGCGAGGGGCGGGGCGGGGCGGGGGCGGGGCGCGGTTGCCTGCAGGACGTGCAAGTCCACGTTGCGCTGCGCGGCAATGTGCGCCGTCAGTGGCAGTTGGAACCAGTCGGAGCGGGTTGCGCACTTGCAGGAGGCGCCGGCATCAGCGGGAACGGTTGTCAGTGTCTCAACGCCGGAGAAGCCGCCGCTGGCGAAGTCGGCGTCGGCGCCGGCGCGGCACTCGCCGCGGTAGCCGCGGAAGACGGCGGAGAGGGCGAAGGTGCCCCGGATGGCCGCCCCCGACGGCGAGACGCCGGGCGCCAGCGACTGCACGATCTGCAGGGCCGCGTCGGCCACACAAGCAAGCTGCACGGAAGGCGCGTGGCGGTCAGCGCACGGTGTAGTTCGCGTAAAGTGCTTGCGCGGCCACGAAAGAGACTGGGCGAGGAGTCAGGCCGGCCGAGCAAAGCAGCGGCAAGCGAAAGAGGCGCGGGCCTGCGACGGCGACGCCGGCGATCGCGAGGGTCGAGAAGAAGGCGCCGGGGACGGTCTGGTTCCGGAGCGGCGTGTACTCCCCCGCCTTGGCCGCCGTCTCCCGCGCCGCCTCCTCCTCCTCGTCCTCCGGCTCTGCAAACGAACGAGACCTCTATTCAGTGGGAAAGAGGGGGGCGGGGGGGGGGGGGGGGGGGGGGTCGCTCTAATAGAATAGAGGTACCCCGGAATAGAAGGTGGAGGCGCTGGACGAGGCGGAAGCGGGCGGCGCGGCGGGCGGTGGAGGCGGGCAGGACGCGCAGGTAGATGTACCCCAGAAGGCCGAGGACCAGCACGAACCCGACCGCCGCCGCCGTCAGCACCGCAAAGAGCTGGGAATGGCGACGTCGGCGTCGCGAGTCAGAGATCGCGTATTTTAAATGGACGCCGGAGGCGAAAGCTGGGACTTGGGCGCACGCGACTGAGGCGCGTCTGGACCTCCTCCTCCGTCCGCACGACCGCCTGGGAGACCACCACAGTGTTCGTCCTGCCGCCGCCGCCGCCGCCCGCCCGCTCGACGAGTGGCGCGGCTCGGCGCGCCGGACGGGCCGCGCGCACCCGTAGACGAAGGTCTCGGCGGCGCTCTCTACGGCACCAGAGCCGGGCTTCTCGGGCAGCAGCAGGCTTTCCAGCAGCCGCCGCGCACGGCTGCGCTGCCGGCGGCCCGGGGCGCTGGGCGAAGGAAGGGCCGACGCGTCGCCCTTGAACGCGATGTCGATCGGCTCGGCAGAGCCTGCAGGGCCGCAGGTGGGCGAGCCCGGCTAGAGGAAGGGCCAGAGGCGTTCCGGGAACGCGCACCGACGGGGCAGATCTTGTCGGTGGGGCACTCGGCGCACTTCGAGTTTGCTTCTCCGCGGGCGAAGAAGCCCCACGGGCTGCGCACAGCCGGCAGTCGGCTTGAAAGGGCGCGGGCTGGGACGGGGCGGGGCGAGAGCGGACCAAGGCATACACGAGTCCATGGTGGCGTTGCGGAAGGAGCCGGGCGGGCAAGAGGCTGGGGGGGGGGGGGGGGGGGGGGCGATCACGTCAGACTGCGGCGCATTCACGTGCACACGCGCGTCAAAGAGGAGCGGCCTCACCGCACTCGACCGAGTCCTCGCTCGAGAAGCCGGCGAGGCAGGGCCCGCACACCGTCGAAGCCTCGAAAGAGATGCTGTTCCGCGCGCACGGCAGGCACCGCGTCCCCCCGCGCGGCACGAACGTGCCCGCCGGGCACGCCCCGCAGCTGAGGCGCGCCGCGTCGGAGACGTGGCCCGCCATGCAGGGCTCGCAGGCGGTCGAGCCGCGGCGGGCGGCCGTGGAGTTGCCGGGGCAGAGCACGCAGACGTCGTCCACAGGGATGCTCCCCGCGTTACACGTTATGCACTCTTGCCTGCGATCGCAACGGGATGGCGTTTGTTCAACGTTTGTTAAAGTTCGTTCTCAAGATTAAAGCACCTGTCAGATCGAGCGACGGCGCCCGCAGGGCTGCGGAGCAGAGTCGGGACACGAACAAAGATAAAGCTTTGTCAAAGTCAAGAAAAGCTAACCAGGGCGTGCAGGAGGCGGCGCCGAAGTTAGACGAGACGCTCGAAGGGTCGCACGTCGTGCAAATTGTCGCGCTTGCATTGCGGGCGGTGCCGGGGCGGCAGAGCGAGCACGAGCGGAAGTCGGGTGCGGAGACGGCACCGAGGGCGCAGGGTTTGCAGGAGCCCGCCTGCCCCGGCGCTCCCGCGAACGTGTTGGCCGGGCACTGCTCGCAGACAGTGGACCCGTTGCGCATGTAGAAGCCTGAACGGGCTTGGGCGCAGGCGAAATCGCAGGTGCGATGAGAGCAGACGGACCGGGTTCGCACGGGATGCAGCTCGTCGCGTCGCTGGAGGCGTAGGAGCCCAGCGGGCAGGGAAGGCACGCCCCGTGGGTCTTTCCTGGAGCGTAGTGTCCCTGCGCGGGGCGGGTTCGGTTTGAGAAGGCAAGTCCAGTGCCAAGCCAAGAGGTAAACGCACCGCCTTGCAGGGGAGGCATATGTTCTGCCCGGTGGGCTGGTAGGAGCCCGCAGGGCACTGCGCCGGGGCCGGGCTCGGCAACGATGCATATGCAGAGCAGCGGTGAATGACACCACAGAAAGCGCACGTCGATGCATTTCGTGCGGTCATCGTTGGTGATCGTGCCCTATATTTGAGGCGCATTTATTGAATTGCATTTAATAGAAATTTGAAGAAGACAGATCACCTCCTCACACTTCTTGCAGACCATTGTCGAGTTAGAAAACTCGTTTGCTCCGAGCACAGAGATGGATCCAATTGGGCACTGGGCGACGAGTGCGTGACTTCCGTCAGGCAAGCGTGCCAACATGGTT
Organism: Cyanophora paradoxa; assembly: GCA_004431415.1. Lineage (NCBI taxonomy): Eukaryota > Glaucocystophyceae > Cyanophorales > Cyanophoraceae > Cyanophora > Cyanophora paradoxa. The sequence continues at coordinate 64,868 of QPMI01000490.1, read as the reverse complement.
TGCCAACATGGCGACGCACGGGAATGCAGAACGTGGCATTTTCGTAGAAGCCGGGCTGTGCGTGAATTCAAGAGATCTAGGGGTCAGCAAGAGAGGTTTCGCGGGAGCGCTGCCGACGCACAGGACAGCTGCGAGGGCGTCAGGAAGAGGATACCGAAGAAAATCCCAGGATAAAGTGGGGGAGGGGACTCACAAAATGCAGGCCGTGCGCTCTGGATTCGACATCTGCCCTTGCGGGCACCGCTGACAGAGCGGGCTCCCCATGCTGCTGAATGTGCCCTGAAGACGACTCTCGCTACGAATATGCGCATGCTGCAAAGTTAAAAGAAGGGGGATGGTACCATAGGACATTGGTAGCAGAGTCCTTTCAGCTCATAGTATCCAGCGATGCAGGGCTGCAAAGCAGTTTACTCTCTTAGTGGATAGAATCGATTGATTGGACTCCGAGATGGAGAGCTCAGACGTGTGCACCCTGCATTCCGATCGGTCATCCGAACTCTGCGTGCCGGGTGGACTGCGAAGCAATATAAGAACGAGCGGGCTTGACCATTTCACGTGCTGCAAACCAAGGCTCGCAGAAAGCGGCAGCAGGGCCAGACGTGGAGCCAAACGGGCATTGAATACAAGTGTAGTTATTAGTTGCGCGGTACGTGCCCTAAAACAAACCACGGAAATTATAAGTCAGGTTATGTATTTTGAATGTCAATGTGTGAGCATTGCCAGACCTGCAGGCATGGGAGGCAGTTCTGACGGTCCCGCGACGCATAAAAGCCTGCGGATAAAACGTGTCACATCAAACTGAGTGCCGAACTTGCGACGGAGCCGACCTGGTCCGCACTCGACGCAATCCTGCGCTCCCGCCAGCGGCGTCACGCTGTTGTCGGGGCACCTGCCAATCGAGATCAAGAACGGTCTGCAGGCTGCGTCGCAAGTTCACGTTAGATTCGCACTCGATGCAAGTGCCGTTGCTCTCGTAAAAGCCAGCCCTGCAGTCCACGCAGGCCGTCCTTCGCGCGGGCACTCGTTGGCGCCGGCGCCGCGCAAGAGGGCGGGAAGAGCGGACCGCTCGGGGGTAGAGACAGTGCCGGGGGGGCACGCCCTGCAGTGGCCCGAGCCGCCGGTGCTGAAGGTCTGCACGGCCACGGGCCGTGAGGGACTTGCAAGGCGAGAGACAAAGCTGGTGCGGGGGCACCTGCGGGGGGCACTGCGTGCAGGCGGACATGTTGCCCGAGCGGAAGAAGCCCGGGAGGCAGCCCTGGCACGACTCCTGGTCCGCACTCGCCTGGAACCCGTCCGGGCTGGCAGCACCAGAACCGTCAAGCGGCGCCAGCCGAGGTGCTCGAGGCACGAGCAGCGCGAGCTGAGGTGTCGAGGCACGGGAATCAAAGAGATGCGAACCAGCTGAGGCAGACTGTCGAGTAGCGCTCCGGGTTGTACGTGTTGCCGACGCAGGGCTTGCAGATGCCGCCCTCCTCCTTCATGCCTTTCCCGCAGGGCCGGCACTCCGTCCCGTCTTCAAGACTCGTCGACCCTGCGGACGAGGTTTAGAACGCGGGTACAAATATTATTTGAGCTGCAGCTGACCGGGCGGGCAGGGCGTGCAGCTGCCGAATGCGCCGGCAGCGGAATAGGTCAGCCAGGGGCAGTACAAGCACCCTGTCTCATTGTTCGGCTGGTACATCCCTGCCGGACTGCACAAAACGGTATGAGCCGAAAGCAAGCCAAAGAGCCGAGCGAAGCAAAAGAGAAGATACCAATCCACGCAGCGAGAGCCGTCCACACTGGGCACCTGCCCGGGGGGGCACGTGCTGCAGGACCCGAGGGTTCCTGTGCCCCTTTAGGCATGGTGCGACTGGAATAGAGACGGGACGGGTACGAAAGTACCTCGAGCACTGTAGGTCAGAGGCGGGCAGGGCGTGCAGACAGCAGCCCCCGTGTACTGCAGGTACATGCCCGGCGGGCACGTCTGGCACTCTGCACCCGTGGCGACGCTCATGAACACGGGCGCGGGGATGACGCGCGCGGCGACGGTGGGCGGGCACCGGATGTCCAGCGCTCGGTTTGCGTGAACGAGTTGTTCGCACTGTCGAAGGCGATCGCGAGCACGGTCCGTGAGGGATGGTACGGTGGATTTCGTGCGAGGAGGTGGGGCACCAAGGCTTGCAGGGCGAGCCCGGTGTGATCGAATATGTGTTTTGAGGGCAGTCTGCGGCGCGTGAGGAACACAATAATATGAATCTTGCACGCGCTAGATTGACGGACCGTAGCAGGATGCTGAGCCGGGGGCGCTGTATGAGCCGGCGGGGCACGGCTGCGAGAGGCGCGCGGGGGGTTGGCGCCGGCGGGCGGCCGGACAGAGGCGGCAGCGTTTAACTGAAGGCTGCCCTCGAGCTTGCACCTGGCAGCCCGAGGTCCCGCCGAGGGAGAAGGTGCCGGCGGGGCACGGATCGGCCTCCGCGGCGCTCAGAAGGCCGGACTTGTTGGAGTGAAGGCCCGGTCGAATGGGGACGCAGCTCGGCCCCACAGCCTCCCCAGCAATCGAGTCGTTGTTGAAATGCTGCGCCGCATTCGCACGCGGGGTCAAGACGTACCGCAGAAGAGTCTAAGCCGCAGCACAAAAATCGCGCACGCTGCCCACGGGGCAGTTCGTGTAGACCTGCGCATAACGGAGAGCTCTTAGAAAGACACGAAGTATGTGCCGCAGGCCAGGCGCAATAACAGCTGCAGTGGACCTTCGTGATGTAAGCCCTGGGGCGGCGTCAGCGACATTGGATGCGGGCAAGGGTAATGCAGCTGTTTTCGATCCGAGCGCACGGGCTCTTCGAGTAGAAAACGATATAGTCGGTTTCGGGGTAGGGCATAATTGTCGGGTCCATCCCCTTCTTGCATGACACATACCAGTTGCCGCACCAGCCGGCCTCCGGCCCCGTGGCGGCCCTGCGAAATCTCGCGTGAGCCAGGTTCACATGTACATCTGAGTGCTCTGAAGAGAAAGGGAGGGCACCAGACATCCGCAATCACGAATCCCCCCCTGCGCAACGCCATCAAACAGGGACCGATAGGCACGCAGAGCGGCCAGAACAGGGCGCGCATGGTCTGGGTGGGGAACGCGGGGAGAACGACGCGGAAGGGGCCGGAGAAGTCGGCACTGTCCACGTTGTCGATCTGCGCGCGCGTGCTTCGCTCACTACCGGCCATGAAACGAGCGGACGCAAGTGTCTAGATCTAGACGAGGGGAGCGCGCCTTGAGGAGTTCCCCAAGCGCGGGCCCGCCGAGTGCGCGGCAGGCCCAGCGCCGCATGCGCCCTCCATGTTCGGCCCAAACGGGGTATATTCCTGCAGGTCCGCTGTGATTGCGCGAAGAGCTAGACTCTGCGGAAGACACAGCACTCACCGTGGACGGGGAATGGGGGGCACTCGTTGTTCGTGCCCCAACGGTTGTGCTCGCGGACAATAAAGAGGCTCCCGCCCTTGTAGACGGCGGCGGCGACGCTGTACCAGTCCCACGCGCTGCGCGCAGAGGTTGAGCGTGTCATGCACCGCACGAGGAGCAGCGGGCACGAAGGCGCACTTAGGCTGCCAATCACTCGGAAGCAGGCGCATCCTTCCATTCTCCACGCCTCCAATCCCGCTCTCAAAGGCACCGGGCCGCCTGCGTGCCCACGCTCTCCGAGCTTTGAAGCAAAACAACACACCCCACAGCGCGCACCGGTAGCGGACGACCTCGTCGCAAAGCACGAAGAACGAGTTGCGACGCCCCTCCACCCAGCGGCCCTCAACGAGCTGCGCGGCAGCGACGCGCTCAGCAGGCGCCGCAGACGATGCAAGAGGTCGGACAGAACGTACGCCGAAACCCGGCCCAGCGACAAGGGGTACCTGGCCCTGGATAAACGGCGTCAAATTCCAGTGGTAGGCCCGCTCCGTCACGACGACAGGGTCCCGCAGCAGCGTGGCGCCGGAAGATGTGAGGCCCCACGACCTGCCGCCAGTAAGAGGGCTGCGGCGGTGCTGCAGCGATCGGACTCGACGTGTGCGGCGGCACCAGAGGGACACGACGTAGCGGATGATTCCCGGGCAGATGAGGTCGTTGAGGATCGTCGTTTCGGGGCAGGCGTCATCGGGGTTTCGGATGGGGAAGAAGGGGATGCTGGACACTTGTGAGCGACCGATCGATGGCGAGGGCGCATGCGCAGGGGAGCGCGGGGCGGACCGCAGGACGGCGTGGTAGATGATCGGCCCGCCGCGCTCGACGCGCCCGTCGGCGGCCATCGCCTGCACCGTCGCCCCAAGAGGTACCGCCTCAGCGGACGTGGCCCCCGGGAAGCTCGTCGTGCGGAAGAGGCCGTTTGAATTGGACGTGTAGCCTTCGGGTGTTATTTTGGGGAGGTGCTCGAGGATGGGCAGCTCGACGTTGCGGGGCGCGGCGAGGCGGCAGATGCGGATCCGCGGCTCGATGCGGCCCCAGGGATACCGCACGTACGACCCGAAATACGCGATGCCACGCATGGGGAATGTGAAATGCTCTGCGCTCAACAGTGAACCGCGAGAGACGGAAAGCGCGAACGCGCGCTCCGCACGCGTGTCGGTGAGGTAGGCGCTCTCCCACGCCTGGTACGAGCCGAAGTCGTGCTGGCGCACATTAATCTCGTCCGTCCCTGCGCCCCCCGGTGAGAAGCGGACATAAAGATCGACAAAGTCGGGCCAGACAAATCGGGCAGTTGATAGAAGGGACGGCCTGCGTGTTGAAGTTGTGCACGGAGTCTGCTGCGTAATAAGCCGCATTGTCGCGAGCAGCGCGGATGTAGACGCCGTAGAAGTCGGCCTGCGAATGTGGTGAACCGGTTAATAATGGCGATTGGGGAATGAAGTAATCAGAGGACTCGCGTGGATCAACTTCATGGAGGGCGACGTTGGGTTGGTGGACAATGCGTACATCGTGTCGAAAGTCTGAGAAAATTGCAAGGCAAAGTTAAAAAATCTCGATTCCAAATTCTGAGCGATTTTATTGGACGTTTAGGGTGGCTCACCGCCAACTGGTAGTGACTGTAAGGAGGTGAGACAAGCCGAAGAACGGCGCATGAGCGCCGCAATAAAGGTCGCCGACAAGTCGAGAGGTATCTCACCTGGTCCCCGCGAAGGCCAAGAGCATCCGCTCAAACATATCGAACAGCCAGCTGGTAGGAAAATGGGCTTGAGACTTGAAATTCTGGTGGCCGATAGACAAGGCGGCCGCCGCACCGCTCGTCGACGGAGAACTCGCGGCCGCGGCGGATGTGCGCGTACGGCTCTGCTGATGCGCACGCGCAGCCCGACCGGGTCCAGTCCACGAACTCGTTGCAGACATCCGCCGTGCCCGTCTGATCGCCGGCGCAAATATAAGGTGCGCCCGCGTCGCCGGTGCACTTCAATCAAATTCGAAATAGATGGGCGGCGTGCCTTGCAGCATCCGGTGCAGTTGTCTGCGCACGCACGCACGTTCAGCTGTTGCCTTAATATTTAGGCCAAGAGAATCAAGGTCAGCAGCACCGTCGTAGGCGTAAGATAACCAGTTGAAAGGGGTGAAGTGCGTGCAAGGATTCGCTGGCGCCGCCAGAGGATCGTCCGTGCAGTGCCGTTGAAAGTAGCTGTTGGGACCTCCCACCAAGCCCGCGATCTCCCACGGCGGGGCGCTGACCGATGGATCGGCCCACGTAGCGATGCTGCGAAAAAAGGTGCTGTTTCCCGCCGCCGTCGACCACATATCGATATCGACCCCCGGAAATCTGGGAATAATGTCGTGATTGGGTCTGGGGGCAGCCGCAGGTCCGACGCACGGAGTCAGCTGCGAGAATGAGAAGTCGACGGGGGAGAAGCCGCCCTGCGGAGAAGCGAGGGGTATCATAATCTAAACAGATCTTCAACTGGCCAGCAGATTCTGCAGGCGCACAAAGTTGGGCTTGAAGTCAGAAACGCAGCCATCGCGGAACAAGTCCCACTGCACAAGCATGTGCATGTGAGCGCGATGCGTGGAACTTGGGTTTGAGAAAATCAACGCGGCGGGCCTCGCAGAAGACCCATTCGCCCCGAGCGTTGCGGCCCAAGAGAGCGAGGCGGTAGTTGGAGGCGATGTCGCGGTCCGAGTTGACGAAGCTGGCGCTCAGGGGCGCAGCGTACACCACCTCCGTCAGCGTCTCCGCAAGCGAGACAGCGAACCCTGTTCGCCGAACGGTCGGCTCACTTACTACGCCACCTCCACCCCCCGCCCCGCCCCACACACACTCTCGGGGGGTAGACTAGCAGAGGCACAATTGCAAGGCTTAGGGATGGAAAGGGCATAGAGCAAAAAGGGTGGGCAGAGAGCGAGGGGGTAGATGCGGGATAGGGTGAGAGGGGGGGACAAGACGCGTTGGGAAGCGCGGCAAGCTTAAGAGCGGTGGGGCGTTGCTCGGGGCAGTTAGCAGCTCGGCAATTACAACGGGGAGCTTGATGATAGCAACAGGAAATATGACGTCGACGAGAGCTAGAGCTCGCCGCGCGCACCGTTCTGGACGGCAAAAGCTGGGCCGGCGAGCGCAACAGCAAGCACGAGAACGCCGAGGATCGCGCTCCCGAATGTTGTTTGACTAAGCAGTCGCGGGTGGCTGGAGGACGATGGTTTTAACGAAGCCGCTGACCCCCTGTACATGCAAATGCGCCGCTTGCGGCTCAAGCTTCGCCGTACGCGTCGGCTGCGGCCGAGGAGCTCGAGCATGCCGCTCTTGCCGCTCCTGCAACTAGCTATAGTTCGAGGCACGCCGCTCATTAATTATGATATGACATGGATATCGCAACCACGCCGCGATATCGATGCTACGAGGTCGCGGAATCGCGGCTAATTGTAATTGCAATGACTTCAGCTACTCTCACACGCATGTACACGCCTGCGCATGCGCGCGGGGCGCGTCGCCCTAGGCCTACAGCTGCGGGCTGCACTGCGGTAGGCTGCGCCGCGCTGCGGCAGCGGCGATTCTGCGACTCGGCGGCGAGTCGCCGGCGACTAGTACTGAGCGGCGTGTCCAACGGCCCGACGTCGCACCGACGCCGCGGTCCGACGGTCACAGTGTGTGTGTGCGCGCGCGGCCACGCTAGCCAGCCTACTAGTGGTGGTAGCGGCGTAGCGCTCAGTAGTACCGTAGTTACTAGTTACGGCGTAGTACAGACTGTACAGTACAGTAGTAACTTTGTAACAGTACTACTCATCAGTGTGAGAACTGTGTGACTAGTACTACGGTAGTGCACTGGGAGTCTGGGACTCTGGGAGTCTGGGGCCCTGGGCAGGCTGGGCCTGCAGGCTGCAGCCTGCAGGCTGCAGGCTGCATGCGCATGCAGCCATAGGTATGCATGAAGGCCCATGATCATCGGATGCAGGCTGCAGCCTGCAGGCTGCACTGGCCATGCCATGATGGGCCATGGCCCATGGCAGGCAGTGGCAGGCACTGGCACTAGTCTGGCAGCTGCAGCCTGGAGCGGCCGCGGGCAGTGCAGGCTGTGCAGCCTGCCAGGCTGCAGCCTGCAGGCCCTGACTCAGTGAGGGCCTGAGGCTGCAGCCTGCAGGGCCGGCACTGGCCCGGCAGTGCACAGTGCATGGGCTGGCACAGTCACTGAGTACTAGTGGCACTGCATGCAGGGCCATTGCAGGCTAGCGCTGCTGCCGCTAGCCTCCCGACCCGGGTCAGACCCGATCCGGGCCCGAACCGGGTCGACCCGGGCCGGAGGGTCTTGGGTACACCCTTGGGGACCGTTCTCCACCTTTCTGAAGTGTTGATAAATGCTGAGATCTTCGTCTATATAACACATACTATGTGTATTACACTTATATGTCGCACAGATGCATGCAGATGTACATGTACAGTGCACGTGGACGTGGCTGCTTGATGGAATATACGTACCCCCCGAAACAGCAGAAGTTCGTTTCCGGAGCGCATAATGCATCTAGATATTGCAAATATTGCATCTTTATAATGTATCTGCTGCATTGTAGCACGTTTTCGATGTAATTCATCACGTTTGCGGTGTTCTTTCGGTCGAGGGCGGGATCGAAGTACCCCCCCTGGGCCGACCCGGGTCGACCCGGTCGGGTCGGCCGGGCGAGCGGGTCGGGTCGATCGGGCCGACCCCCCGACCCGGTCCACGCCCCTAGCCGCTGCAGCCTGCAGGCTGCAGCCTGGCAGCTGAGCTACTTACTAGTAGTAAGTTACTACTAGCCTGCTCAGGCCCTGCTGCCTGCAGGCTGCAGCCTGCAGCCTGCAGCTACCCGCCTAGTACCCGGTAGGCTGCCAGGGCTGCAGCGGTGCGGGAGACAGCGGCCCGGCGGGACCTCTGCGGGTATCTGTAAAAAATCCGATGATCTGACCGGACACAGCCGGGACACTGGGATCGGGTGCCGCGCGTGCGTTTCTAAATCGAAAACTCGCGATCGTGTCTCGTCTTAGACGAAGGCGTTACTTTGAGTTATTGTCGAACACAAGCACAATGCGTTATGCAAGTGGGGTACTCGATCACACAGCCTTCTAATAAGTATAATTCCTCCAGATTTATATATTATGATTAATTGACTCCAGATCGACCCTAGCCTAGTAGCTAGATGAGCCTAGATGTTTACGTAGACACGTGCGTATACGTAGTACTACGGTAGTACAAGTAGTGTTATCATGAATCATGATGAATGGAGGCCAAACGTTTATCGTTAACGTTAACGTTAACTCATTTCAACCGTAGCTATAGGCCAAACATAGGTACACATGAGATGGCCAGATCTCGACATCACCCCTTCTGTACCCCTTCCGTAATTATAAGATAGCGCTAGGCTGGCTAGCTAGCCGTGGCTAGCTCAGAGGCCCCATGGCACGCGCAGCTTGATCTTCCCGCCCATTGGCCAGGTCAACGTCCGACGGTCGCGTTTGCCTTACCCGGTGACCGTACCGTGTAAGTCTTGGGACTCCCGGGAGTCCGGGAGTCCGGGACTCGGGAGTCGGGAGTCGGCGGGACTCCGTCACTCCGAGAGCAGCTCGAGCCGGAGGATCCGGGATCCCAGACTTCCCAGTGTCCCGGCCCCCGGCCCCCGGGCCCCGGCCCCCGGGTCCCACGACTCCCACCGTCACGGCGTGGCACTGTCAATGTGGGCCTAGTGAGTGTGAGACACTGTGAGTCTGTGACTCTAGTCTGTGAGTCTACCACTGGGCCAGTCTACTACTGTATAGCTAGCTATATCATCAGGCTATGAGTCTATGATATCGATAGCTATAGCTAGGCCTAGGCCAGACTCTGAGATCTGTGAATTTCAACTTTACTAGCCGCTGAGCCTATATATATAGTCTAGTTTAAGAGAGACCCGGGTGACCGTCGGACTAGTTATCAACTTATCATAGTACCATTGGGCTAGCCTAGGCATCGGCTCGTACGTACTACGGTATACGTATACGTGTGACCGTCGGACACTCAGCGGCCCGTACTTGTGAAGAGGCCGCGGCCTTCAAGCTTTCCGAGTTCTATAGCTAACATCCGTGCAAGTGGCCAGGCTTCCGAGCCCCTGACCCCCAGGCTGTCCCAGGAATCGGGCCAGGATCCCAGCCCCGGCCGGGCCCCCGGGCCGGACCCAGCTGCAGCCGCCCCAGCGTTTATTGCGGCACATGCCGCAGTGCGCGCGCGCGTGATCATGAGCGCGCGCATTCACTGAGTCAACGATTAACGTTGCAGCGCGCCCGGCCGCCGGGGCGGGCCCGCGGCCGCCGGCCGCTGTGGCTGCGGCAATTCGCGTTTATAGGTCGGGGCGCGGCATGCGCAGCAGCAGCAGCTGCAGCCCGGCAGCAGCAGCCCGAGCTCTTTTTCGGCCCCCGAACTTCAGAGATATAACATATACATATACATGGTATCTGGAGATTGCCAGCTAGCGCTGCACCTCTTTGTTTAGTTAGCGTACTACGGTAGCGGTAACGGTTGCACCGCGATGTTGGACGAGCGGAGGAGTTGGATTCGGAGTTCACGCAAACGGTCGCGAGCGTCTACCATGATCATGACTCGCACGCCGAGTCGCCCAGCTACCTCATGCTTGATTGGCCACCGCGTGGCACAAGAACGGTGCGCGCTTTCTTTCAGCTCTAATTTAGGGGTCTAATTAAGCGTTGAAGCTCTTCGAGCAGGTGGCCCTCGAACTGCCGCTCACGTCGGGGAATTCTCATTGGGACGCGTTGTGGATCCGGAGCTGATCGGGGGCAGGCAAGAGCATTGATCGGGGGCAGGCAAGAGCACGCGGCCGGCCTGCTGGCATACTACTTTCTTGGTGCGTTTTTAAAAATCTCCTGCTCTTTTCTCGCCTGACTTTCGTCTTGCTTTCATTTTCAGTGTCGGCCATGATCTTGGGTCTGGCATCTTCCCAAAGAGTTTCCCTTACCCGCATTCCAGCGATTGCTGGCCCCAGTGCCACGTCGACCGTTACCTTTGTTGGCACCACTGTCGCCAGCTCGGTCTTCTATGGCGCCTTCGCTGGAGCTTACAACGAAACCGCGGGCAGGGACACAACATTAATCTTCATGAGTGCGAGCATGCTCAACGACGCTAAACTTGCGATTGCGTTTTGAAGCACTTACGAAATGCGTTTCTCCTGATTACGAACAGACTCGGAGTGGGGCGTCATGTCGCTAGACCCGAGCACCGGCATCATTCGGCCCATAGCGAGCCCGAAGTCGGTCCCCCCAGCGTACACGTCTGCGGCCACCTTTTTCGCTGCGACACAGTGCTTCTTCGGGGCTGGGGATAATGGCCATACCCACAAGCTGCTGAGGGGAGTCGGCAATATGCCCTACTTTGTCGCCCACGCAGGCAGCCGAGGTTGCCAGTACTTCGAATACGGTCCCCGCTGCTCCCTGTCACCGCGCTTCTCGCCAACCGTAACTCGTTCGAGCGGCAGATGGACAGTCGACATGCAGCGCCAACTTGAACGCTGGAAATGACCTCTTCAGATGTAGGGAGTGGGCGGTCACAGTGGCGTTTGAGGGGCGGGTGCGTGGCGTCTCTACCCTATATGAAAAACATTCTAGCATGCTCGCTTGTGATGGAAACACTGTTCAAATATATACATAAACGCATGCAGCTCTATGTCGCTGGAGGGCGATACTCTTACATCGGATTACATGGCTGGACTTACTCGAGCTTGACCTCATCCTTGATGTATGCACATATATGCATCTTCGAACTAATACTATAGCTAGCACTTGCTCGCGCGGCCGATAAACGTACACACTGCAGATCATACACCCCAGGACTGCCAGGGCAGACCGGGACCTGGACGGTGCTCATTGGTCATTATGAGGGGAGTGCGCAGAAGCCCGCGGCTTTCCGATCGACTGGCGAGATCTATGATGGAAAACTCTTCTATTTTGGGGTGAGCATGTGCAGCTCAAGCATGCTACAAAAGACTTGAAGGCTGCGATCGGAATTCGAAGCTGACAGAGTTTCGCAGGGTGATGGGGTTGGGACGGAGGATGTCAACACCACGGTGTTTTACGCGGACCTGCGGTCCCCCAAACCAGCATGGATTCGTGTCTCTCAGGTGCCGTGGCATGGCGTTGCCTCAAGATCTGCAGCCGTTCAAACATGAATCTCTTTTCTGCGTTTTCAGACCGGCACTGTGGTCCCGCGGGGCATTGGCTTCACCTGGATGTGCGGCTCTCTGTACTTCAATTTCAACGGCTACAGGCGCTCTGCATCCAGCGATCCGTCTCAAAATGTACTGTTTGTTGACTTGAGCAATATTGATCCCCTTCCCGAAGAACCGAAGATTCGTGCGCTCAGCCGAAGTCACTGTTTCAGTCTGCTTGCAGACAATGATCGGTTTTCCCAGTCACTTATTCGTGGGCGAACACGAGCATGTCGGAGCCTTGGTTTTGGCACGACTGGACGGCTTCGCCCGCGGTCGCCTCGATTCAGAACGGGGTCTGCAGCGCTTTTACCGTCGGAGCCGGTAATACCCCACAGCTGAGCCGCCTGACTGGTGAGCGGGGGCGCATATTTTTATTTTCTTCCTGGTGTCTGACCCTCGCTCTAGTCACCGAGCCGATATTCTCCGATGCGCGCTTTCAAGCTGTACCCCCCGCCGGGCCACGGGAAGTGCTTGCGCCCTGGAACGGCACTTCGATATCCTCGCGTTCCGCGACCCTCTACGCCGTGTTTGGCTGGAACGGGGGCGCGTGGGTCACTCGTGTGCACGGAAATTGCACCCGGGAGGATACTGGCACGGTGGACTGGGCGGGATCGGCGTCCGTGCCGGCGGGCGCGAGCATTGCAAAGATTACGGCGACCGGCCTGACCCTCGGCGCCTTATACACGTGCAGCGTTGCGGGGCAGAATTCCGCTGGAATCGGGGCCCCATCGGCATCCGCGCGCTTCGCAATGCGAGATCTCCCAGCCGCGCCAACGAGCGTGACAGTCGGCGATGTCACCCTTGGGGATGGGCGTGCGGAAAACCGGCGGGCGACTGTGTTTGTGACTTGGCCAGCGTCAGCCGCTTCAGTGGCTTGGATCACCAGCGTGACTGCGACCTGTGAGATGAACGACTGGAAATCGACGTCGGGCTCAACGTTCGAGTGGCAGCCTCGCCTTCCACGGGCATGGGAGGCCCCCCTTTCCGTTGCAGGCAGCGCCGGCACAGCTGCGTTCACCGCGACCGGTCTGGTCCCTTACACCAATTCGACGCGCATGCACACCTGCACCGCCTGGCTCTGCAACCCCCAGGGGTGCTCTCCTGGGAAGGTGTCAGCAACGTTCTCGACGGCAGGTCTGTCTGTTTGCGTAGGTTTCATCTCGTCTTTGCATTAACACGCAAACCATGTGCAGCGATTTTCAGCATGGTCGGAACCAAAAGCTCGGATTGGTATCAATGGTATACCGATAGGAGTCGCTGGCCTGGGAGTGACACACGCCTTGCGTCACCAGTGACAGCGATCCGCACCGAGTCGCGTGGTCTCGAGCTTGTATGGGTCGGGAGCTCGCGTTGGAAATCCAGCTACGATCTTTACGATATGCGAAATCGGGCTTTCTTCCGGCACTCCTGGGGTGCGCTTTTATATTTCCCAGATCCGCTTGCATTCAACTCGCCGAGTCGTGTGATATTTCTCCCCTTCTTTCGTCAAGACTCCAATCGGTGGCAAATGTTCGAATATTTCCACGATGTCTCCGAGCTTCCTGATCTTTGGGGAGACGATGTGCTCTGCGCCTGGAACGAAGACACGGGCCCATCCAGCCGAGTTTACTGCGTAGGTGATGCACCGAACTGCATCCAACCAATGGCGCACAATTATAAGCTCTGATCGGAATTGTTCGAATTAGGGCGCTTCTATTTCTTCAGTTTTCCGACTACTAGTATATTATCTTCTGCAACTGTCTACACTGCGCCTGTAGGACACAAACCTCCCGGAAACAGCGTCACCTTGCCCTTCCGCAAACAGAATTTTATTGTCACGTATTTCGGAGGCTACTTCTGGGCGCGTTCCCTGTTCGTTTCAATTTTCGCTTCTCTTTGAGCTAATCTATTTGTCTATCGCAGGTTGCTTTGGGGGAACAGTGCGTTCAGGCTTCGCTCGTTTAGCTCATTCTCGTTCTTGTCTCATCATGACGTTCTCATGATGTTGAACGACAGAACGGACATGTGGAGGTTTGGGTTTTGGCGCTGTATACGCTCTTGAACGTAAACGGTCATCTGATTCGATTTGCTGCAGCTGGTCAGAGGCGACAGGTTGGATTCAAGAAATCCCCGACGGATTGCTGCCCTCAGTAGGTCCAGAGTACCCCGCCTTGAAATCTCGCTTCAACGTCAAAGCCGCCCGGCTCGGTGCGCTCGCTGTGTATGTAATGTGCCTGGAAGTTTTAAGCTGAGCTTGAGCTTGTGCGCTTCGGAGCAGGAGGAAAATGGTATTGAGGTCATTTGCGTGCTTACCACTCTTTTATTCATTAATTCTGCAGGTACTTCGGACAAGGACAGCCCGAACTTTGCTGTCAAAATCTGTTCTACAGTGACTTCTAGTGAGCAGATATAGTCCCAAGATATAGTCCCAATATGCTCTAATGACTGCGGCCCAGTGAAGTGGATCTCAATCCGACGGCGAAGCCTTTTCGATATCGGCGCATTCCGACCCAGGGACCCGTGGGTGTCTGGGGCTTCTGCGGGATATTCGCCCTCTCTGCAGATTTGAACTTCCCCCCGGAGTTGATCGATCCGGCGAGTGCGTTAATGTACACGAGCGCGTGCATAGTAATAACTACAATATTAATGCAAATAATCGCACATCTCAGCTGGCATGAAGGCTGGAGAAGCATCGGCGATACCTTCAAGCGGCTACTCTTTGCAGACGACGTCGACAGCAGGGGTTACCTATGCAGTGCTCGACCCCGTTCAGACAATCGCGAGCAGAAACTGCACTAGGTTCGTGCACATGCAGGCATGTACGAATCTTGTCGACGAGCTTTGATGCGCGCTGGGGTATTCCAGGATGAAAATTGGTGTCGGAACAGATGGATTGAACGTACGTTTTACGGAAACAGGTAGTTCAGTCCCCTTCACTTCGCTTTATTTTCATTGCAGCCCCCTACCGTGGAGGCTTTGACTTGATTATGCTTTCGTGCTAGTGTCACTTCCCCTGACGGAGCCTGCACCTCCCGTCGGGTTATCGGCTCGGAACATTAGTTCCGAATCTGTTGTGATCGACGTTCGATTCGGTTATTCCTCAGGACTGCCTATAATTGCTGCCGCTGCGAGCTGCTGGCTTGCAGCAAAGTACCCGACTGTTATTATTTGGACAGGATCCACGACGGTCAACGCTGGAGCATCCAACGCTTCAATTTTAGTTACAAGTCCTGCGCTGCGCATGCCGCATACGACTTTTTACTGTGCTGCGAATGTGACGAACACACTTGGCACGTCGACGTCCACAGCAGTCGAGTTCAGAACTTTGCGTGTGCCGCTTTATTTTCAATTCCAAGAGTTCCTAAAAGCAACAAAAGGATTCTTCGCTAACTCCACCGCAGCTCTTTTCAACCTAGCTGCTTCCGGGCTCGCTGCTGCACCGGCGAATACAGGACGCTCGGCAAGCGCGGGTGTCGCTTTCCTGAGTGGATCCAGCGGGTTGCAGCTGGCTTTGATCGGTGGATACGTTGCTGCAGTTGGAGCGCCAACTGCGCACACTAACACAATCCTTCTACTCAACTCTGGTAATTGCCTTTGAAAGCCATCGCTTGTCAGCGTCAATGCCCTCTAAATACGCTCTTTGCTAGACACAAACACATGGAGCACAGCTGGAGCGACCAATCCCATCTACGCCTCTCAGAGCGCATGTGACTGGGACAGGAGCAGCAGCGGGCTCGTGTACTGCGCGGGGGGTAATGACTATATCGTATCAAGTCTGGGCCAAAAGTGCGTTTCGAAGGGACGCAGAGAGTTCTGGAGCTTTCCAGTCTCGTTTGCTGTGAACAGCCGCGTCGACCGGGCTCTCATGCCAGCACCGCGCTTGGGGCATTGTGAGCCATCGAGCCTCGGCGGCCCTCTCTTGCGACTAGAGTCTAATAAGGGAGCAGGTCTGACCGTGTTCAACTCGAGCGTCTGGGTGCGCACGTTTACATATATAGAGGGCTGCGCAGGGAGGTCTATCTCGTTTAGAGACTCTCCTCATACTTCCTCTTCTTTGCACGAACACAGGTCACAGGCGGCTGTTCTGCTGGTCGCTTTTACGCCGACCTTCTGCGGTAAAGCAGCTAATCATAATTTTGCGAATACTTAGTATTCTCAATCCAATTGAGCCGCCGGTTCACGCACGCAGTTGGTCGCCGAGCTCGGGGTGGGTGACGGAAATCGAGCATGGCGCGAGTATATTCCCAGGTCTGACCGGCGCATTGTGCGCCCGCCTTTCGAGCCGCTGGTACATCTACTCGGGAGTCACGTCCTCGCTCGTGCTCGCTTCCACGATCTAGTGCGTACAGAAACTTAGCCCCTTTGCCTAGCTCCAGAGAGTGTTTGATTTGCGCTGCAGCGAGGTGGACCTGTCGGACAGCCGGTTGCGACCGCGCGCCTTCCGTCTAGTGACGGCGGCGGCGCCGCTCGCCACGGATCAGACGCATTTTCTCGGCACCTGCGGCGGCGCTCTTCTCTATGGCGCGCGCGCATTCCCGCCGGTTCTTGTATCTGCAGGAAGTAAGTCATCTCTACACCTCGCAAATCTTCTAAGGTAGCTCATGATCAGCGCATTGACTTTGTTTGCGAAGGCGGCGAGCTGTTGATGAACGCCACGAA
Source organism: Cyanophora paradoxa (assembly GCA_004431415.1). Classification (NCBI taxonomy): domain Eukaryota; class Glaucocystophyceae; order Cyanophorales; family Cyanophoraceae; genus Cyanophora; species Cyanophora paradoxa. The sequence goes on along the minus strand of QPMI01000490.1, from coordinate 48,574 downwards.
TGCAAGATCGCCGAGTAGCTCACCGTGGAGCCTCTTCTATCCCGCTTACGGCTCCGACTCCGCCTCCTGCACAACTCTGGCGGCGCTGGGCTCGACGGAAAGCAAGTACAACCCATTTGACTTGACAGGCGTGATCCGAATTTCCGGTGCGAAACGCGGGCGGCACTCCATATGTTCCAAGACTTACATGCGCGACACAGGGAATGCATTTGTTGGCATAGCTCCGCCGTCTCCGGTGGTCCTGTCTGCGTCAGATGTCACCGGCACGACTGCAACATTGACAGTCGCGTACCAGCGAACGGATGCCACGTTTATCGACACAGTGTCAGTCATGTGCTTGCGTTCGGAGCAGATCAGTCCGTTTTGGTCAACGATGCAGGCCGTCCCCCGCGGACCGTTCGCCACTTCGTACGTGGGCAGCGGCGCGCTGCGATTCGACATTGCAGAGCTACTTCCCAATAGTAGCTACTCTTGCAGCGCCCTGGCGGTCAACGCTGCAGGCTCGAGCGCCTCATCTGCTCTGAGCTTCACTACTTCAGCCTTCGCGCTGCCTGCGCCCCCGCTTCTCGCTGCCCGCTCCGTCGCCTCTCGCAGTGCCGTGCTGGGACTCACTATCGCGTCTGCTGGCGATGCTCCGGTTTCCAGCGCGTCTGCAGGTTGCTTCCGTATCGGCGGCTCCTCCCCTGTATGGACAGAGAAGAAGGTTCCCGTCGGTGGTTCACTCTGGCAGCCGGCTACAGAAATTCTCTTCGAGGTCAAGGAAACCGGATTCTCACCACTTAGCATGTATTCGTGCTTCGCCTCCCTTACGAATGAATACGGCACGTCCCTACCGTCGACGTCTCTGACGATTTTTACAAGCGCACCTCCGCCGAGTTTGGACCCTGTTAACGTGAACATCTCGCGACTTGACAGCTCGTCGGCCCCTCGGGTCCTCGAACTGTCAACCGGCCTTGGTGCCGTGCTCCAAACTTTCAGCTCGTCTGCTCCGGATCCCGGATCGCTCATCTCGAGTTCGTGCATTTAGAATATGGTCTGTAGAAGGTTTATGACTGCGTATACGCGTTTCTTTGGTTTTCGCAGTCGGAAGCGCCTCGGTTGGCACAGGGAACTCCACATTTTCGTTTAACCTGACGAGCCTGGCCTGGAGGCGCCATGTGAACCTCACCAACTCGTCCTGCGATTTTCTCTCTGGGTTTGAGGACCGGACTCCTAGTGTTTTCGCCAACTTTGGCAGGCAGCGCTTCTTCGTCGCCCATTCCGGCGGTCCATTCAGTGCTGCCGGGATAGTAGTGCCTGTAACCAACGCGCGGTGCAGAAAATTTACTTCAACTTGAAGTTCGTATTTATTAAGCTCAGCTTATAAGCATCGTGGCTTCAGATACTGGGAGTGGAATGGAGCAACGAGCTGCTTGGACGTTAATACAGGCACCGTGTCTGAGCGGACGGCGAGGGCGCGCATCAGTCCCGTCGATGTCGTCTATGGCGGAACGTACTACGTCGCAGGCGGTCTGCGGCTGGCGCTCACGGGCGCAACCTCCTTTACTGCTTCTGTCCTGTGCGTCGAACAAGCGAGCTGTTCTGCAGAAGCCGCCCTCTAAAGCGGCTTGTGCCGCAGGTCTTACAAACCCGGAGGGGCTGGGGCCGACGGTACCTGGGCGGTCGTAATTGCGCACGAAGCTGTGAGTGGTCTGCAACAGCGTCCGACCTGCAGAGCACAAGGAGCTGCGTTCGGTGCGATCGGAGCCCATGTTCAAGTCGCTAGGGCGGGGCCAAGCTGATCGAGCTTCGCGCAGATGGCAAACTGTTCTACTACGGAGGCCTGGATTCACGTGGACAAGTTTCGGACCAGCTCTTCTATGCAGACATAGCTTCATCCCGTCCCGAATGGGTATTAGTCGCTCAGGTCAGCTCTTCAACGAGACGTTGTTCGCGTCCTCTTTGAGATTTGCTTTTGTCAGAGCGGCGTGAGCGGGCTGTTCAATGGTGTCGCATGGGCGTGCGGCCCGCTTTTCTTCATGGCGCACGGGACGGCGCAAGACTTGGGTGAGCGCTCCGGCGTCGTCGTCGCGGACCTGTGGAGCGTTGGAGGCATGGATAACGCCGCCATCACGGGTGCGGTGTTCACATTCTGCGCGGCTTTTGCGCTCTCAGATTCGCTGAGTTTCTTTTTCTATAAAGTGCAATTCCGCAACATTTCGAGTAGCGTCGTCACGGCCGTGGGACTTTCGGGAGGCAGCAGTCAGCTGCAGGCTGCAAGCATGGGACCTGCTGGAAAATGCGGTGCGATCAATGATTGTGACTTTGGTCACGTACACGGGCATCAAGAGTTGAGCGACTCGCGCCGCCATCACAGGAGTGTACCTGGCCGGACTGCGCACCAGCACTGGTGCAATATCGAATTCCGTCGTCTCCATTGGTGAGCTGCAGCTGTGCATGCGCGCCATGCGCAAATTAAGCAAAGAATTTGAAATCGTGAAAAACCCGATTTGCATCACAGAAATTGACCGCGACATTTTTGGGAGTGCTCTGGACGCTGCATCAATGTCCGCCGTCCCTCCTGACCCTCCGGTTGCGGTTGCCGTCCAAAACATCTCGGCCGGAGGAGCACTCATCACTGTGACATTCCCACGTGTCTCGGTTGATTGGATCTGGATGGCCCAAATCACCTGCAGAAGCTCCGACGGCCAGCGGGACTTCACTGACATCGCGTGGGCGAGCGGTCCCGCACGGTCCGCCTCAGCTGCCGTCTCCGGGCTCCAGGCAGCGACCACGTACACATGCACGGCCATCTTGCGGAACCTTGGCGGCTCGTCGAGTAGCTCCCCTTCGGTGACGTTCACGACACTTTCAAGCCCACCTGCGCGGCCTTCCGTCTTTATCAGCGCTATAACGGGCTACGGCGCAACGATCTCAATTGTATTCGGCGCGACGGGTGGCCCACCAATAACGCACGCTGAAGTCACTTGTGCTATGAATGCTTCGCTCAGTGCTGAGGGTCCAGGACAGCATCTGAACTGGACAAGCTTTGCAGTGCCGGAAGGCGCCTCAGGGCACAGCATCATGCTGAATACCCTCCTTCCAACCACGACCTACTCCTGCTACACGCGCCTTGTCAACGCCCTCGGCGCTTCTCCACCAGCAGCGTCAAAACCGTTTGTTACGTTGCGGGGCGTCCCCGAAGCCCCCACGGTCGTCCGAGTAGACCCGGCTAGCATCTTCGCCCGCACTGCGGCACTTGTCGTGCTTTTTGGGCAGGATGGTGGCGACCCAATAATCAGCGCAGCGGCAAGCTGCTTCGCTGAAATGGGAGGGACTGCAGCCTGGACGGGTGTCCACATTGTGGCTCCATCTGCGACCGGACTCACTTTCGATGTGGTGGGCCTGCAGCCGAACACGTCTTACATTTGCCGTGCCAACGCCACTAATTCTGCGGGAGTTTCGTTTCCAACCTTGTCTGCTCCTTTTGTAACATTGTCGGAGGCTCCTGCTCCACCGCTTCGCATTGTTGCTGGCGAGACCACTCTTGATGGCGGCGTAACCCTCCGTGTATCTTTCGGACTAAACGGGGGATCCGCAATCACCACGGCTTCCGCAACCTGCCTTGCCGAATCTTTGTTGTTTCCGACCGGAGACCCGGTCGGTGGGGCCGACGTGGGCAACAGCACCGCACCCGGAGACTCGGGCAGCGGGGCCGACGCCGGCAACAGCACTGCACCGGGAGACGCGGGCAGCGGGGCCGACGCCGGCAACAGCACCGCACCCGAAGACGCGGGCAGCGGGACCAATGCCGGCAACAGCACTGCACCGGGAGACGCGGGCGGTGGGGCCGACGCAGGCAACAGCACTGCACCGGGAGACGCGGGCGGTGGGGCCGACGCGGGCAACAGCACTGCACCGGGAGACCCAGGCGGTGGGGCCGACGCGGGCAACAGCACCGCACCTGGAGACGCGGACGGCGGGGCTGACACCGGCAACAGGACTGCACCGGGAGACGCGGGCGGTGGGGCCGACGCGGGCAACAGCACCGGCAACAGCACCGCACCGGGAGACGCGGGCGGTGGGGCCGACGCAGGCAACAGCACTGCACCGGGAGACCCAGGCGGTGGGGCCGACGCGGGCAACAGCACTGCACCGGGAGACCCAGGCGGTGGGGCCGACGCGGGCAACAGCACCGCACCTAGAGACACGGACGGAGGGGCTGCAGCTGACGCCGGCAACAGCACTGCACCGGGAGACGCGGGCGGCGGGGCCGACGCCGGCAACAACACCACCGCACCCGGAGACCCGGGGGGCAGGGCCGATGCGGGCAATAGCACCAACCCCGCCGCCTTAATTGGTGGATCGAGCAATTGCACTGCAACTGATTACAGCACAACTCTGAATTGCACACTAGCAGGTATGCGCAGCTCGTCCAGTAACATGGACGACTCAGTCTCCGAAGACTCTCCAGCTGGGTCGCTACTTTGGAGCGGCTCTATCTCGGTTCCTGTTGATGCTGTTGGCGTGAACCTTATCGTTAACGGGCTCCGACTGAATACAACTTATGTTTGCTGGGGGAACGTCTCGAATGCAGTTGGTGTCTCCAACAACACAATATCAGCGCCGTTTCTCACGATGATCACTGCCCCCTTCGCTCCAATCTTTGTGATACCCGCCGAAATTGAGGCTCGAAACATGGTCATCGAAGTAGGCTTTGGGTATAATGGAGGATCCTTCATTACAACGGCTTCGCTGGAGTGTATGGCTTTTGAAATTGGCTTTGCTGTATGGAATGGCTCCAACGTAATGTCTCCTGGTGATGACCGGGCTACCTTTCAAGTGCCCGGCCTCGTTCCAAACGCAACATACACGTGCTCGGCCTTCGTCACGAACGCCATCGGCCCCTCGCCCGCCACGGCGTCCTTGCCCATCACAACCATCCCCGAGCCGCCCGCCGCCCCGCTCTCCGTCAACGCCTCCGTCATTCTCGCGCGGAGTGTGCTGTTGGAGCTGCTGCTTGGCTACAACGGGGGCGCGTGGGTTCAGCGCGTCTCGGCCCACTGCAATCCGGATCCATTGCACGGCGGGGCCCCGGTGTCAGCGTTGGCGCTGGTCCCGCTGGTGACGGAGGGAGCGGGGGCGAGCGGAGCAAACATAACTGTAGCAGGGCTGCAGCCGAACACAAGCTACGTGTGCTCGGCCGAGGCTGAAAACAGCGCGGGCTTGGGCACGGGTACTTCTGCCATAAGCTTTATCACACTTGCGGAGGCTCCTTCCGCCCCTGTGGCTTTGAACCTACGCAATATCACTGCTTTCTCAGCTGCTCTCGATGTGGTGCTCGGTTCAAATGGCGGCTCGTGGCTGTCAGGCGTGTCGGCAAGCTGTCTCCGAAACGGAACCGAATCAACTGTTTGGAGCGGCTCTCAGCTCTTTGATCAAGAGATCAGGCAGGCCGAGACTATAGTGAAGTTTTTCGTTAGCAACTTGCAGCCAGGTTTCGTTTACACCTGCGTCTCAAACGTGACGAATCGACTTGGGACGTCAGAACCAGGCATTTCTGTTCCTTTTCTTGCAGCTCAGCCGCCCGACGTCCCGGTTGTCGCAACGATTATCGTTCATGCAGCCCGCTCCGCAAACGCGTCTGTTGTTTCAGGCTTCGACGGGGGCGCCCCGATTCTAAGCGCCGTCATTTCGTGTACCGGAGAAAATGGCAGCCTGCCAAGGTCCTTCGAAACCCAAACCCACGTCGACTACGTAGACGTATTCCACGGCTTCGTTCGCTTGACTGCGCTGGCTCCCAACACAACCTACTCTTGCAACGCTTGGCTTGTAAATGCATACGGTGCATCCAAGCGTACCCCTATCGAGCCTTTTACGACGCCGGCAGAGGCTCCAGCTGCTCCACGCATGCTGGCTGCACACATTGTGTGCTCTCGAAATGCGACGCTCAACATTCATCTTGGCTACAATGGTGGAGCGTTTATTGAGAACGCAACCACCTGCTGCAAGGCTTCAGGGGGCTCGAGCCCGCTCAACCTTTGCAGCGATGTTTCCTTTGTTGCACCTGGGGCCGATTCGATTTCCGTGTCTATCGCCCCTATACTTCCCAACACCACCTATACGTGCTCGGCCTTCGTCACGAACGCCATCGGCCCCTCGCCCGCCACGGCGTCCTTGCCCATCACAACCATCCCCGAGCCGCCCGCCGCCCCGCTCTCCGTCAACGCCTCCGTCATTCTCGCGCGGAGTGTGCTGTTGGAGCTGCTGCTTGGCTACAACGGGGGCGCGTGGGTTCAGCGCGTCTCGGCCCACTGCAATCCGGATCCATTGCACGGCGGGGCCCCGGTGTCAGCGTTGGCGCTGGTCCCGCTGGTGACGGAGGGAGCGGGGGCGAGCGGAGCAAACATAACTGTAGCAGGGCTGCAGCCGAACACAAGCTACGTGTGCACGGCCGAGGCTGAAAACAGCGCGGGCTCGAGTGCAAGGACTGCTTCCAAAACGTTCATTACCATTTCCGAGCCGCCTTTTCCGCCACTTGCCATAGACGTCAGCCTCGTTCTCGCTCGGCGTGTCCTTCTGTCAGCCTCGTTTAGTTACAATGGAGGTTCGTGGATCGTCTCCGCGTTCGCAAGCTGCTTCTTAGTCGCAGGAGGAGAAATGAAGGCCTTCGGAAACGCTACCTTCGATCCTGGGTTCAGCGGTCCTGGTCTCATTAGCGTCGGCGGGCTAGATCCCGTGACAGCGTACCGTTGCCGAGTCTCACTGGCTTCCGTTGCGGGCGCGTCGTTGCTCAGTGCTTCACCTGTGGCCGTGTTCAGCACGCTGGCCGAGCCGCCCACTGTCCCGTCGCGAGTTGAGGTTGTCGGCATTGTTTCCAGGGGTGCAACACTCAACATCAATCTGACATTCGATGGAGGGTCACCCCTGCTGAGATCAGAAGCAAGTTGCTCGCCTGTCGGCTCGCCCGGAGTGGTTGCATGGGGCGGATCGAACGTGTTCCCTTTCAGCCCCTCCAGCCCGGCATTCACCACTTTCAAAATCACCAATGTAGTCCCAAATGCCACATACATCTGCATGGCAAATGCAAGCAACGTCCTTGGCACATCTGATAATGTTATATCAACGCCATTCATCACGCCTCCTGAGCTCCCCGGAGCGCCGGCTTCCGTAATCGTCAGCAGCATCTCTTCGCGCGCCGCTGTTGTGGAGGCCTGGGTAGGCTACAATGGAGGTGCGTGGATTGAGAATGCGACCGCCACCTGTGCACAGAGATCAGGAAGCACATCTGTGTGGACAGCGCGGGCGCTCGTAGCCCCAGGATCGCCCTCGGTCATCTTCAATGTCACTGGCCTTACTCCCAGCTTCGAGTACGTCTGCAGAGCACGTGTCGCCAACGTGGTGGGCGAGAGTCCGATCGCCTCCTCCACCCCCTTCATTGCCCGCGAGCTGCCATCGCCACCAATGGCTCGCATTTCCGCATATGTGCCTACCATCAATCGCACACGTGCGTTGCATTGAACCCGAGTTGCATTTCGCTTTCTAATGGTTAGATAACTAATCTCATTGTTCACAGAGTTTCTGTCGATTCAGGTCGACGGATATCGAAATGGTCCCAGCACTTCCGAAAATCCAGCTCCATGGAGACGGGCAGACGGCAGTTGGAGCTGGCCTGGTTGGCATGGCGGAACTGCATTCAGAACAGGTCGCGGCGGCTTGAAACTTGTGCTTGTTGGAGGCTTGATTCGTCCCTGGGTGGAAGAGTTCAGTGATGAGGTTGTCGTGTTCGATCCCGGTTTGTGTGATTTCAAATTGGCGGAATGCAGTGATTTGCACTTGTGCTCAAGCCATGTGCAGATGTGAACTCTTGGTGGACCGCGCCAGTGGTTATGCCCTTCCGAGGACACAGCTCTGCATGCGCGTGGGATGAAAATCCGAACGGTAGCATCTTCTGTTCAGGCACGTGAGCTCTTGCTCCAGTTTTGTACGCACGCGAGCTCACCTTTGCAACGTCTCCCAGGCGGCTTCGGCTGCGACTTGTATCCGATCGAGGCGAGCGGGTACTGCCCGCAGTTTATGTCGAGGCGCCTGTGGAAATTCCCAACCACGCTTGACAACCGGACGGATCTTCCTGCAATGCCCCTCCCACGCCAATATCATTGCATGACTGTGTGGAATGGAAGCGTCTGGGTTACTGCAGGCGAAGTTTACGTTCTGGGCCAAGGCTCTCAACTCAGCGGGGACCTAATCCGGTGCGCACAGCCGTTGCCCATGCGGATGTGGGATCCGTTACCTGCTATTGCAGATGGGAAATCGGCGGAGACCCTGAGTGGATTGAGGAAATCACGCCACCTCCCAATTTCTACTATGCCCGCCCCGGTTGGAGAGGCCCGAGCTGCGCCCGCCTGAACAACAAGTGGTATATAAACGGCGGAGAATGGACAAACAATAATCCAGCAAATCTATAGTGAGCGGGTGTGATGTGCATGCGGTGAGATGCACGCAACTGATAAAAAGCACAGCGAGGTCGACCTGGCTCAGGAAGGCCAGAAGGTTTTCCGCTTGGTTGGCAGCATTGCTGAGCAAATCGCGGGCTATGGCCACACTTATTTCGGCTTTGGACGCCCTTTGATTGGTTGCGGAAATCTTCTTCTAATATTGGCAATCGGTACACGTACCCGCTTGCACGATGATTCGTCATACTACGAGCTGCGGCCCTACATTGTCGACCCTCAAGGTCGGCCCCCTCTTTGTTACATATATACGGTTGATTCATGGGATTCACATCGACTGCATTCGACTGCAAATATTAATATTCAGATGCCTCGGTTGTGGCAACGGGAGCGACTGTCCCCTTTTCGGGGCCAGGCTTTGGCCTGCGGACGCTGGCATATGGCGGTGATCCGATTACGTGCGAGTTACTTGCAGCGGGGGGAGACTCTGGATATGAAATAGCATACAAATATGACGTGAGCGGGGTCCAGTACTACAACCCAGTACGAATCTCTCCTTGGGGATTGAGAGCATCCGGTGAGCTGATGCTGCACTAGCGCTCATTCAACTTAAACCGCAATCGGCAATTCACCGCAATTCACCGAAAAACCGATTCGAGCAGCCACGATACCCCCTTGGGGCGCGATTCTCTCTGGCCTCGGGGCGAGGAACGCAACTCTCGCCGTAGAAACCACATTCGATGGCGGATCGTCAATTGTAAGCGCTGCGGGGACCTGCTGGAGAGCCGGTGCGGCTGCCGGCAGCATCGAGTGGACAGGGGCGGCATCTTCTAGCCCAAGGACGAATGTGACGGTGCTGACCGTGCATGGGCTGGAGCCGCGCACAGCGTACGAATGCCACGCAAATATAAGCAACGCACTCGGCACATCACCGATGTCTTCGGTGGTGTCATTCACAACGACTCACGAGGCACCCGCCGCGCCTGTTGTGACAGTAGCTTTCGTATCTGCCCGTGGTGCGAGTCTGACCGTCTCGCTGGCGTACGACGGTGGCGAATCAGTTTCTCTCCTTCTGCTTCGATGCGAGCCGATAGCGAGTCCTTCCAATTCATCTGCCATCTGGGTTCATCATCAGCCGCTGACTGCTCCGATTTCTGAGATCTCTTTTACTGCTTCCGGTCTCTTGCCTAACACAAGCTACATTTGCTCTTCCCGGGCGAAGAACTCTGCAGGATTTTCTTTGAGCGGCACGGCATCCCTCTTTACTGCAGCCGAAGCTCCCTCACCTCCGATTTCCGTTTCTGCGTCCAGCGGGATAAGCAACCGGAACGCGAGCCTGAGCGTTCAGTTGGGCTTCAGCGGAGGCAGCGCAGTCACGCGGGTGTGCGCCGTCTGCGAGGTGGAGGCGACTCGCGAGGTGGCGTGGGAGGACTGCATGCAAGTTCGTCCCAGTGCCGGGGTTTCAGAGTCTGAAGACCGGCTCGCTTTATCAGTCGTCGGTCTGCAGCCGAACGTCACGTACGTGTGCGCCGCCAACGCATCGAACGCTGTCGGCACATCAACGAGCTCCACGTCGCCTTCATTCACAACGATGCAGCCCCCTGATGCCCCTGCATCTGTTGACGTTGCGTCGGTCAATGCACGGTCGGCCGTGCTTTCCACTGTCTTTGCTGACGATGGAGGGGCACCGATCACGCGTGTCTTTGCCACGTGCGCTCCGGCTGGCGGAGGGGAGGAGACGTGGGCCGCGGTGGTCTATGTTCCCGAGGGCTCCGCTTCGGCGACGCTCACAGCGAAGAACCTTGAAAGTGATTCGTTCTATATATGCGCGGCGAGTGTCTGGAATGCAGCGGGGCAGTCGCTAAGCACGTTTTCCGAGAGGTTTCGTACAGGAGTTCTCACGATTACCATGACACCAACGCCCTCGCCAGTGCCGGCATTGCTCCCTTTGCAAGTAAACGTATCTGTTATTGAGGGATACCAGCCGGGATCAATGGCATCTGGCTGGATCTCGGGTGGCCAGGTCCTGGAGGAACAAGGCGAATTTCTTCTCTCAGGTGCACCTTTTTAATTCAAATGCAGTCCTTTTGTGCGTCTCACTGCGGTGATGCAAGTCGGTCCTGTGATGACAAATGCGAGCTACTGGCCATGGCTCAGGGTAGACTCTGAGCGCGGCCGCCTGGCAGCCTTTCACCTCTCGACCGGCGTATGGAGCGTGATCAAGACCACGGATCCGGAATGCGACATCGGCCGCAGCGCGCACGAGCGCATCTTTGATGACGTCGGGAGCAGCATGCGCAATTCTCTGAGGTTCTTCGTTGCACACGCCGGCGACGACGGCTCTAAGTGCGAAGCGTTTACTTGCTCAAACTTTCTCATGTACTCTTGCAGCTGGACAGTGCTAACGCTCAGTCCCTCTTTGCAGATACTACTTCTGGGGTTCGCGAAAGCTTTTGATTATATCCGCTTTTGTGCTAGCACAATCGCTTGCGCTACTTGCACTGCGTGCTTCCATAACCACCCGCCGCGGCAGATGGTGGCTCCCGCTGCAGCGCGAATGCAAACAGCGATCGGTCGACGCCCGATGCACGGCTGCGAGCTCGCATCCTGTCTGTCTCTGTCAGCTATAGCGGCAAGGTGCACTTGATTTTGTACTGAAGCGCTTTGATCTCGCTTTGCATCGAGATCCGTGCTGTTGGGACGCAGTTCTTTGCAGCCGGCGGGAAGTTTCTGGACACAAATGGGGCTTGGACTGCCACAGAATCGCTAATGTACGTAAACGTTTCAGATTCCGTTCATTGAGCTTTTAAGATATCTAATGAATCGCGACAGCTCGTACAATCACGACGCCCCCGCCTCGATTGCCAAGTGGCGTGTCGTTGTGCCGCATGCAGGCAACCTCATCTTGACCGATGGCCACGGTGCTGTCTACTCGGACAAGCTCTTCTTTTACCGGGCGGCTCGTGGCTTTCTTCTTTCTGCCTCGCACCGTTCGTATCCATCTTATGGATTTCCCTCGTGCAGACAGATGAAGCTCATAGTTTGCACTACGCCGATCTACGCCTCGCGTCGACGTCCTGGATCGCAGTTTCTGTGGTGCGGGCTTCAGATAGGAAACCAGAATTTAGAATTTGCTTTCCCAAATGTCTTGCGTGCCAAACATTCATATATATGCCCTCCAGGCCGCGACCAGCCCCGTCCCTCGCATCAACGGAGTGGCGTGGACGTGCGGTTCGCTGCTGTTCGTCGCCCGCGGCGAGGAGAGAGGTCCTTATTACTTCAGACGAGGAGTCTATTTTCGCTCGTACTCTCCATCCATCCTCGTCGCCGACCTTGCGCAGACGCCGGGTGCGTCTGCATCCGTTGTTCGCATCGAATTCGAATTCATCCTAACCTAGTGCAGTCTCATTCTCCACGGTCGCGACTGGCGTGCACGGAGGGAGGCTCTCGCAGGCCGCTCGGATTCGCGGCCGGTGCGGCGTTTATGTAGCGGGCTCTGGCACCAGTGGGGCAACCCCCGATGAGACGGGGGCCGCCCGTTTATCGGTCCTCAAGATCGGTCCGCGGGACCCTCCCCGGGCTCTTCTGCCTCGGCGCTGACCCCGCGCCAGAGACGAACCGCGACCCGCTCGGGCAGCAGCTGCCGTGGCCCGAGCCCATCACGCCCGCCACCCCTTCCCCCTCCGCTTCGCCCTCTGCCTCGCCCACCCCCTCGCCGAGCGCCTCGCCCACCCCGAGCGCCAGCCCCTCGCCCTCCCCGAGCCCCTCGCCCTCCCCGAGCGCGACCGCCAGCCCGTCCCCCACCGCAATGGCGTACCCATCACCTTCCGCATCCCCCTCGCCCACCGCCTCCGCCACCGCCTCCGCCACCCCCAGCGCCTCCCCCACCGCCCCGCCCACGCCCTCCCCGTCGGCCACGCCCTCCGCCAGCCCCTCGCCCTGCCCCTCGCCTCTCCCATCTCCGACCGCCTCCGCGACTCCTCTCGCCGCGCCGTCGCCCACTGCAAGCCCCTCTGCGCTGCCGTCCCCGACAGCGCCTCTAGCGTCCCCCACGCCCACCATCGACGCGGCCCCGACGCTGGTCCGCAGTTCGCCTCGCCCTCTAAACTCTTCGTGAGCCCTGCAGTTCTCTCGTCCTGACATCCGAACGCCGCCGGCAGGAGCCTTTCGCTGTGGCGATGTCGTTGTCGCGGGTAACCGTCGGGGGCGTGACGGTCAGCGCCCGCCGCGTGAAGGCCTCCGATGCTGTCGTGCAAGTGGTGCTGTCCCGGCCTCTCCTCGCCGCCCTGCCCGTGCGCCTGCCCCGCCCGCCCATCCTTCCCCGCCCGCCATGAGGCTCCGCGCAGGAGGGCGAGTGGGTGACGATCGGGGCGGCGGGCGACGCGTTCGGGCCCCTCGCCGGCGACCCTGTGCGCGTCGTCCTCGTCGCCCCCGACGGCGCCGCCCTCGAGGCCCCCGAGGCTCACGTCGCCCCCGAGGGCATCCGCTTCCGTCCGCCCCGCCCCGCCGCCTGTCGTCGTCGCCGTTGCAGCCGCCGACGGCGCTGCAGGGATGCCGGCGGTGGGCGCGGCGCGGCGGGCGCTGGCGCAGGCACAGGTGGCGCGCGCGTTCAGCCTGCGGATCGAGTCCCGCCGCGGAACCTTCCCCCCGGTCGTCCTCGTTGACGTGCGCCCTGCACGATTGCACCTTTCGCTCTTCGCGATCGTTTGCTGTTTATTATCTGAGCATTTTCTGCTTCATTTACACTTTCAGGCCCTTCAACTCGGCGACCCGTCGTCGGCAAACTCATCAACGGCATCAACAGGTGAAGGTCCCACGGAGGGGCCCGCGACACCACCTCGAGGTCAGGAGGGTCCGCCGTCCGCCTCAAGCCACTCTTCGTGGGCTGAGAACAAGGTCCGTGGATGTAAATCTCGCCAAGTCGTAGCCACTCTAAATTGATCGCCGCGTCCTTTTCGCTTCCGTCAGCTCGTGTTCGGTGCGGTGGTCAGCGTGTCCACGATCCTTTTCACTGTTGTGCTTGGCTTGCTCCTGTTTGCGCTCTTGGCGGGGCCCGAGCGAGCCTGGGAGCGGGCCATATCGCCCTGGCTCGCCCTTCCAAGGACTATTGGCGGCGTGCTTCGCGTGCCACACACCCGGCTCAAGCAACGCGGCCTTGCCATTGGCGCCGGAATGAACGTCCTCTATGGGCGGCAAGTCCATGGCTCGGAGGCTGCCACCGCCGCTGCCGCCATGAATAAGGGCGGTCGCCGCAAGCGCGCCCTGCGCATGCTGAAGCGACTTTTCTGAAACGCTTCGGTTCTTCACGTATATTTCGCCCATTATCAGAAACAATGACTCATGGCCCGTGGACACAGGAATGGCATCATGTATTTCCGTGGCCCGTGGACACAGGATTGTCATCAGAATCAAAATCAGTTTTTTTTTTAGTTCCAGCATCCTCGGATCTTTATAATTAAATACATTTTACTCATCATCAGGGCCCACGTTACAGGACCTGGCCGTGTAATATAGCAAGGCCCTTGGTCGAGGTGTCGAGGGCCCGAGTTCGCGGAGGCCGCTTGGGTGTACCCGATGCGGGCCTCGAGTTCGAGGGGGGCGGCAGGCGGTCCGTTCTCGGCCCGGGGCGCTCCGAGGCTCGAGGGCCGAGGGGGCGTGCACGTGGCGCTCGAGCTTGCGGACCGAGGCCTAGGAGGCGTGGCCCAGTGCACGTGGCGCTCAAGCGCCAGGGAGGCGTGGCGCTCGATTGCGAGGGCCGAAGGTGGCGCAGCCTCAAGGCCTACAGCTGCAGCTAGCTATAGTTATACGGCTAAATTAAAGGGCGCGGCGCTCAAGGGCTGAAAGGCGCGCGCGGCATTCACCCGGGGTGATCGAGTCAAGGGCTGAAGGGCGCGGCGTTCAAAGGCTGAAGGGCGCGGCCGCGGTGCTCAAGGGCTAACGAGCGTGGCCTTAAGCTTGAAGGACACGTGGCACAGTGTAGCCTAGCCCGCGTACCATCAAATAGCCACGGGCAGACTTCGAATTCGGCAGGCTCTGAATATTCACTTTTTTTTTTTGAGAGACTACGGTGGGGCGAACCCCCCGTAGGTAGTGATATTAAAGACAACAAAGCAATCACAAATCAAAGATACAGTAAACTAGCACAAAATATATACAGAATCAAGAGGGATCACGAGAAGGGACACGATCAGAAGAACGCAAAAGATAAGGAGAACGAGCACGAGGAGAAGGAGTAGAAGAGCTCAAGGGCGTCGATGCATAAGTACTAGTCACACTAGAACGACGAGGAGCACGGGGACGCAGCAAATAAGGAGAACGAGCACGAGGAACTACAGTCGAAGACGAAGATCTAGACGAAGACGACAAGACAGAGCTAACAGCAGAACTAGAAGACGTAGTCGCAGGAGGCAAAGGCGGTAGAACAGTAGGAGAGGCGAAACGTAGGACACCACTAGAGGGGAAAGTCGAAGCTGGCGGAGTGTCTAAACGGAATCGAGATTGTAGAGTTGGTAAAACAATGGACGGCTGAAGACTAATCTGAGGAACTGGGGACGACACGAGGAAAGGGGCAGAGCTCGGGTGCAGACTCGGAATCGGCAGTATAAGAGGAGGGGCGAAACGCAAGCCAGTAGTGACAGGGAAGGCAGACGATGGGGCTGAACCAGGCGGGAGAGGCAAATATAGCGAAGTAGAAGAGAGAGAAGGGTACACACGAGGAACGTCACCATACACAAAA
This sequence comes from Cyanophora paradoxa, assembly GCA_004431415.1. Classification (NCBI taxonomy): domain Eukaryota; class Glaucocystophyceae; order Cyanophorales; family Cyanophoraceae; genus Cyanophora; species Cyanophora paradoxa. The sequence continues at coordinate 33,406 of QPMI01000490.1, read as the reverse complement.
TACTCGCTGCCAAAAACTATACGGTCTGACGGTCGCTGAAGATAAAGAGGCGGAACTGCCTGAGGGCTAACAGTGAGAGATGGAGGAGGAAGAGGCAGAGCTAACGACAAAGGGAACGGAATCAAAGGTACAGGGAAGGCATGGAATACACGAGGAACTGGAAGGTGGAGGGGCCAGTGCTCCTAACTAACATCGATGAAGCATCTGATGGAGGTGACGGCAAAACAACTGAGGGTAAACTAAGTTGAGGTGAAGCGAAGATTGATACAAGACTATCATGAATCAAAGGGGCCATGCAGGAACCGGCGGGCGAGGTGGATCTGGCGGGACAGCCAGAGGGGAAGCCGAAGGTACAGGAGAGGAAAGCCGCAGGCGCCGAGACACATGGACAGGGACGGATCGGCATCGGGAGGCAAGGTTGAATTCGACGGAGACCGGGGCGGCGGATTCGTGAAACGGAAGGTATCAGAGAAGGACTAGGGGGGGCAGGGAAGTACGGAGCCGCTGAGCAGGTGGCGACGGTGAGGGTGCAGGGGAGCGAATCCGTCGCAAAGTCGGAACAGGCTGACGGGGCTCGGCATATGTAGCCGCAGCTGCAGGAGCTGGAGCAAGCACTGGGGGTGCCGGATCCGGAGACTGGAGGCGGGGGCGCTGGGCAGGAGGCACAGGATCTGGAGGATTCTCTGAACTAGAGGGGGTTCGAGGTCGGCGAACGCCACGGGCGTTAGCAGGATGTTTATCAGCCCGAACATGACGGTCACGATCAGCAGAAGACTGAAAGTTCTTCCCACAAATAGGGCATATTAATGTGGAGGCAGAAGCGGCGCTAGCGCTAGCATCGGCAGACGAGCTCAAACGAGAACTCGAGGGAGCCGGGACCGAAGCTGTATCAGCGCTAGCAGATGGCCTCGCAATGTGCTGAACTTGAGGATTCACGCCGACGCCATTAACTGTAGCAGCAGGCCTAGGGGTAGCGACTGCAGGGGGCCCGGGACCGCGACTGCTGGGGGCCCGAGCGCTGTAGAGGGATAGCTCCGCGCACAGAAAAGAAGCTCGCATCAAAAATAGATTGAGGGGGCTAGGGCGGTCACGTGACTCAGGGTTTGAACCATCGTAATCAGAGCCCTCCCCTAAATGCCGTAAACGAAGAAGCTCAATGCGCTCGACAGCAGGAGGCAACGTAATCTCGAGAATATCCAGAAAACGTTTCCACAGGTTTAGCAGAGCATTAACGGAGTACACTGGTACCCGCTCAGCAAGTAAATTATCGGGTGAGAGATATGCACGGGACAGCTGAAAAATTGCGTAAATGCCCGCCAAAATATAACCGAGATACCGAACACAGAAATCGGCATCCACAGAAGATGTGATCAATGTCCCCGCAACACCGGGAACTTGTGGATCTAGAATAGCGGAGAACGTAATAGGAGGCAATGGTAAAGAGGGCTGCACGTCCTCGGGCAAAGCCTCTGCTAAGGATGTGAGCTCAGCATGCATGGCCCGCCAAAAACCCTGCACCACAGGGCAATCAAAGAAAACGTGCCGCACTGAACGATGCTGCCCATCATTACAAGCGCGGCAGAAAATAGCCGCGACCGGCGGCCGTTGTAAAGATGGGAAAGCCTTATATCGGAGACGGAAGAGGACATCGAGCCACAGCATAGGAAAGGCACGAAGGGCGACGAGCTGAGACACGCGATTAAGAGGGAGATCCAGACCCCAGTGTTCTGAAGGCATCTTAGCCCTACTCCGCACCCGCCACAGTCGCTGTACCTCGAGCTGGTAAAAGCGCCGAACAGAAAAGCCCTGAAGCGTGAGCATCTTATCGAATGTGAAAGCAAAATTGCTGTAGGAAAGCGTAGCTGTCGAACCCGTGCCAAGCGAAACCAGAATTGGACGCGAACCTCTGCGCAAAGAAATAAAATACTGGGAGGAGAGCACATGAAGCGGCAAGAGGCCAGCTGGTACGCCAGGGTACAAGAGCGGATCTGGAGGGCGGCCACGGGGCCACGGGACGAAATCCAACACCCGTGGGACAATCTCACCTTCAAAAAGAGGGAAGGCCACAAAAAAGCCCGAGGGACCCCTCAGATACACATATTTATCATCTTTCGATTTATACCATAAGAAACGTTCCGGTACGGCATTAGCAGTAAGCGTTGTAAGCCAACTGGATGGCAGGGCACGACAAATTTGATCAAAGGCAGCAGTATAATCAACTAGCATTGCAGGGGAGCACGAAATCGGTGCAACTGTACATCCCAAATGTCAGCGACGCGCTGTACACCGGCTCTCGCAAACTCAGTATGTGTCTGTGCTGCAATGTCACTAGGAAGAACATATAAAGGATTAAGAAAAATAGGCTGGGTCAAAATTTGATGCACGGTTGTAGGAGATGCAACGGCTTGACGATCTCGCCACGCCTCAAACAGCATCTGCCAAAGCGGTGGCAAATGCAATCTTGGCAAGATGGCAGACACATCAAGCCCCAAAATGACATTAGCATAAGAGAATGGAGCCAACTGACGGTCTATTTGGTATTGAATATATTCCTTCCAAGGAGCTGAACAGGCCGGGTCGTTAAGGAAGGCAAGCCATTTAGATTTTAAAGCCAGCGAAAACGTAACAATATCTGGGCAATTTAATCCACCGTCTTTAAACGGAAGCGCCGTAACATATGTAGATACGGAGCCGCGTACACCCGAAAAGTTGCGGATTAAATTACTCCAAGCTTTATAACGATCACCTCCCGGTTCTAAAATATACAGCGGATAATGTAGTGATCCCACAATAGCAGCCCACGCAAGTAAAACACCAGAGCGTAGAGGCATCCGATTCCGGTTAACTGACTGTGCGCGCAGAACGAGAGCAGCAGTCTTTTTATTCCAAAACCGGTCATGCACTAGCTCCAGAGGAACCCGAGATATTTGGCGATCTTGGCATCTGCGGAAATCTCAGAAGGATCAACCTTCATACGCTCAAAAGGACAAGCAGGTGGAAGAGATAAATTTGAGTGCATGGGTAGTATATGCGATTTTTCGAGATTAATTTTCGCCCCTGTTAACCGTTGAAATTTCTTAATGAGAGCGTCCCAAATGGGAATTCCGCAAAGGAGGCAATAAGGGGAACAGTATCATCAGCAAACTGGAGGACCTTGCATATGGACCGCCCAGAAATTTGCACCCCGCGTATACGGGGTTCAGTATCGATTAACATGATTAATAGATGCGCACACAAATTATATAGATATGGCGATAGAGGACCACCCTGCCGGACTCCGCACCGGATGGGAAACCGAGGCGTTGTCCAGCCATTAATATGGATCATCCCCGACAGATCAGAATACAAAAGACGGACCCAGTCAGTAAAGTATGACCCAAATCCATATTGATTCAAGGTCCAGAAAAGAAACTCCCAATTCACCCGATCATAGGCTTTGGAGAAATCAAGGAACCCCAAACAAAGTTCCTCGAGATCGGGATTATCCCCTCATAATACATCAATAAATATACGAGCATAAATTGATGCACCGCAGAACGTTTGGTGATAAAACCCGACTGATATTTTGATATTAAGCGGGGCATGATAGGGGTCAAGCGGTTAGATAATGCCCGCTCGACTGCTCGCTCCTCTACATTCGATAGAGCGATAGGCCGACGGTTAGTGACCAAAGTCGCATCCGTACCAGGTTTCGGAATTGGACAATGAGGATATCTCGTAGCGAGCCAGGGGCCGCCTTCCGATTATGCATAGCCTTAAGGTATTCCATAAAATCTGGACCAATGTCGCCCCAGAAAGTACTATAAAATTCAGGTACTAAACCATCAAGTCCAGGGGATTTTCTAAGCCCAGATATATCCTTAAACGATTGCAACAATTCATAGGCGGCCAGTGGGGTATCGAGATCCACGGCCTCCCGCGGAATGAGTTTATAAGGCGCATACAGTGACGCACATTCAGCCCGTTCATCACGATGCGCCGCCACCACACTTTGAGCTTGCTGACCATCGTATAAATCAGCGAAATGAGCTGCCGACAACGTCATAAGCACAAAGGGATTATCAGAAGCATAAGAGGATCCGGGTGTTGGCCGGCCGGAGTTTATTCTCACATCCGGTCTCCTGCTCAGCAGTTCCGAAATAATGAGTGAAAAACTCCCGCCTCGATGTGGCCTCGTTCTGACTTGAGAATAGCGAGTCAGCTTGAACGGCAGCCCTACACACTTGAGGCATGCGCTCCCGCAGCTCTCTATAAAGAGCAGAGCGGCCACTCAAGAAACTGTCCCGTAAGATCTCGCCCTGCGAATAGGCGGTGATGAGACGTTCGAGACGTTTCATGGCAGACCAGTAAGCCGACTTATTCTTGCGCCGCTCAGTCGACTCCCACGCAGAGAGAGCAGTCTGTAGATACCGTTTAAGAGCTTCGAAGCGAAGAATAGAATCGGATGCAGGCGAAGGCCACTCAGCACGCCACATCTGAAAAACCTTCCGAATTTCAGCGAGATACGCTGGGTTCTTCCCATAAAGGTCCCATCGCATCTTCCAGCGACCCGGCCCACGCTGATGAACTGGAGGGACAGCGTGAGTTGAATTCCAATGTGATCAGAAAGAGGCCTATCAAGATGTCTGGAAGTGTATTTCATCCATGGGACGAGCACTGGGTTCCATGCGAGTAGGGATTGAGAGACAAAGAAATAATCTAGACGAGATTCGACGGCCCCCGAGGCTGCCTGGGCATTAGTCCGATAAAATGTTTTAAATCGATTAGACCGGCGCTCATCCGTACAAAGCGATGCAACATCCTGGAGTTGATATTGCGAGCAAACCGCTTCAAAGGATGCAGGGGCGACACCCGCCCCGAAGTACTGTTCGCGTCAGAAGGCAAAAGGTGAAAGTTAAAATCACCACATAAGATTAAATGGGACCCCACAGGAACGACCGACTCCAGAGTATGACACAATGTCTCGTAGAAGCCTAACCGTTCAGCATCCTGAACAGGTGCGTAAATGTTGCACAGGTAAATATTTACAGTTCCAGAGCACAACAGGAACAGCTGCAGCCGGGAACTCTGTGCAGGAGCTAGCGAGGTAATGCTAAATCGCTTATTAGGGAAGAGAGTAGCTACACCTTGACTGGCAACTTCTGGATTGAAAGCCCAGTACGAAGGGGTAGCCCCCCACTTGCCTTGCAGAAAAGCAGCGTCTACTTTACTCGATACGTGAGTTTCCTGTAAACAAACTATGGATTTGCGAGACTGTTCACGAGCACACTTAAGGAGATAATCAACGTGGTGCATACCAAGTGAAGCACAGAAGCTTGTGTCTCCTACTAATTTCCCTGCAACGTTCAGGGAGACAATATTGATGGCCATAGTATGATCACGGTGGTTTAAAGAATCCAGAGAAAACTATGTACAAGCTTAAATTGAAGAAGGGCAAAATACGAGACGACCCTACTTGCCAGTGCCAGAACCGGCACCAGTGCCAGAACCGGCAACCCGAACGCGTGTTGGAATTGTACGGCCGGCGGCAGCGATCTGCATGTTCGTCATCTCCGTGGGCAGGCCAGCGGGCTGCGCTCAGAAACAAGGTGAGGGCGAGTTGAAAAAAGTAATAAGAGTGCCAATTTATGAGATGTCTATGCATCGTATTTAAACAGTAATCCAGTTTTAAAGCCCAGATCAGAACAATTGCAAGTTCAAGGTGCCGCAGCTGCAGCGCAGCCTTGGCATCATGCCGCAGCTGCAGTGCAGCTTTGGCAGTCCACAACCCCAACTGCAGCGCAGCCGGGGGGCCACCAACTGTACACCCCTATTAGATCTGAACAAAAAGAAAGAGCTCACCGGGTCTATAGCCATGTCCGAAGGGCCGCCAGCGGAGCCAGAGGGGGCGGGAGGTGCGGCAGAGGCCTTCCCGGCCCGGGCTTGGAGAATGGCCTGAAGGGGAAGACAATGCGGTGGGCAGGCTTGGAGAGCTGTCCGTCAGGCCCTGGCGGGCGGAGAGCTCAAGGCCCATAGGACCAGTTGCCTCTGTCCAACGCGGGCCAGTTGCTGGGTAAGAATAAGTAAACTGATCAGCTGCAGGCTTATCTGCAGCTGCGCTGGGCCCAGCTGCGGCTGTCTCCTTGCGGGCCGCCTTCTGAGGCCGGGACGCTGAGGACGGAGTGGACGCGGCGGAGAGTTTGGAGGTATGAAATTCAGAGAGAGAGGGTGATGGTCAGCTAGGGGATGAGGAAGGTGAGGCCGGCCTCCGCAACCATACAGGCGGCAGTCCCGCCAGCTGGCCGCCACACGAAGCTCAAGCCCGTCGCCAAAGGTAACCGTATTAGGAAGAGCAACTTGCACATCGAGCGGGGGCAGCTCAGAGAGATAGATCTTCATAATCCCGGCTGGCATGCCCCGCTGCTGATAATGAATGTGCCGGACTTTCAGGCCGCGCTGCGCCAGCCAATGGCGGATAGGGTCCTCATCGGGCCGATGCTGAAACTTCTCAAGCCAGATCCAGTGATCCTGGCCCTGCGGGCGCTGAAGCGGCGGCTGGCCAGGGTCAGGAGGCAGACCGCCCGCCGGCGGCGTCGGCTCACGGCCGACAATCCAAGCGGCCGCAAGAATGCCAAGGGCTGGAACGGCCAACTGGAGGCCAGCTGCACCGACCGATGTCAGGAACCGCTCACAATGCGCAGTACTACTGAAGATCACAAGAAAACCGCGACCCCAGCGCGCGACCGAATGCGCTGGCTCGCTGGTAAGAGCGCTCACACGCTCAGTGATCAGCTGCTGTAGCGCATCGAAGGCCGGCTGCGTGTAGAAGGTCCAAGCAGTCGGAGGAATGATGCTAGCATAACTGAAGGTTGGCGGATAGAGCTGGGCGACGGTCGCAACAGTAACAAGCGTGAGCACTGTCAATGGCACAGCGCTAGTCGGAAACAGCCGCTGCCACTCCGCCTGCAGCGGGGCAAGGTCGAAGTTGGCTGTCGCCCGGTTCTGCTCTGATCGCGGCATACGCTCAAGCTCGTCTAGAGCCACAGATTACGATCCAGATGGTTGACGTGAGAGACGTGCACGCGTCTGGGCTAACAGACGCGCTCCCGCAGCGCGGGGGGGTACCTATATTGTCTGAATATTCACTTCAAAGGCTTATAAATGAGGCTCGGCAAATTAAAGCTTTATAAATTAAATTTGGCTTACTGCGCATGCATATATGGGGCTTGCGATCTCCCCAGCTAGCGCCACGTGCACGGGCTGCGCGCATGCCTGGGCTGCGCGCATACCTGCACGGACCGTCGGACACAGATCTACTAGGCTAGAAGCTTAAGGTTGAGGAGGAGCCTCGGAGGGTGTGCATGAATTAATTTTTTAAAAAACGCTACTTGCCGAAGGATGCCTCGACAAGCAGCAGCTTTGGCGCCCCCCTAGATATATAGGCCTCCCCCTGCCCCCCTCCCCCCCCCTCCCTCCCTCCCCCCCCCCCTCCCCCTCGAGCTCCTTCCCCCTCGGGAAGCTCCCCTCCAGATCCCCCCCGCCCCAGCCCGGCCCCGGCGCCCCGGCCCCGGTACCAGTCGCGGCCCGGACTAAACGTTCCCGGCCCCGGCCGGCGCCCCGGCCCTCGGGACTCGGGAGCCTCGGAGTCGGGAGTCGCCGAGTCGGGTCGGGTCTCAGCCCCTGCCGCTCCCCGCCCCGGGCCCGCGGGCCCGGCCGGGCCGGCCCCCGCCGGCCCCCCGGGGCTCCGGAGCCTCCGGCGCGGGCCCGGGCCCAATTGCAAATTGCAAGGCCCCGCCGGCGGGCCGCCGCGCGCAGATGACTCAGTGATGTCGATGAACGCATCAGATGCATATGCATATGATGCACCGTGCACGGTGGCATGACGGTGCACGTGTGATGGCACCTACGAGTCGGCTACGACGAGTCGTCGACGACGTGCACGTTAAAAAAACTTCACGTCGACGTAAGCGTCCGAGTCGGTCCGACTGTCGTCGACGTCAATTCATGGGAATCATGGCCCAGGCCTACTAGGCTAGGGCCGCTAGGCCGAGATCGAGCAAGCCTAGTAGCTATATAGAGACTACTAGAGAGGCCCCATATGATGGGCCATATCATGTCCGATTCAGGGACCCGGCGGCGGGATTCAGCATGCAGGGCCATATATATACAGTAAATAATATACTATGATATCGATATTATCCCGGCCGGAGTCTGCCTGGAGCCTGGAGGGCCGGAGGCCCCTCAGGCAGTGATGGTATTCGGAATTAACCCAAAAATGGACCATTTCGGAAACGTTTCCGAAATATTTCGGAAATATTTCCGAAATATTTCCGAAATCAGGGGCCCCTCCCGAGGGCCCTTCTGCTGATGCCTGACGCTCCCTTTAACCTTCTTATGCTTTCCTTTATTAGAAACAATTCCTAATTAGGGGGGTCTCTCGGGACCTTTTCGGAAACAATTTCGAAATTGATTTCGAAATTGTTTATAGAAATGTTTCTAGAAAAAATGCCATCACTGCCCTCAGGCCCGGCGGAGCTCGAGACTCTGAGATGCATCCTAAGCAGATGCATGTCATAGACTCGAGATCTAGCCTAGTAGACTCATAGTACCCGGTGACCGTAGTACTAGTATGGAATCATGATCGATATCAGTGGCACCGAATCACTGCATGATCATGAGTCACGCCGCGCCGCCCATCCGATGATCATGGCATGCCAATATTAATGATGCCATCGGCCAAGCCATAACCAGTGATGGGCACTTTATTAATAAGTACTTATAATATTTTATTAATAACGTATTAATAATACGTTATTAGTAAGGTCCCGGAACAGCCATTCTTATTAATAACGTTTATTAGTTTGGGGGGGTACCCGTAGACACACCATTTCTTGCACTCTATGACGAGTCTGTGCATGCTAGAGCGATACAAAGCAGTTCTATACACGTCTAGAGACCTTCTGGGCACTTCTGCAGCTTGATATGATGCTCATAAGCTGATCAGACGGCAGCTCCAGACCATCCAGTACCCCCTTGGTCGCACTTTAACCCTTTTATTCGACCCCCAACAGATAAAGAGGGCACTCGCAATGCTCAGGCAGCTTATATACGAGTGTTTAGCACCAGAACCGCGCGGCAACGCTCCTTCAACGTGGTTTCGCGCTTCTATGAGGAAGTAATTATTAATCTACTAATAACTTATTATTAACTATTAATAATCATTCTTATAAAGTCCCATTTTTGGGGTTATTATTAATTCCATCACTGGCCATAACGGGCCAAGCCATATATGCCATGAAATTTACCAAAAACAAAAATATACAATATGCAGCATACTAAATATTTCTACCAGCCTATATACTATGATATAGCCTCATATAGGTACTATATTTCTAATAGCCGAGCTAGATCTAAGTTCTCATCTAACATAGATCTAACTTCGATCTTAGACAGCGCTAGCGGCTCGCGGCTAGCCTACTACTTGGCTAGCTGGGCTAGTAGCCGGCGGTATAATGACACCGGGTAACGGCGGGTACACTTGCCAACTTGGCAAGTACTGCCGGTAGTTCATATCGCCATCCGGACTCGCCGCCAGTAGTAACGGCCAGTTGCGGAACTTGCGGCCAGCCTGGCAGTAGCCTGGCAGTACGTATATATACTATGATACGCTACGAGTTATGGGCCTTAGGCGGAGTTTCCTGGCGAACTGGGGGCAAACTCCAGATTGGCAGGCGCCGGATGCGCGGCTGGCAGATCTTGCCCTTATGTAAATTAGCTACCTGGAAGGTTCTAGTAGCTACCTGGTACAGTCCTAGTAACTGCCGGCTAGTAACTGCCAACAGCAGCTTTTATATAGCATGCGAAATATACTGTCACGTGCCCAATCAGAATACACTGGCATTTTCAAGTCGAATTAGTACGGGGAAAACGCGGGCACCTGGCAACACTAATTTGACTCGAAACCGGGCACCCGGTGACCGGGCGGCCATTGGCAGTGGTCGAGGCCTCTGCCGAGTTGAGTCAATCAACTTGACTCGGAAAAAGGTTTGTATGGCGGAAATCGCGCCATAGAGCTAGGGTTGCCGCTTCCTAGGAAGTTTCCTACGCCCCCATGGAAACGGAAACTGATAGGAAGTTTCCATAGTTTCCTAGGAAACTTCCGAACTTTCCCATACCAGCGCGTCTCGCGACTGTTCTCGCGTAAGACAGGGCGTTTAGAGTTGTCTGGATGCCTTTTCTGTGCTATCTCACGTTCCTGATGCGTTAATTCGCTGCAGACACAAGCATTTTGTGGGTGGCTCAGGGGGGGTATAAGTAGGCCTTCACACAGGGACCCAGCCTGGCAGAAGCCTGAAAGTGCTTGATTCCTGACGCAACTAAGCTTGTTTTCGAATGTGATGCCGGTTATTACACTTAAGACATCGTTCTGGAGCCTCGAACTGTGCGTTTCAGGGGGTTTCCGCCGTGGCTCCAACCGCGGCTTTTGTATGAGAGCGCCAGTTTCCTAGGAAGTTTCCATCCCCCCATGGAAACAGAAACGGAAACTTCGCACTTCCTAGGAAGTTTCCATGCATGGAAACTTCCTACCGGCAACCCTACATAGAGCCATAACTCGTAGCGAGTAGGTGGCAGTAGCTAACTTCCGAAGTTCATATATAGTACTACGTATATCATAGTATATCATAGACGATTCATAGTACTAATCATTGAATACTGTACTATAAACATTCCTGCCCCGGGGCAGTGCAGCCTCTGGTCTGTATCAGGTCTCCGCCGGCACGGAAATGTTTAAAATGCCAGAAGGATAGATCGATATCCGGACAACATATATAATTTTCACGCAGAATTCAAATATTTAATACCTATAGTAGCCGGCGCCCGTAATTTTGAAATATTTCGTATATATCATCAGAATTAAACCGGGTAAATAGGGAGGAGCGAGAGTGCTGAGGGATGAAAATCGGAAGGGTAGAAGGAATGATGGGGTACGACATCGACCTCCCGGCGGCGGGGGTCTGCAATCGCGAGAGGAGGAGAGTCGTGAAGAGCGCTATTAATATTGGTAGCTAGCTATATAGCTGTGCTGCATCGATCAGCTGCAGGTAATTCGGATTGTTTGCATGAACGCGCAACAAGTATCAGTACTAGTACTAGATTTAGCGCCCGCTCGAGCTCCACCTCCTACCCTCGCGCGCCCGCTGCCGGGGGACCTCGTACCGGCCGCGGCCCGCGACCCATGGCCGGCACCTAGCTAGCACCTTCGGCTAGATAGTTGACCGGTCGGAAGGGCACGTCACGTAGAACATTGATACATGTGCCGTGGTGTATCAATGCGACGTCCACTTTTGCAAAAAAAAGTACCGGCCGCGGCCCGGATCCGGATCCGGATTAGGGCTGGGTCCAGTGAGATCAGTGGAGGGTCGAGGGTCTCACTCCACTCACTGAGTGAGGATTTTGGCTCACTCGTACAAAGAAAAATGTATGGGGCGAGTGAGCCAGACCTCAGCCCGCGCCGCGCGGGGGGGTATCTGGCGCCATGAAATCACGACCCAGGCGCCCCACCTAACGATTTGGGCCGGGGGTACTTTTGAGTCAGATCTACATGCGCATAGCGTAGCGCTAGCAGCACCGCGCGCGATGCTGACCATGACCAATTTGAGATTCGAAACGACCTCTCAGAGTCTCGACATTTTAGAAGCCCGCGGAAACAGCTGGCAGTTACGGCACGAAGCGCCTGAAAACACGGCAAAATCTGGGTCGTTTTAGGTCGTTTTAGGTCGTTTTTCGCGTATACGAAAACGTACCCGCTGCTCACTACAGTGACTGAGTGAGTGGGACGCAAAAAGCTCACTCACAAAGTGAGCCCGCGGACCTCACTGGGCGCAGCCCTAATCCGGATGCCTAGCTATAGGCCCGGCGAGATCTAGAGCACTATTAATATTGGTAGCTAGCTATGTTACATCGATCAGCTGCAGGTAATTCGGAGGGTTTGCAGGTCCTCCTCATGCCTTGCTTATTGCCGCAGGCCGGGCGCGGCCCGCCGCCGGCCCGGCCCGGGTCGGAGGTGCGGCCCGGCGCCGGCCGCAGCGCCGGCGCGGCGATCCACTAGTACTCAGGATCCGGTGTACGTATACGTACGCGTCTGGCGGGTCTCCGCCCGTATACGTACTACGGTAACTGCGCCCAGCGATCCGGACCTCAGCCGCCTGATCAATCCCCGTGTCGCACCAGGAGCCCAGCCGCCGCCCGTCGACGTCGGGCTTCCGAGTATGAGCTTATAATGAAGCTAAGGGAGCAGCCGTCCAGGACGGCTGGTCGAAGGGGTACACGTTGGAATAAGCGCGTAAGACGCCAGGTGCGAGCAGGTAAGGAAGCTGAAGACCAGAGCGTCGGGTGCACGTGCACAGCATCACCACAGGGAACCAGCTGACAGCCGCAGCACTAGGTGCACATGGAGCGAGAGTGTGGTTCGCCGCACGCCGGCGACGATCGTACCGAGAGGCTCGCACAAGACGACGAGGGCGGTGGCGCGGCCGAAAGGGACATGGAAGGGAACAGTACGGCAGGAGCGCTAGCGGCTCAATCAGGTGAGAGTGCCACGGAAGCGCAGCGTGCTGGCGTTGACCGGACTGGAGCAGTGATTGATCTGGACTCGGCCGACGAGACAATGGAGTCGAGAAAGACGACGAGCGAGGCGCCGGCGCTTTCAGGCGATGCCGAAGGCGACGGAGCTCCAGGTGATACCGTAGACTAAGCGAGCGCCGCGCCCTGACGCTGACTGTAATCGAGCAGTGATCGATCTGGACTCGGCAGAAGGTGCAAAGGACACGGGCGGGACGGCGCGCGCGGCGGCGACGGCAAATAACCCGCGGAAGGCGACAGTCAGACTGCGAGCGCGCCGGCTGAAGGCGACATCGCAGGTGCCTGCCCGGACCCCCTCTCGAACGAAGCGACTGACAACTTCGGGTTGGCGGCAGGCTTGGACGGGGGCGCATGTACACCCGGCGGCAGCGATAGTGGATCAGCCGGAGTGAAGGAACTGACCTCCGATGGCTCGCGGTGTGACGTCACGATTGGCCCAGGACCAGGTTCGAGCGACCAAGGCGACATAGCAGGTGCATGCGCGCAGCCCCGCTAGAACGATGCGACTGACAACCTCGGTTCGGCTCTGCGGCAGGCTCGGGCGGGTGCCAGGCGTAATAGGCGGCAGCAATGCTGGAGCCGCAGATGGGATGCGCCTATCAGAGAAGAGCCCGCGGCGTCACAGCACAGGTGCGGTCATTGGAACTTTGAAATTGGCGCGATATATGTAGTTCTGATGCGTACAAAGATGGTCGCGCTGTACAGCCGAAAGTCGAGCCCGCCGATGCAATGCGAACCACAAGATCTAATGTCCCTGCGCCGCCCAATATGCGGCGGCGCCCGGACGAAGTGAAACAAGAACGGGCATCAAGCCCCCCCCAGGCGAGAACCACGAGATCGAATGTCCCTGCGCCGCCCAATCTGTGGCGGCGCCCGGACGAAGTGAAACAAGAGCGGGCATCAAGCCCCCCCCAGACTACGGTTCGTTCATCAGGTGCACGAACGAAGGGAGCAGCGTCTGTCGCAAGGATACGGCAGTTAATTGTCCTTCGAGCCCGCAGGCATGGCGTCATCGCGCGGTACTGGCAAGGGCAAGGAAGCAGGCGAGGTGGCGGGCGTACCACCCGTCGCCACATCGAAAGGTACGCAACCGGTGCACCGTAATATCCACTCGAGATGGTCACAGTTCACATGCTCGCAGGCAAGTCTCGAGGTATAGACAGTCAACCTGGAGGGCCTGGTGAGCGGCAGGATGCGTTGAATTTAAGAGGTCCCCGAACACCCTCGAGGGAGCGACCCCTTAGACTCAATTGCAGGCAACCAGCGCGAGGGTTCGAAGGGGGCGGAGTCGACTGATGCAGGAAAGGGCACCGAGGCGTCACGGGGTACGGTCACGATCGCTGACTGCATTCCCCATACATCATGCATAACTGCAGCCGATCTGACTGAGATGCAGGATCGTCTGGGAAAGCGCGAAAGAAGCAGGCGCCGTTTATTTGTGATAACTGTGGCATAACGTTCAAAGGAAAGGGGACGCACATTGATGCATGCAAACGGAAGTCAGGTGCCAAACATGCCTCTCATGTGCGCCGGCTGGTGTGCGAACGGTACTCATTGAATTTATCCAGCAGCTTCCGAAGCTACGAGCAAGAAGGCCGACGACGACCGTCTCCCTTGCCCCGCTGCTAATTGCAATCGCACGTATGCCAGCAAGAAGACCCTGTCCAATCACATGAAGACCTGCCCCAAGTACAACGCTGAAACCAGTAGTGGTATGTCGAGCGATGCGATGTGAGTAATCGCTGACGCATGGCGCCTTGAGTAGAGGGCGAGACGGATGGGGAGGACGCGTACGAGGACGAGGAGGCGTACGAATCGGCGGGTAGTGTGATCGAGGAGAGCTCTTCTGCTGCAAAGAAGGACGGGGGCCCAAGTGCGAACACGCGGAATTCGAAGAAGGCTAAAGTCTCATCAGAGGGTGTGCGAATTATTACCTATCGAGTTTAAATATTCGGGCTACCCGATTAATTCGGAGAGCAGGGGCGAGAACCGAGAGAGTACGACCGGAGGCAGGTGCGCTATTACGGACGTGCGGTCGTGCAGGCGCTATCAGTGCCTGAGCTAGCAACTTTAGATCTAGCGAAGTTATATTCTATTGGAACGTCGTCTCTGACCACCTAGTAATCCAACGTCAGATGCCAACGCACCGGTACATGCCGCGAGCGACAGCGTTGACGACGATAACACGGGGAACATGGGAGCCCAACCTCCGGGTACCGTGGGCCCGGACTCCGCGACGGTGATGACCTGGACGCCTCCCACCGTCCTCGCGTATATTCGCCAATTTGTCACGCTCCCTGATGGATCTCCAGAGTCCGTCCATTTTCCCTTACGTGAACTCTCAGCCAACGCTGCAGCAGGTTACAGTGCATGCAGGAGCTGCCATTGACAGGGCCGGAGCTGCTGCTGTATCCAATGAAGATGTTTCGGGGTCGGCTGGTGGAGATTTGCAAAGGCGCCGGCATCGGCGTCCCCGGCCGGCTCGATTTGATTCTGTACTTGATCGACTGTAGGGTCCACACGATTTTTACACTCAATCATACCGAAGCATAGGACTACCGATAATGACGTTTTCAGTATGACGGCTGACTCTTGCAATGCAGGTGGCCGTACTCGCGGAGGAGGCCATTCGGCGGTAAGCTCCATACCCCCCTCCCCCCCTACCGCCCTCCCCCCCCCTCCTCATGTACCGTCGCCCCCCTCTCCCTTTAATTTGTCAACACGTCTCTACACTTCGCCATACTATAAAATCTTGATTCCGATGTCGTTACAGGAGCGCGGACGAGAACGTGGCAAACGTCATCCGTCAGCGATATGATGAGTCGGTCATGCAAGGGCGATGGCGACCGGGGTGAGCACAATCTTGCGCACGTCAGCCGAGAGATGTGGAGGCAGCCCATCGCCCTCCGCCCCGCGCGATCCGCCCCCATGCACCGGCCCGCCGCAGCGCATCGTCCTTGCCGCCCCGTAGTGCCCCGTACTCCGTCGCTCCCGGCCATGCCCCCCCGCAAGCAACCCGGCGCTGGCTTCCAACTGGACCAGCCCCCGTCTCCAGGCATTACCCAGAGTAGTGGAAGACTGTGCAACATGAGCGAGTCACTGCAGTATGCAAGTAGCATGTGCATCTGTATTCGATAACGTGCCGCTGAATTAGTGCACGTCCGATGGTTGGTCCGTCGCGTTACTCAACGGGCTTTATTACGGTTTTCAATCCGTTGCATTGAGTGTACGTGCAACATAATCTCGTGAAGCGTTAAACATACTGTATCCTGAATTGGATTACACCGGAGTTGTCGGAGCACACCTCACGTCCTGGAAATCGTACGATTTATGTGCGCTCGCCTCGGATGCGACGGGCGAGTTGCATATCCTTTGGCATGAGCGTCACCCTGCGCGTCGGGCCTGTAAGATGTAAGCAGTGTAGTTGTATTCATGATCAGTAGGTCGCAATGCACCTCTTTGCGTGGATAGCGCATAGATTTGCGTCCTGGAAAAGGCCGATAAGGTACGCCTCGCTGGCTTCCTGTAGCGCAAGGACGCTGGAGGATTGGAAGCGCTTGTCCGGCATGCCGTAGTTCTGTGCGATCTCGCGCACCAGCCGCTGGAACGGCAGCTTGCGAAGGAGGAGATCTGTCGTCTTCTGGTATTTGCGGATTTCACGAAGCGCGACGGTGCCTGCGGGTTCGGGCTGACGTGGTAATCATCCACGCACCGCGAGGTACGATATGGGGCGATAGCATTCGCACCTGGACGAGAACGGTGAGGTTTCCTTCCCGGAATGACACTCTTCGTTCCCGTCTTGGCCCTGCGCGGACCGCGGGACCCGGTGGCGGCCTTGGAGGCCATCCGTTGATCGGATTTCTTCGGCGTCACCTTCACACGCGCCATAGTTGACGCGGATCAGATGCACGGACTGGCCGGGTACGCAATCGAAAGCGCGCACCAAGCGTAGGGGTGCTCGCAGTGTACGTCGCGTGCATCATGCTTCGTAGGGATGCAGCACGTGAGAATATGTTACCGACGCATTCCGGGCCCTCTTCCAGCGCTTTGGCCCTGCCATCTAGCGTCCGCTACCAGGAGCACGCCCTCGGAGCTACAGCGCCCCGGCCCGCGGTCGCCCAGCTTCCCAACCTAGCCAACCGCGCCCCGGTGCGGTTGATTCGTATGCCATCGTTGCGTGATACTTTATAAGAAATTGATTTACACTCTTTATCTCGTATGCGAAGCGAAATGACCTACGAAAACCTATATATATATAATGCTACCCGGTTACTACCCTCCCGCCATTGTGCTATACATGACAAATGTTCAAACTATGAATGAATATATGGAATCTATGAATTAGATGCAGAGCCATGAGTCGGTCCGTTCAATTTTCTTCCTCCTCCTCGTCGTCCACCTCCGCATCTGACTCCGACTCCACGCTCACGTTCTTCTGTTTCTTTGAAGTTTTGGCTTCGTCCTTGCCTCCCTTCTTCCGCTTTGCGATAGTTGCCTGCTACGAGATTAGCTGGAACGTGGCATATGCAATGTACGGAAAGTCATATACCTCGCGCTCAACGAGCCCATTAGGAAAAGAAGCCTCACTTCCAGTGCGATCGCGAGACACCGCGAACGGATTGTCCTTCAGGCTCAGGCGCAGCTGCATCGGCATGTTCATTGCTGCCATTGCCATCGGCGAGCTTGAGATTCCATTCAGAGCGATCGCTGATCCACCATTTCCAACCTTGACAGGGATCCGGTCGTACCCGACAAATTCGGGGTGCTCCCTGTCGGGCCGGTACCGCCGGCGAAGAGCGCTGCATGAAAGGGTTACACAGGTTAAAACCGATAGGCTGAACTTCCGCACCAACTCGGTTCGACCCATTACCAAACGGGACAGATGCATGCAAGCGAGCACTCGCATCCGGAATTTTAATTGCCTTCGAGACGAACCCTACCGGCAGGGTCTTCTTTTTCTCCTCGAATTCCGCAAGTCCCATTACTTCAGAAAAGAAGCCAAACCACAGTTCCGTCGGGGTGCCTGATGGTCGCTCGAATTTGAACTACGTTTGAATGCGTGTGAATTACGCCTTGCATTCGTTTACCATGTTTAACTACAGTATAGACGTCCGAACCTCCGCGAATGAAACGACGATGTCCGCGACCCCGTCGATGCTGTAGGTGTCGAACAGCTCCCCGAGGGACTCGAACTTTGCGCCAAGTCCAAACCGAGCTGGCACCTTACACCCGAGCTTGTCCATGCACACGTATCCGTCCTCTTCCTCCTTGATGATGCATCCAATGTTATCTGATGAAGCGATAAAACACGGTACGAGCGCGACGAAAAACGTGGTATCATCCCAGTTATCTATAGTAGCACGCACATTCGCTGAACCTGTTCGAGTCGCACAGTTTGTTGACATTCATATAGTCAACTGCTGCTCCCCTGAAGTCGGAAACGATGTCGTAGCGCATCATGACAAATGATGCGCGATCCATATTCGCGAGTTTGTGAGGAAGCTCGATGAGACGAGGATCCTAACGTACGGCAGCAAAAGTGAGCAGGTAATGAATACGCGCGATATGAATGTAGGTAAAACATGAGTGACAGACCTCCTCATTCACTGATTCGAAGTTGATTAGACCGACATTACCAGAATTAATCTGGATCTCCTTCAGCAGTGTGCGGTCTCGCGTCAATGGCCAAGCCAGTTTCTCGGTCGCAGTCCCTTTCACCAAGTAGCGTGCTTTGTTTGATGATTTCATGATTAAGTACTGATCGATATATTCCATGTCAGCATACTGATACGGATAATGGAAGTATACGTAAATGGGAGAGTATACCATATTTTCTGAGTTGCAGCTTGCGTTCAAGTGTTCGGTTATATTGTTCACTTGATCGATTAGCATGTCTCCCTTGATGGCATTTTTTCCCGCACTTGTTAGCATCGCCCCTGTGAAGATACGGAGCGGCACCTTATCGCCGACCTGCATTGCGTACGTCGATGAGCAGAAAGCTTATATAAAATCGCCACATTGACATTACACATGATGTTACCCAGCTACAACGGGGTTGCGCACCTCATCCTCCAGAGTACCGCGGATGGTGTCACCTCCGTTCCTTCCACTTATGGTGTGCATGTTCGCAATCCGCACGACACCGTTAAAATCCCTCCCATCCTTCAAATCCATGAACGTGCGCGCCACAGTAACCTTCTTTGCGGGCCTGGAAATATATTAGGGTTGTGACGCTCGTCGTGCACAAATGCTATTGATTATAAAAGCACGTACGATAGCATCACAATCCCATTAGCCGTGGCACTTGCCGAATTAGTGGCGACCGGCACGGCAGCCGATCTACGCAGGGACGAATAACGTCGTATTAGTCACAGCCAATATTACGCGATCGTAGAATACGTACACTTGCCCAGCATTGCAAATGGATCCGGACGCGCCAGGCAACGGGCGAGACGATGCCACTGCCGCCGTGATAGTTGCAGCTGCCCCTTCCCGTGGCATGCCGTCGTTCAGCCTGCTATCGCGCCGATCGTCAGCTTAAATCCGCACCATGCCGGACCGAACATTGATTAACTCCAAGCGCACCCAGGCAGCGCGTGCCGCGTCGTCCACGTCGCATCCACCGGCGTAGGGATCACCGGCGAAGCCTCGTCAACGGCGACAGGGAGCGGGTCCTTCCCGGCAGCAGCAGTGGCATCAGATTTCGCCAGTGACGCGGCCACGTCAGCCTTCTTCGGCTCGAGCACGTTGTCCTTCTTCTCAGCCGTGGCTGCAGCAGCAGCTGCCTTTGATTGACGTGCCATTGCACTTCGGTATGGTTTAGAGTACGTACTCAACGCAAAATTTCAAATTTGGGACTAACTTTAGTTCTCGATCGTCGACTAACTCTCCGAGTTCGCGTACGCATATTGGGAAAAAAGCCGCCGTTCGGGTTTGATGCCAGAGACTCTACGTCAGACTGAGGCCTGGGCCCAGACAGCGTAATGGCGCCGGCAGCTGAAGCCGATCCACCTCCTACTTCGACTGCAGCGTGTTCCGGGGATGAGATTGCCGACGCGCGTGCGCACGGACCGTACGCGTGCCCTGCCATCGACGGTATGCACGGCCCATGCCCGCTCGAACCAGCACGAACGTGCCGGCTTGCTCGGTGTTCATCCGTCACTGGCTGTCCTGTTCTTTTCTGCAATGACGACTTTCACGCTCCCTCCATGGCCAGTACTGGCGGTCGTCAGCATACGGTATACCGGTGCTCATCGGATAACTGTAGCAGGTTCGCGAGGGATATATATGATGTTTAAGTGGTCAACCCTACGCACAAAACCAACATATCTGACTGGAGCCAACGCCCTTGTTATGCAGCATCTACTGTGAGGAACATAGCAGCGAGATGATAAAATGCGATGTCTGTACCGATCGCACATGGGCTCATGTCCGCATGGGCGCGCTTGATTACTTCTATGTCACAACCCTCTGCCCCAATCACACAGTTATACGCTGTCGGCGGATTCTGAAGCGAAACCCTCTTGATCGTCAATACGGCGATCCTCGCGCCAAGAATGAGAGACATGCACCACCAGCAGCGCCAGGAGAGCACCTTGCATACGGCAAGGCCCGCGGCGAAATCTGCAATCGTCTATGCTGCACCGAAACAGACTGCTACGATGACCATGTTTGTGGCTATGATTCGACTGAAGACTACTAGCTATAGGTCTATCGATTAGGGGGCCACGTTGCTTTCAGTCCGTGGTACGATGCTCTTTAGCTAGGACATGGACTAGAATATAGTAAGCCGCCCGGGGCGCAGCGGTCGACTCGCGACGCCCTGGCGGGGGCGGGGTTGGATGTGGCAGAGAAGGGCGGGGCGGGGTGATGCACTGATGGGGGTGCGCGGCCTAGCCTTGCTTGGAGATTTTGATCTAGTCGGGTATATTGTCGGAAGCGCATGGCAGCCATCTTCCTGTGTTGTCTATTTCGACAGCGAGATCTGCAGGCGTTGTCTGGAATGAGGGTATCAGTAATTATGAGATGTAAAGGTAAATCGGGCACAGACCCCGTCAAGGATGGACTTGAAGAACTCGTCAATGATGAGATTGTGGAGACCTGCTTGTCTTTGGCAGAATTGGAATGGGCATTCCCTATGGAAAGGATTTAACTTTGATCATGACCATGAGTGCAGGACGAATAGCTGACCAATCTTCATTATGAAGGGAGAATATCAAGTGCTCGTTGAAATCGAAACACTGCGCAGGGATAAGAATAATGTGGAATTTATGAAGGGAATGCGACCACGTACGTGCGGGTGAACGCAGTACACTGACTGAACTGGCACTCTGATACGTTCTGATGTGTAGGGACAGGACAGATGCAGGCGGAGTTTCGTATCGAGTGCCCGAGAGATAGCTGGCAGGCGTCTGGTGGTGAGACGTGAAGAAGTAGAGGTTTACGTAAGGGTAATACCGAAGTCACGCCCGGCTTGCCATGGCCTGAAGATGTGGATAGGCTCGATCTGCAGAAATCGTTGCAGAACCGTTCCATCTTCAACGATTTGGATGCGATCAACATGCGGTGTGTTTCTCATAAGAGTAGTGACGTCGGAGAAGTGACTATAGTCACGGATCGGTCCTCTATAATCATGTGGCTGCTCGATCCTCTGCATCGTTCCTCTGAACATCCCAGGTGAGATCCCATGGCACGCTTTTGTTTTCGCCATGATCAAGTAATCGGAACCTGTTGAAACATATAAGTTAAAAGTCGTCTGTGTTTAGACGGCAGGCGCGGATCGGGTCTGAGCATGCTTACTTCGAGCCGGGGTATCAGCCACCCTGCGACTGAGCGCGCTTCGAAGGTACGACGAGCGGCGCTTCTAGCGCTTGTGTTCGCCTTGATGGCGCTGGCGTTGGCGAAGGAGCGCGCCGCGTTGCTTCGCGCTTAGCGGTGGGTTGGCCTAGCTGGAGATTGCGCAGGCGAATGAGCGCGCTAAGAACGATGCGACGAGTTGCGCGTGTAGCGCACGGGCTGTCGTTCACGGCGCCGGGAATGCAGGCTGTACCCCTAATTGCCGGACTTGATTCTTGCAGAGACGGCTAGACATGTCGTTGACGAATACTTTGCGTCCCATCCTCGATTCCGGTTCCAAGAAGCGATCGAGAGGTATGTTCTCCGTGCGCTTGCTCCGTTCGCTGCTGACGCAAGTGCATGCTGCGATTTGCGCCATCGCAGATACGTCGCCCACATCCGATATAGTGCTAGCTGCTTCTTACGCGAGACCGAATCTCGATTTAGCTTCTTACCGCGATATATCTCAATCAGTGCGAGTCAGCGGCCCCGGTTCCATCATCGTACTGGAGGCCATGAGCCAAATGACCCCGACGTTTTTATAATCAAGAATCCCGGCACAGGCGCCATCATAGCAGTACCACCTGGGCCTGCAGCGGTGCGCGTGAGTAACAACGAGTTTACTTCTGCGTACGATGTGATTGCGTCCGTTCAGCTTACGGACTGTAATGGAGGTGCCTGTACACATGTAATCTTGGATGATGATCAACTATTAAACCCATCCCCACCGCAGAGTACGACTTGATAGTAAATGCCTTCGATTGTGCTGGCAGTTGGGACCCCGATCGCCGGTGGGCCGAAATCTATATGAAGAGGAATGGGACGGTCGCCAAGCACGTCGTACATCGACCCGATGTGGACCCAGATGGATGGCCGCTGCATGATGATATGTACCACGGAATGTACGACGATGTCGGTCAGAATTAGGGCAAGGACGCGCGCCGTACTCCATATACGTTGTATGGCAGTCAGTTGTCGGGGTTCGTTTCGCATCGATTTCTGTTTCCTATCTCTGACACCTTCTATCTTGCGCTCGACTACTTAGTTTTGCCTGCCTTTATTGAATGCGCACATTGGCACTGGCTACCCTCAGCTTGCTGCACTTGACTTCCATTCCAATATCATCCACTCACACTGCCTCGATCCCTCCTCACATGCTCCGTACTATGCTAGCTGACTAGGCCTGGACTACAGTATAGTAAGCTTAACTATGCCGGGGTCCGATCCCCTTGCTGCAACAGATGCGTCGAATGCAGAGTTCACCACACTGCACCCGTGAAGATGTGCACATGAAGAATACGGGTACGATCACCACCGCAAGGAGGGTTTAGAGATCACATGCTGTAGTTACTTGGGGTTGGGGGGAGTGAAAGAACTGTAGTAGCAGGGGTCGCAGGAATTCGAAGGAATAGTATACGTAGCGACGTACTCTGTCGGGGTCCGATTCCCTTGCTGCCACCGAGGCGTCGAATGCAGCGTTGAAGGCATCGTAAATCTCTTGTGTGAGAAGCGGCAGACCGTTGTGTGTGAGCTGCCGCATAGCGAAGAACTTGATGAGGTCACGTCGGAGTCTCTCGTACCAGGCGTAAACTCTTCCGCATGTGTAACCGGCAGCAGCGTACACATGCACGTTCGCAAATTTCTTCATGAACTGGCCGCAAACACATTAACTTTGCGGGTGAACTCGATACCGGCCACGATGATCGTATAAAATAGAAACGCACAGGGTGTACTCCTGAGGGAAGCAGACCGGTGTCCCCTTCGCAACCAATCCAATCCAGGTGACGCGCCCTCAGATTCCTGCGCACAACATTTGAGTGTCATAGTAGTTGCAGGACGCCAGCTGCGGAGGCAGGATGCATTATGCACTCGAGTTCGGATCTTGATCGCGGGTTAACGTCTTCGATGCCAGAAAGCGATGACCCACGAACACGATCGCGGAGGCCAGCAGTAGTATGGATTGAATGCGAGAGAGTACGTACTCCAGCTCCGGTGTCTTGCACGTATTTCAAAATCCGGGGCACGCAGTGGTATGGATGATGCGTGGTTAACACGTGGCCATTTTCAACGTAGTAGAAGGGGTGAAAAAGGCCCAGGTAGTCCACGTTGATGGAATTGTGTGCGTGATGAGGGTCATACACGCTGCAAACGTTGCGACCGGGTGGCTAAGGTCGTCTCCTGGCACGTAGATTGCACATGCAGGGAGGTCGTACGATGATACTATACGCTCAATAGTATTCGAACCCATGACACTGATCTGAGGAACAGAATTTGAAAATCGAAATGATACCGTTCGAAATATTCTGCATGTAGCAGGCACCTGCAGAGGTAGGACACCTGGGGCCATGATCTGGATGCCGTAGGCAAAAGGTGCGCAGAAGACATCCACGGTTTTATTCTTTGGTAGGTAAGGCGCGACTCGTTCTGCGGATGCGCGCGCCGCAGCTTGATAGAAGGCGTTGACGACGCGAGTGAATTCTGCCACGGTTGAGGCTTTTACGTAGATGTCGATATCGTTCCTGCAAGCTACTCTCAGGACAAACGGTTCGCGCTCATGCTTTCTCGCATGCATGCGTACAATGCCATTCGGTAGGCAATCGGCGGGCACGTGAGGGCTTTGAAGGGAGGCCACCTGTGCGCATAGAGAGGATGCGTATGTTTGTATGCATAGGTATGGAACGATGGCGAATGACGGACCTGATATGAACACGCAGCTTGGTATGTCAGGAGGAAGGTACGAAATTAAGGCGTGGTCGCGGAGACGCTCCCCAAAAGCCGCAGGATGTGCATAAAAGCCGTCCATCACAGGCAATCCTGGTCGATGATCCCATGGTCGCGGCAGCCATTGTCAATGGCTCTTCCGAGCATATCACCGCTCTGTAAAAACTGGGAGTAGGAGCACGCATGAGAGTAGCTATAGTAACATGTGTTTACCGGATCGGATGCGCAAACAAAGGATAGAACATGCGTGTGTGCGAACCTCGGTGGCGCGATACATAGATCGGTGGCGGTGGGCTTGTATAAGGCACTCAGATTAAAGCGCGCAGCGAGGTATGATGCTAGCTTGCGCCGGGGATGATCGATCGCGCCTGTGATATCGTACAAGTCGTACATGGCCGCCTAGGAACAGGATGTACGGAGAGAGACTGATGACAGCTATTATCGAAGTGACGCTGACGGAGCGACAGCACAGGGGTAGATGCTCGCGTCGGGAAGGTTACCGTTTGCACGTTAATGGAGAGCGAAGCCGGATAGCACCTATCGAACATGGGCGAGGTGACGCATTCAGACCAGCGCTCGCTGTAGACGTGCAGAGTCCGCAGCAGGCTAACGCATTGCATATGCACTTCACTTTGCAGAAGCGTCAGGCGATTCGCAATCAGACGCTGGTCGGGAAGTACGCGAGCATGTTTTCACGAGGTTGGACCGGTCTACCGACTCATACGCGCATGGGGATCGCGCAGAGTGTCCGGGGTGATGACTATAGCGATTGCCCGTCGTGCCACTGGGCAGAGAAATGGCAGAATGCAACAGGTGCATATCTGGCATTCCGAACGTACGATCGGTTGCTAACGAACGCGCTGTGTACTGAAAGGTGGCACGAACAGGGTCGGATGTCGATATGCAGGGCACTGACAGCGACAGCGCAAGCGACGATTCAAGTAAGTACGCAGTGCATCTCGTGCACATCGGCATTAATATTGCTGCTAGCGTACGTCTGGTTCACACGGCCGTATTGCTTGCAGTTCTGACAAGGCCAACGTTCCCAATTTTGCCACTGTCGGACGATGATTCTGCTAAGCTGTCCGGCGTCCTGATGAGACTTCAGAAGGTGTCGATCGAAATGGTAATTTTATCAGAGGCCATTGATGAGATGTCGACGAAGCAACCGGAAGTAGGTGTCCTGACATGAGAAAGAGCTCGGTACACGCTTGGTGTTCAAGCAGCTTTTTAAGAACTAGCATTAAACACCTTGAGTCTGCAATCCAGGTATTCCCGAAGCAAAAGTAGGCATTTACAAATGCAATCATCGACTGCAGATGTTTAGAGAGGCGGAGAGGTGCGGGGGGGAGGGGGGGGAGGAGGGGGGGGGGGGGCAAGTGAGAAACAGAGGGTTTGCGCTAAAGGGCGGCGGGGACGGGGCGGTGGGGACAGCAGGTCGCTGGTGTGAGACGGGATGCTGAGTAGGGTCAGAGTGGGGTCATGTCGATGGGGAAGACGGTGTACTGAGGGGGGGCAGAAGGTTGCTGGGGGCGGCGGAACACTGAGTCTAGGCGGTTTGTCTCCCGCTGGTCCTCTCCGATGGAAGCGAGACGGCAGAGGGGTGACGGGCCGGGGTGCTAGAGGGCGGCGCGGGTGGACGATAGGGGCGTAGGAAGCGGGGCGCTAGAGACCAGAAGAGGCGGGCACTGGTGGGCGACGGGATACTCGGGCCGGGGTGAAGGGGTGCAGAGGGGCAGCGGGTCGATGGGGGCAGTGGAACACTGGGCTAGTAGTGCTTAGGATTCTATATGCATGCATATGTACTTGACCAGACAAACATTCACTCAATATTATGATTCGTATGTAATCTGGCACCCAGTCCGAATAACTGGGAAACTAAAACTATCGATAATGCCGTTCCTCGCATCGTTGGCCATTTATAACAATCACGAAGAATGAGATGACGGGGTGGGTTACGTTCCAGTAATGTCACAATCCTTGTCTCGAATAAAAGACCCGCCACATGCGACAAATTTAATCTGTACAAAGCAAGGACAATTCAGATGAAAACGAAAAATGAAAAACCAGTTCACAGTCCCTACCGTAACACGCACCCTTCAAATGACAGAAGGAACGGTTTAGAAATCTCCGCCAGAATCAATTCCAGCAAACGAAAGGCATATCGGAATTCCCGGAACTCCGCCATCCCCTTTGCCTAAGGACAGAATAACGTAAAATCACCCAAACATATATACAAGAAAAATGAGCACATTGCAAGTTCTTGCAAATATACCCAGAGTAACGGCCCAGTGCGAGGATCCGGTGTCAATATCTTGCACACTTCGAGCGGCGGTATACTCTGTTGAAATGGATCGACAATCGGATCCACACAGCACTGCAATGGGCAGTCCTCATTAATACGTATATAAAATCCGAATATCTTGAGTCGATGCGATATAGGTGAAATGAAAGCCGAGAGCCTCCATGTTTCACTGACAAGTGATTCATGGCGACGGAGTGCTCTTGCAGAAGATATCGAATGCTGCGACTGCAATGCTATCCTGCCAGACTCAATGGCTTCTCCCGTCGTTCCAGGACGGAGTGTAGTATCAACAGATCTGATTCTCTGGGATCCAAACAAATCTCCAACTGCGCTTAATATATCAACGGACGCTCTATTAATTAAAGCATTCACGACTTTAGAAAAGACGCGTACATGGGAAATTGCAGCAGACGGATAGCCCCCCAAAAGTGGCGCATGAGCAATATATGTTTTGGTAGATGATGGAACGGTTGGGCCTGTGCGCAGAGACGATAATGTCGTGACTGAGACACCGAATCCAGCTGGAATTACATGTGCTGGCACAGTGTCCATGGCGTGTAGTAAGTTCCGCGTAAATTCTTTCAGTACGATTTCCATTTCCTGCGACTTGCCTGTTCATTTGATAATTAAAAATGAGATAGAAACACAACAGCCGAAATTGAATTAACAAACCAAAAAAGCGTATTCGGTGACGGACGTGCACGAAATATGCACAGTTCGACAACTAGCATATCCGCACACCCAATATGAGTCACGAGACGAGGGAGTTCTACGAATATTTCTTCTGTACGTGAAGTAATAAACACCACCCTCGTAACTGTTGTCAAAACCTAGGAGCCATCGAAGGACGTGAGGTATATGTTACATAGCGTCGTAACCCTGAAAACGCACATGTTCGAGAAGACACTTCTTAGGATGCGATATTAGCATACGAACGGCCTGAATCATGTCATTAGCTACCGAGGTGATCATGGGCGATCTCATTAGCGAAATACAACGCACCTCCGCAATTGAATTCACGCTTATATTAACTTGACCGATGGGTCTGCGCACAAGTCCACTTTCATCCTGCACGAAAAAACAGCTGACACTGGTTTGAAATTGCGTGCCTGAAGGACAAGAGAAATGAGCTCGAGGGCCATCAGTACCGCATCAATCACGGCAACCACACGTACTATACGTCTCCAACTCTGACAGACGCCACCAAGCACACAGACGACAGCACGGTACTGGTTGTCACATATGAAAGATGCGATAATAATGAAAATCCCAGGGTTCTCGAACACCTGTCCTTTTGCAATGACGCGGCAATAATACCAACGTCAAAAGAAAATTTTACCCGCTGCACAGATCCTGCATTCGTGAACCTACGACAGAGATCTGGTTTCAAACCCGTAACGTCGGAAATACCACGAAGGAGAAACTTACGTGTCATACGCGTGATGTTCATTGCAAGACAGAACGAGCCGGATGACGTGGCTTCGGGACTGACGCCAGAAGGTCGTACAGGCAGTCCGTACTGTCTTGCCTCTAATACCTGCCGTCAGAATGAGCTGCGTAAGAAGTGTGAGAGATGCAAGCCCGCTCCGACGTCGACGAGAGCCCAGCTAAAAGGTGTGCCAGCACCCGCGCAGCATAACCCAGGCAGTAGGCGGGTTGCATACGCACGCTTTGCGTAGATGATGAACACCAGCAGCGCGGGAAGCGGATCCAAAGAGCCGATATCACCAAAGCAAATCGATACAGGGTACCCCCGAACATAAGAGAAAGGAGCAAGCAAACGTAGAAAGGACCAGCGCATACGATGTTCATTGAAACGCAGCACGTGCACAGACGTGATCCAATGACAATCGACTCAGTTCACCTTTCGTACAAATTTACGAACGTGCATGTGTACGCTGCTGCCGGTCACACATGCGGCAGAGTTTACCTGGTACGATAGACTCCGCCGGGACCTCACCACGTTCTTCGCTATCCGGCATCGTGCACACTACGGTCTGCCGCTTCGCACAAAAGAGATTTCCAATGCCCTCCTGATTGTTTGTGCACAGTACTGTAGGCAACACTGGTACCTTCGTACCACAACGATAGCCTGCGTATATAGCTCGGAAAACCCAAGTCTACGTATAGTTTATTCATCGTAATCGTAAGCAGCCGCCTATTGTGTATTTGGAGGGGCTAGCTTGAGAGTATGGTGTGATATTGGACATGGACAACCACCACCGAATCCCGTGCTCTGTACGAACGAGATTAGTAACTTTAAATGAAAGAACTATGAGTGCACGGAAAACGTACACATAGGAGGAGTGTAAGGTGGTGGACGGCGAGCTGCCGCAGGCGAAATGGTTGACGATGAGATCGGCAGAACGGCGAAAAGGAGAGAGTTCGATAAGAATACGTTGGTCACGGGTGGTCCGCGATCCTGTGGTTCTGAGGGAGGGTGCGAAGATTCTGTGCCGTAGTAGCTGAAGCCGGAGGGCTGAGTAGGCGACAGCTCTATTGGCGCGGGATGCAGATTACCAGATTGCTCTGGCGCCCCTGCTTGCCCTGCAAGTTTGCGCAGGGTGACAACTTCATCCGCCAGGTAGAAAGCAAGACCCTCCAGCTTCCGATCGACCTTGAGACCGATTGCAACCAGCCCAGTTCGCGCTCCACGTTTGACTTCGCGTCTCTGATTGCATTGCATACGGCATGCGCAATGACCGACGTAGTCCGTCTTCAGTGGTGCCACTGTTCCCTTCCTGTGTCTTGAGTCAGCCACCCAACCGCAACGCGTGCTGGACGAAAACATAAATGCAGGAGTACACACGTTCAATTCCAGCGGCTGGGTCATCCTGGTACGTAGTGAATCGGTCGCTTGCTCTGACGAAGATATATGTTCTTCAGGGAATCTATCGATTCTGGCTCTCACGAGTCGTAGCTCTTGAGCAAGTTGCACTGCAATACCCGCTGAGTCCCGCGAAAGAAGATGTCGATCGCATCGATGACCTCCTTGCGCGCTCCTGAATTTTCGCGCCAAGCTCTCCTCCTTCCATCATACAGACAAGTACATGCCCCTGTGCCCACGTGTCAGATTCATAGTGTAGCTATATATTGTAATCACTTGAGGTTCTTACCACGAAGCCGTTCTCGATGGCGCGAGCAGGGCTCTTGTGTTCTGGTGCTCTCCTCGCCGCAGGCGATGCAGATGCGCGGGCGAGCTGAGGCACGAGCATCGAGTCGGTGGGCTTGACCGCCGCTGGCGAATCGTCGTTTTTACGATGTGGGGTGGTTGAAGGTGTGCATGCCCACCGACCGTTGTGACTTCTGCAGCCGAGCACATGTGCGTTCGGCCGCTAGCAGCTACGCTACTACTCGCAATGGCCACGCTTGGGCGGGCCACGGGCGCTGTAGATGTCCCGCTTGTCGCTGCGGTCGCGGCGCCGCTTGCCCAGAGAAGATCCTCCTCCCTGCGTCTTTTGCTTCCCCGGCGGCGTTCTGTGTCTTCCACATTGCAGCCGGTGGGTGATGATCGACGACGCTGCCTATCTACGAACCACGCCTCAAATTACGCGGCGCAGCGGCGGCCCTCCTCGCACTGCGCGGCATAAGGCGCACCTCTTGAGCTGCGAGTCGGAACGCTTCAACCTCGTTCTTCTTCTCTGCGTTCCAGTGTGCAAGCGCGTTAGCCTGCCGCTGCGCGTAGAGGACGCATATTAGTACAAGTTCCGAAGTTCTGGCTTTGCTTGCACATTTGAGTCACGCAGTGCACACGTGCGACTCACCTGCGCAAAGCCAGATATTCATCTTCGTGGACATCGGGATGGCGCGCTCGATAAGGGGAAGTGACCAGCCGCTCCTCACTATTCGAAGCTCCAAAAAAGGGCTGAAGCTTGGCTATTAGTTGAAGGGTCGGGCTGAAGCTTTGCTATTCGGTACCCGTAGATCTAGACCAGCCGTCCCGGACGGCTGCTCACATCGCTTAGACCAGGTTCGAATCCTGGGAGTGAGTCTTATTCGACATCTTGCTTTCAGTCCGCGATGCGAAGATCTTTAGCTAGGACATGGACTAGAATATAGTAAGCCACCCGGGCGCAGCCTTGGCTCATCTCTCGCTTGGTGCGCGCCTCCACACCCGTCGCCACCGCGCCCGCGCGACGGGGCGGGGCAGGATCTCGACTCGCGACGCCCGCGCGGCGGGGGTGTCCGGAACCGCAGGCCGCGGCGGCCCATCTCTCGCTTGGTGCGCGCCTCCCGCCCTTCAGCGCCGCTCCCGCGCGACGAGCTAGGTGAACGGAGCGACCCGATTCGCGGCGCTTTGCGGCAGGGCGGCGCGGCCGGTTTGCACGGCGGCACATGTCTCGCTTGGTGCGGGCCTCCCGCCCTTCCTCGCCGCGCCCGCGCAACGGGCGGCGAAGGTAGCTCGACTTGCGGCACCTTCGCGTGGGGGCGGCCGGGTAGCAGCGGCGCCATCTATAGCTTGGTGCGCGCCTCCCGCCTTCCCGCCGTGCCCCGCGCGACAAGCGAGCGTAGGCGACCCGACTCGCGGGCTCAGCGGCGGCCCATCTCTCGCTTGGTGCGGCCTCCCGCACTTCGGCGCCGCGCTTCGCGCGACGGGGCGGGCGCAGGGAGGACCTCTCGCGGCGCGCCGCGCGGCGACGGCGGCCGGGGCGCAGCGGCGGTTCATCTCTCGCTTGGTGCGCGCATCCCCGCTTCCGCGTCGCGCCCCGCGCGAAGAGGTGAGCACGGCGACCCGACTCGCGGAGCATTCGCGCAGGGCCGGGGCGGCCGGGACGCAGCGGCGGCCCATCTATGCCTGGTGCGCGCTTCACCGCCCTTCCCCACACGCCCCGCGCGAGAAGCCGAGCGCAGGCGCCCCGAATCGCTGCGCCTTCGCGGCGGGGCAGCGGGGCGCAGCGGCGGCTCATCTCTCGCGTCGTGCGCACTCCCCGCCCTTCGACGCGCGCCCGCGCGATAGCGCGGATGCAGGGAGCTCGACTCGCAGCGCCTTGCGGCGGGGGCGTCGGACACATCGGCGCCCATTTCTCACTTCGTGCACGCCTCCCGCCCTTCAACGCGCGCCTGCGCGACTAGGTGAGCGCAGGCGACCTACTCGCGAGCCTTCGCGGCGGGACCGGGACGGCGGAGGATAGCAAGTGAGAACAGAAATCCCAAGCCGGTGCGTCGGCGGCGGTCACAGAGGCCAAGTCCGCAGCTGCAAGCAAGATTCGCAAGTCTCTCTCATGCCAGACGCCGACTATATTAGGCAGCGGGGCCCCATCCCTGGCGGCAGTAAAAGATAGATCTATAGATTCCTTTGCGGGCGCACACCCCTGAATTTTTGCAGAGGCTCAATAAACTAACAGACACTATCAGGCGCCGGCTAGCCCCACAGGCCCGCCCCGCGGTCGCCCTGCCCCGCCCAGCGGCCGCCCTGCCCCATGGCCGCCCTGACCCGCCCCGCCCCGCCCCGCCCCACCACACCCCGCCCCGCGGTCGGGAAACTAAATTGTACGAATACAAGTGTAATGCTAGCTGGCTTCTCCGAAGTAAGAGCCGTGCTGGCAGCTATGCAGCCATAGAGCTTAAGATTGCTGAAGCACCCGTACCCCCGCCCAAGCTCAGCCCAGTCGATCTGCTCGCAGGCCCCCCCGCCAGCGCCGCACTCTAGCGTCTCTCTCATGCCACCTCCCAGTGCCTTACCCGCGCAATCTGGCTCCTCGGCCCCCGGCGCCCTCCCGCGCACTATGGCTTCTCGCGATCGGCCCCCGGCGCCATGTCTTAGCTGCGTGCTCCGGAAGAGAGACGGCGGCGGCCTTCACGTCCAGGGACACGACAGCGGCCCGCACCCGCCGTCATTCAATGGACATGCCTATGGCGGGCGCCCTGCCCGCACACTACCTCCGTCGCTCTACATCACATCGCCCCGCCACTGGTGCATCGCAAGCGACCCGCCACCGCCGCCGTCCAGCAGCAGCAAATTGCGAATTGTGTGCTGCGTCCGTTCAGGCTATTCACGATCATTGGATTGTATAATCACTCTTCGATATTTTCTAACAATCTCGGCTGTACTGCCACGTGCGCTGCAATCGAAAAAAGGTGTCGGCATTCCTATGAATCCAGGTCGGGTAATGTCCAAGTGCGCGAGCGTGCACTTGGTGACTGTAACCGGAGTTGA
Organism: Cyanophora paradoxa; assembly: GCA_004431415.1. Lineage (NCBI taxonomy): Eukaryota > Glaucocystophyceae > Cyanophorales > Cyanophoraceae > Cyanophora > Cyanophora paradoxa. The sequence goes on along the minus strand of QPMI01000490.1, from coordinate 767 downwards.
AAAGCGGCAGCGCTGGGCCCTCGCCAAACGGACAGCGCGGATACGCGCGAGATGTGGTGCGTCTGGAACGTCGTGCATGTGTCTGGCCTGAGACGGCGTCAGCAGGGCCGGCGGGATCTGTTAGAGGGCGGGAACAAGGTGTACGGTGGCGAGTTAGAGAGCGCCAGCATGAAGCAAGCAATGCAAGGGTGCAGCGATTCTAATCTAAACGGGAACTTTTGCGGGGTGTACGCAATTTTGGTTAGTACGCAATCGATACCGCAGTGTTAGAGCAAAGTTTGAAATTCACCGCGGTCACTCGGGTGTGCACCTCTTCAAGCGTCATGGCCCGTCAACCCAAGACCACGGCCCCTGCCGCGCAAGGTGATAATCCTGAGGAGGCCAGTGTGAAGACGCCTAAGAAAGCGTCGGCGACAGCTCCACCTGCAAAGGCAAAAGGGAGTGGTAATCCAGCGAAGGGACTGCAGCCGGAAGCCGAGGCGGAGGAGACAGCGATTGATGTCACTGAGAAGCCCGAAGCTTCTGGAAATCCGGTTCCGGCGGCCAGGTGGGTTTTGAAACTTTCAACGCCAGTGGTGTGTACGGTCCTTGCGCTGTGTCTAATTTTTATTCGTGACAGTGGACATGCCGCGGATGGTGCCGACAAGGTCCTCGATGATCGCAGGGATGCGGACGGGCGAGAGCAGGTTCCCTCGGCTATCGCAGGACAGCCCCCCGTCGCATCAGGCAATCAGTAAGTTCACTGTATTGTCGGAATTCAACGCGTA
>QPMI01000489.1:0-119709 GCA_004431415.1 Cyanophora paradoxa | reverse complement strand
GGTGGGGATCCCGCAGCCTCGGAAGAAGGGCCGCCCCGCGAAGGAAGGCAAGGAAAAGGGCGAGAAGGCGCCGAAGGCCGACAAGACGTCGCTACCGGGCGACGGGCCCACGGTGCCGCCGACGGCGCCGAGCAAGGGCGCGAGCTTCAGCGTGCAGGAGCACATCGAAATGACGAAGAAGAAGGAGCAGAGCGTGAAAAAGGCGCTGGGGATCGACCTGCAGGAGAGGCCGCGCGACGAGGCGCAGGTGGACGTGGACGAGAAGAAGCAGGTTCTGCGGCAGATCGCGCAGTACAGGCGCTCGTTCGGGGGCGAGCTGACGTCCACGAAGAAGCTGAGCCTCGCCACGCCGCTGGACGAGCTGAAGGAAGAGTACGAGGAAATTCAGCGCGAGCTGAGCACGCGGGGTTCGCTGGAGGCGGCGCGCCTCTTTCTGATCGCGGGCATGCACTCGCTGGAGCACCTTAACAAAGCGTACGATCCGATCGGCCTGAAGTTAGACGGGCTCGGGCAGGCGACGCTCTCTTCCATGGACCAGGTGCAGCCGATCTTAGAGGAGCTGGTGATTAAGTACTCGCGCTACGTGACCCTGGGGCCCGAGGCGCGCCTGGGGATGGCCCTGGTGCAGACGGTGCTGGCGGTGCACGCGGCCAACGCGAACCCGGAGATGATGAAGGAGGTGACGGAGGCGGCGGCCTCGACGGCGGCGGAGCCCAGGGCGGTGGGCGGCAAGTTCAACGGCCTCTGATTGTAAACGCTTGTAATCAATTGCACCAGAGAAATTACAATTTATTCGGCTAAGCTACTGCATGGGGGCTGCATACATAGACTCGGGGTTTAGGTAGGGCTCGAAATCGGCCTCGTTGTCGTAGGGCTTGAAGGCCAGCTCGGGCGTGCGGCCGGCGAAGCGAAAGGCGCCGACCTTGCACTGCTGCACGGCGAGGAAGGACCACTTGAGGCCGAACTTGCCCTCGGGGATGGCGTAGGCGGTGTCGATTTTAACGAGGGCCGCCACCAGGTCGCCGGTGCCGATGGTGGCGCGCTCGGTGATGAGGTAGTTGGACATGTCGACGACGGGCACGGTCTTGCGCTTGCCGGCCATCGTCTGCGTGCGGATGCGCATGTTGAGGTACTTGTAGAAGGCCTGGCCCGACTCCTTGTCGACCTTGATGCGCACGCTGGGCGTCTGCAGCACCGAGATCTGGTCCTTGGAGAGGGCGCGCCCGGGCGAGACCTTGAGCTTGGCCTGGTTCTGCTGCACGAACTCGCAGAATTTCGCGTCCAGGGCCTCCAGCAGCTTGAGGAATTCGTCCGCGGCCGGGTTCGTCTGGCCGTCGACGGCGCTGAGATCGGTGAGGTCCAGCGTGTAGAATCCGCCGTTTTCTTCCATGACGAAGGCCTTCTTCTCGTCGCTCCACGCCTTGCCTTGCTCGTGTTGATGCAGGGTTGATCGTGACCATGGGCGGCGCGTACATCATGAGGCCCTGCAAGCCGTCGTACTTGGCCTTGATGCGGCCGTTGGCGTCGATTCGAAGGCGAGCTTGGCGGGTCGATCTCGTGGCGTGCGGACGGTGGCCATGTTGGTTAGCTTAGTGTGCTTCAGCCTAGCGCTAGAAAATATTTGAGGCCGCCCGGCCTGACTTCAGCTGACCTCGGGTGAGCGCTCAGGTGATTCAGGTAAAACACGTGTTCAATTCAGCTCACTGGGGAGGGGAGGGCCTCGATCACGGCTACGCGAATATTCGAGAGTCTAAATCTGGCGCTGGGGCTGGCGACGGCGTACAGGGTGATCTCGTTCTTGGCGGGATTGAGCATGATGTGCTGGAAGCAGTCGCCCTTGCGGCACTCCAGCGAGATGTTGCGCAGCAGCCTGCAGTAGTTGAAGCAGATCTCGCCGTTCTCGTCGAGATCCTCGTCCATGGCCTCGTACTCGAAGATGCCGAAGGTGAGGCAGCAGGTGAAGTACTTGGGGCGCACATTCTCTCGTTTGCTTGCTGATAAAGTGTGAGGAAACGAGGCCCCGCGCACCCTCTTAAGGCCCCGCGTCAGGTGAGCTTCAGACAAAGCCAGAAAACACGTGTTCAATTTCAGAGGGGCTACACTGTCAATTTCAGCACGGCTGCGGGATCTTGGCCTCGAGATCAAAGGTAATCGACCTATCGTCTATGCTAAAGGATAATCGCACTGCTGGTGCAGCTGGTCGCGCTTGACGACCATCGAGCCCATCGCCCTGCGCGTCACCCAGATGTCGCACTCGTCGTGCTTGCCGAAGAAGGTGTAGGCAAGGGCGCGGCCCGAGGGCGAGATCGCCGCCCAGAACGCGGCCCACTCCGGCACGACGACGGTGTCGGAATTCAGGCGCCCCGCGGCGAAGGTGATGATGCCGGCCGTGTGCCCAACGTGGGTCTTGATGCAGGAGATGAGGGTGAAGGAGAGGCCATCGTCGGCGAGCTTCATGAGGAGGGTCTTGCCGGGGCAGTCCCTGCAGTCGTAAACTACGCCGTGCTTGAGAACTTCCACCTCGCGTTCGATGGCTCGCCGATCACGCGCACGGTGTATTCCTCGACGTTGAACTGGGCGACAAGGGCCATGTTGCCTGCTGGTTGCGTTGAGAGAGATTGAGAGTGTGAGGGAACGCCGCGTGCCGCGCGCTTATAAAGGCCGTTCAGGTGAGCGCTCAGCTGAGGGTCAGGTGAGCGCTCAGCTGACGTTCAGGTGAGGGCAACTTGAAAATTCGGCGTCATTTACGTCCGCGTCATTTACGTCAGCGTCATTTACGTCACGGAGTTGGGACTCGGCCCTGGCCCGGGCCCAGGCCTCGCCCGTAAAAAAAAGGACTTGGACTTGGCGCCATTTTCTAAAGCTCTGCTGTACCATGGAGCCCGCTATCTCCCAGCTAGTCTCTCAGGGCGCCAAGCTCGACAAGGCCCTGAACATCTACCTTCAGCTGATCGAGCTGGCCTGGCCCGAGCCAATGATAGCTCAGGCCTGCAAATCGCTCCACGTGGCGTTCGATGCGCCGTTCTCAGGTGACCCGGATCAGGTGACATCCTGGACCAAGGAGGAGATAAAGGCCGACTTCGAGGCGCTTTTCTCATTTATGAGCAAGAAGTATGCCGAAATCGAAGCAGCTAAGGCCTCAGCAGCCGAAGGCGGTGAAGCCCCAGCCGAAGGCCCTGCCGGCGACGAAGGCACCGAAGTTCAAGGCGCTGGGCCCTCTGCAGAGGGCGAAGGCCAAGGCAGACCTGCGTCCGCGTAGCCCCAAGGAGATAGCCAAGGAGGCCAGCAGCCACAGGCCCGACTGGCCGGCGCCGGCGCCCTACCGCTACCTCAAGCTGGACAAGAGCAACGATACGGGCTTCACCAGGAGGAGGTGGCCTGAGCCCCTCAGGTGGCTGGAGCCAAGGGAGATCAAGTCCGGAGGCGGTATCGAGCTAGCGCTAGCGCTGGGCGGCGGCGGTGCAGACTTGGAAGAGCAGGCCCTGCTAGATACCATCAACTTGGGCCAGGTAGAGCTGTGATATCTAGCTAGCGCTAGCGCTTGCTGAATTAATTAACCGAAGGGTCGCGTCATTTACGTCCGCGTCATTTACGTCAGCGTCATTTACGTCACGGAGTTTGCCGGCGACTCGGGACCTGGGCCAGGGCCCGAGAAAAAAAATTCGAGACTTGGAAAAATAGGGTATCCCTATTATTTATCGTTATTATTATTACTATTATCGTTATTCACATTGAATGAATGCTTAAATCTATAAAAGGTGTACCAGTACCGGTAGCTAGTAGTACTGAGCAAGTAGTACTAAGTAGTACAGTAGTAGTACTAAGTAGTACAGTAGTAGTACTAAGTAGTACTACGTAGTACTAGCGGTACTAGTAGCTACTGGTACTAGCGGTATTAGGGATACCCTATTTTTCCAAGTCTCGAATTTTTTTCCCCGGGCCCTGGCCCAGGTCCCGAGTCGCCGGCAAACTCCGTGACGTAAATGACGCTGACGTAAATGACGCGGACGTAAATGACGCCGAAGTTTCAAGTTGCCCTTCGTTCGCAGCCTCCGGGCGCCTCCCACAATTTTCCAAGGTACCCAGCAAGCATGGACTTCACCGATTGCGCAGGTATCAAGCAGGAGCCTGAGGACCTTCTCTCCGTTGCAGCCGCCTCTGCACCGAAGCAGCGCCGCCGCCGCGGGCCCAAGTCCCTTAGCTCCGAGCCCGAGATCCTGGCGACGCCGGCGCGCGAGCCCGAGGCCGTTGACCTGACCGCAGAGGAGCCCGCGCGCGGCCCGCCGCGCCTCCTGATCCTGGCCGCCGCGGCCGCCGCGCTCTACTACGCCGCCCGGCGCCTGGGCCCGCAGCTCTCGGGCCTGGCCCGGAACCTTTTCTAAGTCTTGCCCAATGGAGGCCCTGCTAGATCTCATGGCCTTTGCGCTGCCCATCTTCTTTCTAGTGGGCCTCAGTCGCATGGAGCGCGAGGCGCGCCAGCCCGAGCGCGTCGAGCGCGGCCTGACCGCGGAAGAGCAGCGCGGCCTCACCGAGTGGGACCTGGCGCTCATGGCCGGCCGCATGCTCAACGGCGATCGGCTCGAGGCGGGCCACCGCCTCAAGCTAGAGGACGGCGGCACGGCCGTCTGGACGGGCGAGGCCTGGACGCACGATTCGACGGGCGAGCCGATGAAGCTGCTCGCCTCCGGCAACAAGTACTGGCGCGGCGACTCGATGGAGTACCGGCGGCCGTGATTTTCTAGCCCTTCTACCAGCAAAGAATGGCTGACCCCTCGCCCGACCCGGCCGCAGGCGTCGAGAGCGCGGGCAGCTCGGACGAGTACTCGGAGCTCTCGGATCCGGATCCCGACGAGCCCTCCGACGCCTTCGCGACCGAGAACGAGCGCTCCCTCATGCGCATCTACGAGTCCCTGCGCGAAGCTATCTACTGGGAGGACCCGCGCCTAGGGACCCTCATGAACTTCGCCAAATTTGCCGAGTTCATGTTCGCTATGACCGTGCCCTTTACCCGAGTCGTGCTCTGGGATAGGAACAGGAACTGGTAACGGCATTGAATACAAGAGTACAGAGCCCTACGAGCTAGAGCTGCTATCGCCCGAGTCCAGGCGCGCCTTCTTGGCCTTGGAGCGGCGGAGGCGGGAGACGTACTGCAGGCGCAGGTTGCGCACTAGGAGCTCGCCGGCCGTGGTGCCCGGCAGCCCGGGAACCGTGTCCGTGGGCAGCAACTGGCCTCTATCGCCTGTACGTCTGCGCTTGTGATGACTTCCGTATCCCGCGTCTTGATGGAAAGCGACGTCTGCTTCTAGAAGCGCTTGCTCTGATGAACGCTGCGCTCAGCTACGCGCTCAGGTCCGCTGTTCCTCAGAGGACACGGAAGCCGCGGGCTGTCGCGCTTACCTAGCTTAGAAATAGTCGAGCTGCGCGCTCTGCAGCCGCGCGCCCTGGTAGGCGCCGCGCAGCTTCCACGCGAGCCAGATCGCAAGGAGCACCGCGGCGACGCCGGCGGCGATCTTGGCGTAGTGCCAGCCCTTCATCGCAAGCTCCGGCACGGCCGCAACCGCCTGGCCGACCTTCACGCCCGCGGCGCCCGTCCGATCGATTCCCGTCAGCGTGCTGCCGAGCGCGCCCGCGGCCACGTCGGCCCAAGGAAGCTTGCCGTCGTTCTTGAGGATGAGCTCGTTGTTCTTGCGCTCGATCGTCGTGCTGATCGCCGCGGCCAGGTTGAAGCTCGGCGGCGGCTGCGCACTCTTCGGGCCGAAGACCTTGGTGAGCACGGCGTCCACCCAGCCCATCTTTAGCTAGCGCTTCGAAAAACTAACTAGAGGGTCAGGCCGCGCAGGTACCAGACCATCAGGAGCGAGCCGCCGAGCGCCACGAGCAGCGGCAGGTGCCCGTCGACCGCGCGCCGCGCCTCCCAGGCCCAGATCTCCTGGCGGCTCAGCTCGTTCGCGCCGTCGAAGTAAGCGCTGACGCCGTACTCGCGCGCGGGCGCAGGCTGCGCCCAGATGCCGGCGCTCAGGCGCGGCGCCCCCTCCCTCTGCTGCTGCGAGGCCAGCGCCGCCGTCGCCGCGTGCGCCGCCTCGCGCTGGCCCGGGGCGATCGCCACGAGGGGCAGGGGCCCGACGCCGCGGCCCTTGCCCGCAGCCTTAATCGACTTCAGCGCCGGCGGCGCCGGGTCCGCGCCCCTTAGCTTAGGCCCCTCGACCTTCGCCCCGCCCCCGCCCTTGGCAGCCTCGCCGATCTTGCTGCAGCGCGAGTCCGATTTGAACACCGTACACAACAGCTTCTCTACGGCGTTCGGCATGTTCAGACGTGTAACGTGAATGAAGAAAATTTAAAAGGGAACGTCGACGGACTTGAGCAACTTGGAAAAGGGAAAGGGGGGTATGAACTTGGGAAAACTTTGAAAAGGGAGAGTTAACTTAGCGCCCCGCGGGGCGCATGCCGGCCGTCGCCATCGAGACGGAGCCGGGGGCGTAGAGGGTCTTGGCGGCGTAGCCGAAGCCCACGCCTATGACGGCCGAGGCCGTGGGGGTGCCGCCGAGGAGCCAGGTGAGGGTCGCGGCGAGGGCTCCAAGGGTGTAGTGGTTGGGATAGGAGTCAGCGAAGGCCATGGTTTCGATGTCTGAATTTAGAAAAACTGCCAGTGTGTCTGCAGACTTTTTTCTAAGCTCTAGCAAAGATGCAGGGAACAGCCGGAAACTGCATAGAGGTGAAATTATCAGGCAAACATGGCGAGGGCCTGCACATGCTCATCGATGCCGAGGACTACGAGCGAGTGTCGAAACATGGTTGGAGCGTCAACTACCTGGGCTACGCAAAGGCATACATGAAATGGAACGGAGAAGGAAAACATCGAAACGTGCTGATTCATCACTTCATCATGGGCAAGCCGCCTACAGGTAGAGAAACCAACCACATCAACAGAAACAAGCTCGACAACCGAAAATGCAACCTGGAGTTCGTCACTAAATCCGAAAATTGCAGGAATCGAGCGAAAATGCGCCCTCCAGCTGGTCGTGAATTCACCTCAAAGTTCAAGGGCGTGGACTTTCGGAAACGAGATAACCTCTGGGTGGCCAAAATAAAGGTGGCCCCGAAGAAAGTGAAAGAGTTCTACTTCAAAACAGAAATTGAAGCAGCTCAGTGCTACAACATTCTCGCCTTGGAGCATCATGGACGCCATGCTGTTCTGAATGAGATCCCGGCGCAGGCGATACCGGCACTGCCGATTCCAGACACCCTCCCCGCCCTCCCTAAGGCGCACCCCCTTCCCACGAACTTGCAGGCAGCCATGTGTACAGATGCGTAGTTTGAGTGGCCTTGAAAAAACACAGTGACTCGAGCGAGGGGCAGGGGAGCCGGGCGCCTTGGCCTCCGCCATCTCGACGTCTGCGTCTGCAGGGCTCGGGCTCCGTCTTGAGCACTGGCGCCGCAGCCTGCGAGCCCTCCGCTACGAACCCTCTGCGGCGCGGGGCAGGGTTAGCTAGCTATAGCGCACACGAGGCGGGGCGGGCGTGGCGGGGCGGGGCAGGAAAGGGCGAGTGGCGCGATTGGAGAGCCCAGCGCCCTGCAAAAGGGGCTCAGGTCGGGGGTCAAGGCAGGCGGCGGGCGCACTCACCGGGGCCAAGGACGGCGCCCTGACCGCTGGGCCAGCGGCGGCCTCCCGCCCCATGGGCCCTGCGTCGCGCTGAGCAGAGATCCGGGCCAGGCGCCGGCGGGCGGGCCTTAGCTAGGCGGGCGAAGAGGTCGGGGGCGCGGGGGGCGGAGCCGAAATCGGGGCCCGGGAGCGCCGGGCCAGCGCGCTGGAACGCTAGAGCGTATCTAGAGCACGTGGGACGTGCGCAGCTTGCAAGCGCGGGCCCCCGGGATGCGCAGGACCAGACTCTCGGGTGCACCTGCACTGCGAGGCCCGAGTTTCAGCCGAGGGCCGGAGCAACGGGCCGCGGCTCCGGAGCGGTTCAGCGCGGCTAGTACAGCACCGCAAGAGCGAGCGCGGGGCGAGAACAGCGGGCGCGCACCTGAAGAGACCGCGGGTCGGGAGAGCTCGAGCGCTGGTCAGACTCGGAGAGCTCCGAAGGCCGGCGGCCGCGGCGATCGGGCCTGCGCAAGGCGGCGTCAGTCGGGCGTCGAGAGAGCCTCCAATCGGGGCCGCGCCGGCAGCTAGAAGGCGTAGGCTGCGTGGCTCGGGACTCGGGACGCGGGCCGGGCCGGGGGCGCACGTACACTCGTACACGGGCGAGGCAGCCGCGTCGACATGGGGCTGCTCGGGCCACGATGCACGGCTCTCGTCACAGTGCGTACGGTTCCGGTGCAATGCCTCTACGGGCAGTCTACGAGGCTACGACACGCGCTGGCCTCTGCAAGCTCGCCGAATCGAGCGGGCTGCAGCTGCAGAGAGCTCAAGGCCGCAGCAATGCACCGGTTGCGCAGCGCTGCAGGCGTCGGCCCGGCGCGCAGCTGGCCCTGAGACTGACTTCCGACGGTCGACAGCACCGACTCCGAGCTCAGCGAGCACTGCCAGGCTGAGCAGTGCGGACTCCCGGACTCTGGCAGGCGCGCGGCTACCGGCGCTGCACTGTGCACCGCACTACCGTAGCACCGTAGTTCGGTGCTAGGCCGCTCAGCGGCTATAGCTGGCACAGCCTAGCAGCCCGGCGGGCCGCAGCGGCCTAGCACAGCCTAGTACTAGCCCACTACTAGCCACTAGACCACCGGGCCTGGGTGGGCCAGCTACTACTGGCAGCTAGCTACCGACTCTAGTACCGAGTAACCTAGTAGTACCAACGCCTGCCGTACGTACCGCCGGTACCGGTAGTACCAGCGCAGCTAGCACTACTACGTACCGTACTAGTAGCCACCGGCGGTTCGTGGACCGTCAGACTCTGAAGCTCAGACACGTTTTTTTGTCGACCAATCACCCTCGAACACGTGGATGCACACGGCCGTCCCACAAATTTCTAAACCCAGGCTAGCTAGCACTGCGGCCGCCGGCGGCGCCGGGCCTAGAGACTGGAGCTCGAGCCCAGGACCGACGGGACTAGGCCGGCTCCCCCTCCACCTGCCGGGCCTGTACCCTATTAGGCTAGGGCGCTCAACGGGGTCCGGTTGAGTGAGTGCTAGCTAGGCCGAGGTCAGGCCCAGGCCTGTTACACGCCCCTCGTCCGACTGTTACACAGGGCCCGCGGCTGTGTTACACGGGCCCCCGCCTGCCGCCCCGTCTCTCACAGCTAGATCCACGCGTGTTACACAGATCCACGTGTGAAGGCCCCAGATCCATCCTTCAATTTTACTTCTGAAGTCGTCGGACGAGTCCCTTCCCATACAAAACTGTGTAACATACGCTTGAGATCTGTGTAACAGAAGCTAGACTCTTGTGTAACAGTCCGACGTAATTGTGTAACACAGCCTCAAATTCTGTGTAACAGACAGACGAAGTCGTGTAACAGTGCTAGCCTATACGGCCGTCCTACAAATTTCCAAACTACAGCCAGACAGCAACAGCCATCCCAGCTTTTCTTCTTATTGGACGGACGACGGTACTGTCCGGACCTTTCCGATAATCTATATGATTCTAGGGAGGGTCCGGACAGCTGCAGGTGCAAGTGGGCGAGCGAACTCATTCGAAGCCCCCGAGCCTTGCAGTGCAACCCCAAAAAATTCTGAGCACAGGACATCGTAGGAATGGCGCCGGCCAGCGTGTGCAGCGACGAGCTCCTCTCGCGCCTTCCAGGTGTTCAGACCATCAGCTTTAGCGACGAAGAGGCCACCTTCTTGCTTCGCTTCCCTCTCGTCTCTGTTACCAAGAGCTGGAGCCCGGTGCTGGGCGCCGTCGTATGCATTGCCCACCCGCCTGGAATTACACCCAGCTGCTTTTCGGGAGCCGGCGACGAGACGAGCTGTGCGGCTGCTCGCGCGTACGTGGATAAATACGGAGGCCTCACGTTCTCTCGGCCTGTGTCGAATAGCCCGCAGCTGCGAGTTGCTTACGTCGTTCAAAACCAAGAGGTCTGTGCCTTTGCAGCCTGGGTTCTCGGCTCATCTGGAGCGCTCGAGCTTCAATTCGATAGCGGCACTGGCGCGGCGGCTCTTCGGTCGATTCCGGACGGCGGCGCTCATGATCTTGCGACGGACACTTGCACCTCGGCTTGGAACTCGAATCCCGCGGCGGATGCTGTAGCTGCAGCTAGCTCAGTTTCGAGCTCGAGCGCCATTTTCAAACGATTCCTTGATCTTTTGCACGAGAACAAGCTGGTGCGAGATGAGCTATGGCGAGCTGGTACACATATAAAAACAAATATTATTATCCCTCGCGTTCCGCTCAGGATAATAATATTTGTTTTTATATGTGTGTTACTATAAGTTATATAAAGATATTAGCATTTTTATCATAGTGTATATCGATATGTGATATGTATTCTATCGGTAGTTCGTAAATGAATCAATAAAAATAATATAAGTATCGTGGAATCTTTGTAAAATATGTATATATAATATGTAATCGCGATATAGCCGATATGTGTTTACGATGCGCGATGTGTATCTAAAACAACTACAATGTGCTGCTTGGGACGCGCCTCATATAGTCATGTGTATCACCTACGTAGCTTCGATAGGGTGGGGCGGGTGGGGTGAGGTGGGGCATTTTTTTGAATTCCCTAAAATGTTTCACTCCCAAAAATTCTTGGTCAAAAAAGACCCCACCCAACCCCACTTACCCCACCCTGTATTATTCTCTTTATCTATGATTGATTTCACTGTAATTTAAATATAAATATGTATGATTGAGTATGTTAAATTAATACTGGGTGGGGTGTGAGGGTGGGGTGTGAGTGGTATCGGTATGGTAGTCCAATCTAAGATGGCACACATAAAATCATGATGTGTTATTTTTACTTCCGGTTTGATACTTATCGGACTTCGATAACTTCGATAGGGTGGGGCGGGTGGGGTGAGGTGGGGCATTTTTTTGAATTCCCTAAAATAATTCCCCCTCAAAAATTCTTGGTCAAAAAAGACCCCACCCAACCCCACTTACCCCACCCTGTATCTTTTATTATATTTATGATTGATTTCAATGTAATTAATGTATAAAGTATAGAGATTATGTATGTTAAATTAATACCGGGTGGGGTGTGAGGGTGGGGTGTGAAAGTGGTATCAGCCAACCATTTAATAATTACGATATTGAACCGACGTGATACCGACGAGATATGATATATTCAGATCGTATTAGAACGGCGCGATCACTAAGAAAAACAAGTATCATGTGCTGTATATTTCGCGATCCCTGAATCGCGAATCGATAGGGTGGGGTGAGAAAGTGGGGCACCACCCTCACTGTATACACTGTGATATGATCGCAATCCCGATGTAGCCTACTATGATATCGTGCGGACTTCGATAGGGTGGGGTAAGTGGGGTGAGGTGGGGCATTTTTTTGAATCCCTTAAATTTTTGGGGGTCAAATATTTTTGGGCAAAAAAGACCCCACCCAACCCCACCCTCCCCACCCTGTATTACTTATCGATACACCTCACTTATTTCAATGTATAAACTCTATTAAATTAGATAGTAAATATGTATAGAAATAACGAGATTGTAGTATAGGGTGGGGTGTAGGGTGGGGGCAAAATGCAAACTGAATCAGTGCGATATAATTTAGTGAACACAAAGTGGATATGAAGTGGATACGAAGTGGATACGAAGGGGATAAGTGCGCCCCGCCCACTATGCAAGATACATGCCTTTCTTATGCATGATCTATGAAAAATAACAATAAACCCATCTCTCTTTACATAGGAGCACTCACAGGAATTTCGCTTGCCTTTCGAACAGTCCCCCGATTAAACGCTTGCTCTACAATCGCTTCCTTTGTGAGTGGAATCGGAATTCCAGCAGCAATACACGATTTAACTTCTTTGTCCACAATCTCATCAATCGCGATTCTCGCCCTATTATGAGCAGCATTATCGATCCAATCCTGAACAGAGTAGGCACAGTATTCCATTCCGAGTTTTTCAGTATCAGTTAGAACCACTTGGTAGATGTTCGACATTCTTTTACTTATATTGCCGAAATTAATTCACCTGACCATTGACAAAATGCAGTGCTTGCATCACCATAAAGCTGACTACCCAATGCTAATCTGAGTCGCACACTATCACCTGCACTAAGTGATTGAATAGTGTTGAAACCGAGACAGCGATATCTTCTATATTCATCTGCATTAGTTACAACACCTACTAATGCATTCACTGCTGTATCTGCACCATTTACTTGTAAAATAACATGTGTGTTTCCTGTATCATATCTTGATGTCATTGCTGTGAAAACGAACCTGTAATGTCCTCCTATGGGTGCTGTGAATACTCCATTCGAAAATGATGTTGATCCTAAAATGATATGCCCCATGCGTTGATAATTGCAGCTGATGTTACTGTTGTATTTAATCCATAGCAAAATCGAGGATGGTTTGGAGTCCCAAGATAAGAGTTTGTCCCATTGACTGTAAGACCTTTCCAGCTGTAAGTTCCAGCAACTGCCCCACTTGTTGAATTGGTGAAGCTGTTTACAAATGTGGAAGCGATATTCTCATTGTTTCGCTTAATTACTAATTCTGTGTTCGCCCCAGAATCAATAGTCGTCGTTTTAACTGTTTCAAATGATCCAGCTGTAAGGCTTCCTGTAATTGTCGCATTCCCATTCACTCCCAATCCAGTCCCAATCCATGCCCCGCCACTGTAAACTTGGAAAGCCGCCGAATTCCTATCAGCCGGATTAAAAGCCGTTTTGGAATCCTGTTGACCTTCATATAGATTTTCTTTGGTGACCAGCCCCGAAGAGATTGCGGGTCGATTCGATACGATCATTTGAGTAGCTTTAACGAGTCCATCAATCTTGTCAGCTCTGAGTTCTTTGACTCTGAGTATGCTTTGGTCATTAAAAGAATCGGTTTTCGCTGTCTCAGTCGAAGGGTGGCTCGGAGATAAATCATAGACTGTGTGTTGCACATTATGGACAGCACTGGCTGATAAGGAAAACACAGGTGTGAATACAGTCGACATCTTTTGATTGTTCTTTACTTATTATGTGAGAATATTATTGTTTTGGAGAGGTCCGACAGCAATCCAATGGAGTTTAAGGGTGCGATTTGCTGCTGTGACATTTGTGAAATTAGTCGATGCGAAAGCTGTGAATCTAACGATCCATGTAAACTTAGTTTTTAGTCCTACTCTCTCATTATTAACATACTCAGGTCCGATATACACACAGTTGGTCATTTCCCAATTAACAGAGTTGTAGCTATTCTCGATAGAGGTAGTAATCACTGCATCACTATAAAATGGGGTAGAGAATACGACCGTTCCCGATAACTGAAAGGTCTCTCCTGCATTGTATATTCTATTTTCCAAAACTACATTCGCTGTCCCTTGTTGCACATATGCATTTGGATTCACATAACTACCGAAATTCGTGAGCAACTCTATGCTGTGATTGTGAGTGGGTGGCGAAGTAGGTGTGTTAATCAGATCATCATAATTTCCACTTGTAGCCACAGCGTGGAGGTTAGGTGTATTAACTAAATCTGTATAGCTCCCACTTGTAGCCACAGCATGCAAGGTCGGTGCATTGGGGGTGTTAGTTAAATCGTTGTAGTCACCACTTGTGGCAACAGCATGCAAATTCGGCTTAGTAAATAACCTATCCCATGTCCCATTGAAAGGGAGTGTAGATTCTGATATAATTACACCTTGATCGATCCAACGAGGTATATAGCTTGTGAAATCGGGAGTTCCTACTAAATCATAGTAATTTCCTGTGTATGCTACACTACTCCAAGTCGGCTTCTGAATGATATCACTCCACTTCCCACTAAAACCCGCCGGCACATCTGTAAGCTCTTTATAGCTCACCTTTTGCTTCGGTATAGAGAGCTCGATGGGCGAGAATGCACCCGAAAGGCGATTTTCAGAGGTGAAATACATGAGACTTTGACTGTTAGGGAACTCATCCACGAGATTAAAGGTGAAATTCGTGGGCAATTCGAGTCGACTAATTGGGGTGTTGTCGCCTAATATAAATTCGGCGCCTGTATGCACGACCGGATTTCTTTGGATATACATATTTGATGCACCTATTACAGGTGCTACTATGGGCACATCCGAATTAACGAGATTGCAAGTGATAGAAAAAATGGTTTTGGGGCATACAGATTGCAATCAAAGGTCACAGTGGCGGGATCAATAGTAGGATCGACATTTGAACAGATCTGAAACATCCACCCACCCACACAGTTGCAATTTAAATTGCGAAAGGCTGTGCCTGCCATTGCATCCACATAGCCGATCCCATTTGCAATGTCATAGATGTGACCAAACTCGTAACCGAAAAGGTCATTCCATAGGTTAGAAGCCATAGCTCCCATCACATAGCCTTTTAGATTAACAATTAGGTCATTGGATTCACTGGGTATATTGCCATGGGTTATATAAAATTGATTATCCAATACAGCATTCTTTACTGTCGTTTCTACTATGGGTTCCGTCATTATTTCTCTATTAAGGCATACTACAAAAATTAGGGTCGCATTGGGAGAAGCTCGTATGTTCTGCCCTCTCGTTGTGCAATTTCCGCCATAAAGTCTGCATTATCTTTTATTATTGATTCAGCCATTCGTTCTGCTCGCGATTTTTTGGGTGCTGCCCTACTTGCTGGTGGTTGATCAGTTCTCACAACACTAAGACCATGCCCCTCGGCTGACCTCACCTCTAACCCCACATCTCCTTCGGCTGTTTGGGTCACATTCATTTCTGGCACCGAGTATTTATTACCTGCACCTGCAATGGTTCTGTCTATGCAAGCACAACATAAAGCTCGGAATTTGTATGCAAGCACAAGTCCAAGAGCACCGAGAATCGGCAAGAGAATGAGAAGCACTAACGTTCCTGGATCCATTCCGGGTGCTCCGACTGGATTTGTAGGATTAGTGGGATTATTAGGTGTCGTGTTTGGATCTGGATCAGTTGTAGGGGGATCTTTTGAATCGGGATCTGGGTTAGGCTGGTTCGGATTGGGATCGTTTGGTGGCGGTTCTGTCGACCCTGCCAATGAGGTTGGCGCTGTGTATGCATTTGCAAACACGATAGGAGCTGTTGCTGGATTTCCTGTTGAAGACCCTGTGATTGCCCCATACTTATTCGCGAGGTAACTGTATAATTCCTGTGTTACAGGTGGATTGATCACAGATCGGCACACCCAAATATTGCATGTTGTATCATAGACTGTGTCCCTGATGAATGGCGGTAGAGCTGTCCCACTAAATGACTCAAAGAGTCCATTTCTCGATAGCAACCTATGGGCTGCATCACAGTTCCCACCCTCAAAGTACTTTGAAGCTGAAATTGCACCTTGCACATAAATATTGCATGTCGAGTGCATTCCAATGCTATTTAGGTTAGGAGTGTATCTGTCATCGAGCCGGACAGTGCAAACCCATGGGGAAGCGGTTTTTATATATTTCTTATCGCCTACTGTGATAATATCAGTGTTTGGGTGGCTTTCAATCTGGGTAGCAACAGTATCAGATTTGAAAGTGTAATAAACTAAGAGCCCATCAGTAGAGGATGTGAAAGCAAAGAAGGTCATAAAGTCCGTGGATCCAAAGAAGTCAGCATTGGTCGATGTAAGGGTGACTCTGGGATAGCTCATGTTGACAGTCTCAGAAGGGTATGGAATATATGAGGTGTAATTGCGATTGAAAAGATAATAGTGAAATCCATCTGAGACATTCGAGTGAGTGGGCAAGGTGACTGATAAGGTCTTACTTCGATTCTCAAACGTGTTCTGTATGACAATATTGCAAGTATTAATATATCGAGAATCGAAAAAGTAATTATTCGTTACTCGATTATCGATCAGAGTTGCATTGGTTCCATTAAATACGAAATTCTGCCCATTGATTCTCGTAGTATGAAGGTCGGTCACATCGAGAGGATACCTAATTTTCAAGCGGTCTTCGGGGTCGAATCGCGGAATAGTTCCTGTTGCCTTCCAACTTATAGTAAAGGGAGGAGAAAGGGACACAGGTGGGATCGCTGAAAGATTAAATTTCGCAAAATACAACCCAACAGGATATGCTGTCAGAGCATATGTCACTGTTGCATTTCCGACAAGTGTAAAGCCGGTTGTTGTTATATTTGTTGCGACAAATGGAGAGTAGCCGGCTGGTGCATTTTGAAGTGATGTAGCTGACCCATCATTTACCACATACAAATTCGTGTCAGTTATTTCAATAGTAGGAGGGGAAACAAATGGTGTCTCAAATGTGAAATTAAAATTCGCTGGAACCGCTGCAAGGTATCTATATGTTGTTGCTGATATCTCGGATGCCTGGAATACTTTGCTTCCCCTCTGCACTACATTACTGGTGTCTTTCACATTGTGATAGGATATACTGGGAGTTGGGGAGAGCACCAACGAAATAGCATCTGGTAAATCAGACTTCGTTATATACAGTTCTTTGAGAAACTCCTTTCTAAAAGGGGCGGTCAATTCTCCAATAGTAGCCGATGATCCTGCGACCACAATATTACAGGTGTTTGCACTCAAAGTATAAACTGTGTTCCACCTTAAAGAATTCGCCCCAAGATCGAAATTCTGTGAGAAGGGCACGATATTGCTACCTTGTAAATCTCGGTAAACCTTTACTCTGGGTTTGCTATCGAATACAGGGCTAATGTAATTGATGGTGAGAGTGAAACTAATAGTAGCTTCGGAACTCAATGAGTTGTTTCGGATGATAAGTAAATTGTATGTCTCGTTAATGACAAACGAGACCTGAAACCCTGTGGAGGTGACATTTTGGATAAACGCTTTATTAGATTCATTATTGTTAGTGATAGGATTATAATAAGTTGTGTGATCCACCAATGAAACAGTGGGTATACTCTCCAAACCTGTGACACCCAACTGATCCCAAGTGAATGTATATGTAGGTTTGCCTACATAAGCGACATAGACCCCATTTGCGAGCTGCTGAGGGTATCCCTCGACAGTGTAGGTCTCAGTCCGCGAAACTGAGCGGGAAAGATTGCTGTTAAAGTCGTTATAGCTGATCAGAGCTCTCTCATCAGTGGGTAAATCACTGGGTCGGACTGAGTGATTGAAAGGCAAGATTATGTTACTTGTTTTTGAGGTCGTGCTATAAAGGTTAGTCGTGTGCAAGTCATCAAACCACCCATCATAGGCATACACATTCAGCCATTTCTTAACAGCATCAGTGTTAGACTGCCCGAGATTAAACTGATGATCGAGCAAAGGCACCAAATCGCGGGATAAATACATGATCGCATCAGTGATGGTGATTGCACCTGTTAAAACAGCGAGCCCTGCCGTGTTTGCTGCGGTAGCAATTGATAAACCCGAGATTTCGAGATCCTGGGCTACATCTCGCTCGTTTCTTGTGAATCGCTCACTATAAAACTCCTTTACAAGGTCGACCCCCATGACCTCAATTAAATGTGGTCGAGTGAGTGTGATATTGCTTGTGATGCTCTGCGAATATTTAACAGGATCCCATTCGACGACAGCTGTCAGTGGGATGGGGCGGGCTTTATTGATTTCGTGCTGAAAGGTTCGCACTGTGGGGAAATTGCTGCCAAAGAATGCAACAGGCGAGCCCCCATGATAGATAACGAGGGCTGAGTTATCAGTGCCATAGGTAAAAGGGAGATTGCTGGTGATATCAATATATTGAAGGTTGCTCTGATTTAATAGAAAGTCTTTTACCACAAGGTTCGAAGATATGGTCACATTGGAAGCGGTAATGTTACTGCTGAGCTCGAAACCGTCATCCAAATACAAGGTTTCCCGAGTGATAAAGGGGAGATTCGTGATACTCATTTGTAATATAAGATTATTTTAACCCGATAGCACCTCTAATATAAAGCTGTGATTAACGCCATTAAAGTTGACTACATTATTGTAGGCGTCGAGCCATTTAATTGTGAGGGTGTCTATGTCATAAGCCTGATCGTGGGAATTAAAGAACTCCACAGTATCGATTCTGCGGAATGTCAGGTAGTAAACAAACGATCCCAAGGGGCTGGTTAGTGGGATCTTAGCGAGGTTTGCATTTCCGCCCTCATCTGTCTTTGCTGCCACCATATACCTGTCGTAAAAGGGAGTAAACTCTTTAATTTGTAGGTAAACATAGGGGTCGGATTTAGATTAATCGCATTCGGGAAGGTCACTGCATTGTATAGGAATTTCTCGGATATTGGTAAATTAGGCGGGAATATTGAGCGACCCTCGAATGCTTGCAAGAATGAATACTGCAAGTGGAATGGGGTCACATCAGCATACGAGACCTGATAATGAGGGCTTCCTTTTTCTGCGACTGCTGTTTGGTAGATCTGCCCTTTGATCATTCCATGGAACCTTGCAAAGTCGTCATGTGCACAGCTCAGTGCGAGGGGAATGCTCGAATAAAACGTAATTTTCATAGTCGCTGGATTATAGAGCCACTTGTAGTAGACTGTGACGCTTTCGCTTGTGAGAGGATCCACATCTACAAAGCTGCCCGAATAGCCTAAGTTCTTATTACCATATCCCCAAATCGCGGGGGTGTAGTTTCCTATATCAGGGAAAGGGGAAAAGGTGATGCTGTTCGTCATTCCCTGTATGGTCACGCCTCTGGAATTATCGGTGACAGCATAAATCGTGTTTGGGAGCTCGGCGCTTGCAATGCGCACCCCTTTTACGTTCAGAAGTCGCTGAGAAAGCTTTACTGTATATTCTCCCGGGTGCCCTGCACTGCGCTCAATAGAATCGATATTAACATTGACCCTCGTAAACTTGCCATTATAGAAATCGTTAACTGGCTTCCGAATCATTTTTATTTCCTATTAATAAAGAATAAAATGCGCGAGTATCTCAGCATCAGTAGCCGTGATCGATCAGAGGGCTCGGCTCATTCCTATAAGGTGACCCTTCCAAAGCAATACCACAATGTGAAGAGCATCGCTGTGCGACAGATCGAATTTTCCAACACGATTCCGACGGTTCCAAGCCCTCAATTCTATACTGAAATCGGGGAGACGAAAGCCGATGATGCTAATACAATTTTCATATCATTTCCTTACCGATTTTCGAGCGGTCAGCTCAATGGTGCCACTGCGGAAATAAGAGAAACACAGGCAACTGCAATATACGAAGCATACAAAGCGATAGATTTCGGCGACCAAGGCAACTATATACCGCCTGATTACCTAAACACTTTCAGAAGATATACCCGATACAGAGACGTAGCAATTACGATCCCTCCTGGCACATACTCGACTGGAACCGACCTTGCCACTGCAATCGATAACATCTTAACGAAAAATGGAACTGGCAACTACATCAAGGATATGATCGACACAAAAATTAATCCAAGCTACGCATCGACAGGGGGAACCTTTTACCCGGTGGTGAGATGCCGTTTTGAGAGCACATTAAATGCCATATGCTTTTATTCGAGTGATTATGTCTACATAGCTTTCACTAAATATGGTCCGAGTAATGCCACTTCGTCTACTGCGAATGAAAGAAAGGTGCTCGCCTATCGCACGATGACTCTTCTCGGGTTTACATCGATCAGAGAGAACATAATGATAGATCAATACAACGGATCGGGCTACACAGCCTTCGCTGGGAGCGGTGTCGTTTACTCAGCTGGTGATGCATTCCGCAATTATAATTCGACGGCTCTGGTCTTAGGCATAGCCGGAGGCACTGCCCCTGATTATACACCGGATAATGCAATAGTTTTAAAGATCACAGAGCCGGACTGCTCGCTTTTTACGACATGCACCGAGGCTACTAATGGATTCCTCGCTAAGATCCCGATTTCGAAAGGCACAGCCTATGCGGATGCTGAGCTAATTAATTATGGGGCGGATGCTTTCACGAAATACTTTAACACCCGCCTTTCGTTTGATAGTTTAACCGTTCAAATTCTCACGGAGAGCGGTTATAGGTATTTCCTCGGAAGCTGTGAGCACACATTCATTTTGGAAATTACTATGGGAGTGGATGAGCCCGACGACGATTTACAGCGCATTGTTAATAAGGGATTCGCGAAAATGCTATATGAGGACTACCCGCATTGCGGCAATTTAACGAATGCGTTGAGCGGGGTGGCTGTAAAAAATAATCCGTTCTTCTAAAATAAATTTCTCAGCGGAAGATAAAAACGAAATATGGATCCCACGACCTCGCTTAGCCGCCTCACGCTCAAATCCGTCCTGGAAACCCCGGAGGATTACAAGAGCATGCTTTTGGATCGCGGATTTATTGTGGGCGTTGATAAACAATTCAAGCCTTCTCGTGTTGAGGTGCTCCCAATTGCGGATCCCGGCAATCTGTTCTCCTCTACTGGTGCTACCACTCGTGTGGTCTTCTATCTCCCTCGCTACAATTGGTGCAATGGTATTAGCCTCCAAGTTACCATTCCATCGGCGAAGGCGCTGACTGCCATCGCCAAGACCTCGGCTGACTGCTCGGCTGATCTATTCAATACTGGATTCGTCCGCGGGCTTCCTGGCTCGTTTGTTCAGCGAGTCAGCATTAAATACGGGTCGTATGAGCAAATTATTCCCGCTGAGCGACTGGTAGATTACGCTTTCCTGGCTAACACTCCGGCTGAATTCGACCAAAAGAAGCGCAAGCATGGGCTGCATCTCGGACCGAAGGTGGAGGGCGGCAACCAAGCCGGTGGCATTTTTACCATGCGAATTCCGAGCTTCCTCGATGCTGGCGTGCCCATCGGTGCGCTCCCATCCGAAATCGCGGTCGAAGTATATTTCCAAACCCCTGCGCTGCTCGAAACTGCGGCGGTTCCTGGCGTTTACGCTCAGAATAACACGACTGCAATTACTGCTGCCAATTCGACCGATGGCGAGACGACGCTTGCTGTTGCGGCTGCTTTCGGAAATATTAAGACCTTAGCTCACCCTAATGCCACTGCGATTTTCGATAGTGCGGCTCTCACACCTACACCTGCTCTTGCGAATCTGGAAATGACGACCCCTCGTATTATTATGGATGCTGTTAACATCGATGAGGAAACGATGGGCGAAATCATTACTCGTGTTAAGACCTCTGGCATCGCCATCCCCTACACTGATATTCAGTTTGCGGATTATACCGGTCTTGCTCTCGGCTCTGGTCTGCGCCTGTCACTATCTCAAATTTCGGGACTCGTTTACGCACTTGTTGTCAAGGTTCGCGACGAAAACACACTGGGCGATAATAAAGGAGGGCACTCTACTGTCCGCACCCTTGCCTTCGATGATAATGTCGTGATGCAAGTTCTAAATAACAACAATTACCTATATTCTAACACTGGTGTCCCGCTGCAATCCGCGGCTATGGAGCTCGCCGATAAATTCAAGATGACCAACTGGATCGATAGCAACAAGCGCCCCATTTACACTGGCTTCTGCTTTGCTCTCGATGGTAAAGCGGCGCTCAAAGGTGAGAAGGCGACTGGCTACGTCGATCTAACACAATCAGCGTCGAGCTTCCTAATCCTCACACCCAATGGCACACCCCTCGCCACCTGGACAAAGGTCGGTGTTCAGATCTCGGCTTACTGCCACAATATTCTTGTAATGAATGCCAACGGTCTCAGTAGAATATCGGCATGAGGAATCTCGCGGGCAAAATTTGATGTCATTTTTCTGACGTTTTCCATAGGAAAACTACTTAAAGAAAAGGCAAATACATAGAGTAAAGGGAAGGAAAGATCAAAAATGCCGATGGGAAAACCTTACACTCAGGAGACATTCATTCAGAAAGCCAATGAAGTTCATGGAGAAGGGCGTTACGATTATTCCAAAGCGAATTACTCAGGCTGTTACACGAAAATCACAATTATCTGTAAGAAATGTAATTGCGAGTTCTTGCAAGCGCCTGCAAAACATATCTATGGTCAGGGATGCAATTCGTGCAATCGGAAAGATGGGGTATCCAAGCAAGCACACCGTGTTACTAAGGAAGGCTTTATTGAACGATCCAAAGAAATACATGGAGATAAATATGATTACAGCCTTGTGGAGTTTGAAACAATGAAAGACAAGGTCAAGCTCAAATGTAACGGATGTGGGCTGTTATTCGATGTCTCTCCTCGAAACCACATCCATATAAAAAATGGATGTCCTGACTGTGGACGAAAACAAAGTTCAGAAGCTCTTCGTTTAACTACTGATGAGTTTATTGAGCGAGCAAATGCAATCCATGGAAATAGATATGATTATAGAAAGGTTACATATGAAACTTCTGCAACAAAAGTAACTATAATATGCTCATGTGGTAAAGAATTCGATCAAACTCCAAACTCACATTTGGAAGGGGCTGGGTGTCCATCTTGCAACTTATCGAAGGGAGAGATGATTATTCAAAACGTCCTCGAAGATATTGGTCTAGATTTTGAAACACAACACACATTCGAAGACTGTAAACTGCAAAACTGTCTTAGATTTGACTTCTATATCCCAAGCCTTAAAATTGCAATCGAATATGACGGAATTCAGCATTTCAAAGCCGTTCCATTCTTTGGAGGGGAAGAGCACCTACAATTGACAAAACTGCGCGATAGTATCAAAAGTAGATACTGTGCAACAAATGGTATTGCCCTGCTGCGAATTGCATACACCGAAAAAGATGTTAATGGGGCTATTAAAAAATTCTTAATGTCGTTCTAAATACAAAGATCTTATTTTTATTTTGTTTCTTATAAGGGAAAGCAAATATGACTGGAAACGTGAGTATAGAAGATCTTGCGGAATTCGACCCGGCAAGTCTTTCATTCCCTTGCCGTTTACTTGCTGTCGGAAAAACGGGAGTAGGTAAGTCAGTATTCTTAAAATACCTGCTTTACCACAACGAGGACAAGATAGATTCGGTGATGATATTCGCTTCCACGATCTGGAACCATCAATATGACAATGTCACATCGTATTTGTATGAGGATTTCGATCATAAGCTGATCGACAATATAATACAGAAACGCAAGGAGCGAATCAAGAAAAAGGAGAAAGTCGGTAACCTGTTAATCATACTCGATGATTTGCGCGTTTACTGCGCCTTTTTTACTGCGCCTTTTTTATTGCGCGTTTTACAGTATTTACTTGTAAAGTTTACAACAATTGTGAAAATCTTGACAATAAACGCTCAGGTAGCCTGATTTTATTGACAGTAAACGTGAGAATCTCACCGCGGATCGTCAAAAATTGAAAGCCCCGTGGGCAACGCAAAATGATTTAAGGAGAACGCGCTACATTTAGGCAACAGGAAAATATTTTCTCAGCTTAAAGTAAAAGGCAATGGCTTATCGCTTTAATGGTAACCCTATCATTAGTTTCCCTCTCTCTGAAATGTCATTAAACATGGTGGAACTGTTAGATGTCATTTTCTCCTTTGATAGTGAGCATGTTCAATTCTCATTTGTGAATACATACATTCGTAGAGAAGATGTGAAGTCGATTGGCTTCTTCATTGAAGAACCGCATAAAATAGTAATCCGATCATCAGATAACGTATTCGCTTATGTTAAAGCCACTGGGAACCCTTACAGATATAGGTATAATATCATCCTGGTCGATGATGATACAGGAGGATATTTACCTGTTGTGGATTTCTGGGGTCATGTTAGATGCACTCAGTATAGCATGGTAGATGTAGTGAGAGCCATGAAGCGTGAGCATGAACAACAACCGATCGACATTCTATATTTCCATGTTAAACGCGATCTGTCCAAATATCATCGGAAATTCGAAGAGCATGGAATTAATATTACACGCCGCACAACGTTGCGTAAATTCTTAAAAGATAATGGAGCGAAGTGGAGTCGTAACAGCCACATGTGGTATATAAATGGAGCCAACCGAAATGGTGTCGTTGCTAATATCTTCTTCTCTGATTTACCGTAAACAAACAAAACCTTCTATTGCCTCGTGCATGTAAAATGTTACATTGATCTTTTTTATTGTCTGATGACAAGGATGTCAAGACCGCCAATAGTAAGACGATCGCAAGATTTAGAGGGGAGCACATTGCCGATCCCCGTGCCGAAAGAGAATAAAGAGAGCCGCATAGTAAAGCGGTCTGATTTAAAGGCTTTGGTGCCCCGCGACGTGCCCGTAGCCCTTGCTGTCCCGGAGCAATCGAAAATCGCGCGTAAATTCTACGATCCGCAAACCGGTTTCAAAGGGATCACTAAGCTACGGCAAGAGCTGCCCAATGAGAATTATAAGAAATTGCAAGAGTGGTATAGCCGGCAAGAGGTCGTTCAGATTAATGCGCCGCACCTATCCCGCAAACGAGACCCTGCTATACCGATCCGACAGCCTCTCGATACCTACGTAATTGATCTGCTATTCTTTCCCGCTTACTCGAAGTATAATGATAATTACAGTGCTTTTCTCACGGCTATGGAGAACACATTACGGGTCGGGTTCATTATCCCGATGCGGGATAAGTCCGCGGCGTCGACCTTAGCCGCCTTTATACAGCTGCAAAATAAGGCGCCGAGACCAATTTTCAAAGTGCAAAGCGATGCGGGAAGCGAATTCCGCAATGATATTATGCGCAAATATTTCGAGAATCAGTTTATCGAGCATCAGATAGCGGACACAGCCGACCATCGCGCGCAAGGGCGCATAGAAGCATTTAACAAGCAAATGCGGCGGCTGATCACGAGCTACTGCATCGCGAATAATACGGCGCGATTTATAGATGTCCTTTCGTCTCTGGAATATAATTATAATAATACGGTGCACTCTGCGACCGGCTATATGCCCGCCGAGACCAACGAGAGTCACTATAAGCTTATAGTGCAAAAAGAAGATGCGAAATTCAAGAAATCGATAGCTTATTTGGATCAGATTCAGCCGGGCATGTCAGTAAGGCTACGGATCGAGAAGACGCCATTCGCTAAGGGCGGTAACAATTGGAGCCGAATCGTATATACTGTCGCCGCGCGCGAGGGCTATAAGTTTATGCTAACTGATCCGGACGGCAATCGCGTAGAGGGTCGCTTTGCCTTCCACGAGCTATTGCCTGTCCAAGCTGTGGATTACCTAATGGCGCCCACAGTAGATGCATTAGAAGCGGCAAAGGACGAGGCGCGGGTCGATGCGCAATTGCGTAGAGAGGGCATAGAAGCCGCCGCGGCTGTGCCGCAAGGCACTCTATTAGAAGATCGCGTGCAAAAAGAGAAACGCGTAAATAAAGAATTACAGCGGCTAGTAACAGCCGCCGAGCCTAAGCTATCCGGCGGCGTGAATAGCCAACGATGGTATAAGTCGTTCTCTAATCAAACTGAGAGCTATAAAGCGCCGGAAACCAAAGCTACATTAAGAAGTAGTAGAAAAGTAGCAACGGTAGCGCCGGTAGCTAATGGCGATCGAAAAGCGACTTTGAGACCACGAAAGTAGTAGGCGCCGCGGTGCTTTCGTAGCCGCCAAATCGCGCCCTTTGCGAATCAGACCGCGCCGCTTTGTAGTAGCGTAGAACTACTCTATACGCGCACGGTTGCAAAGTATGACTAGTGGAGCCTCATGGGAACGCGCGCCGGCTCTCAGAATGTAGCGGACACCTCGATTTTCGGGCACTTGTGCCTATGGCGAATTTGCACTTCTTGCCACGGTTGAGTTAGCTAGTCAAACTAGCACCAACATGCCCGGAAGCAAGTTACGAGCACGTAGCAATTGAGAGCGCGCCGAGATCGGCTTGCTGTCCAAAGTTATGCCCGGAAAACGAAAGGGGGGGTCTCCGCGAAGTCGCGATCGCATTTTTAAAAACTATGCATTTTACACATTATTTTTTGAGCCTATGAAACTTATATGGACGTGCTAGCCTCGTTAAGACGGTCACGGCGCTATTTTCAGTTTTGCAGGGTGATGAGCTGGTGATGAGATACAAGCGTTTGACGATTTCCATCGAAAATCGGTGTTTTGGTATCCCCCCTTTCGCTTTTCCCGTATGCCCCCTTTCGCCGATTGAATTGTGTGCGTTTTTGATTGGACACCGTAACCTGAGCACGCTTTATTATAGCCAATCCTGATCCTGTCAGCCTGTCCTCAGCCAATCCCGATCCTGTCAGCCTGTCATCAGCCAATCCTGATCCTGTCAGCCTATACTATCAGCCGATACTATCACCCTGTCAGCCTATACTATCAGCCTGTCAGCCTATACTATCAGCCTGTCAGCCTATACTATCAGCCTGTCAGCCTATACTATCAGCCTGTCAGCCTATACTATCACCCTGTCAGCCTATACTATCACCCTGTCAGCCTACTGTCAGTCTACTGTCAGCCTACTATCAGCCTACTCTCAGCCTACTGTCAGCCTACTATCGATGATCTCTTATCACATTACGATCAGCCATAACAGCTAATTTATCACATTACGATCAGACAACGTAAAAATACTACGCTATCGCATGCTATATGTTTTCGGAATCGCCGCGATGTGATGACCCCGAATATGTCGGTGACGCCGGTGTATATATGTATATGTCGTGATATGCGAAAAAAAACAAAAAAAACACAAAAAAGCAAAGTTGTGCGGGATCACACACACGGAGGTGCGGACATATATACGAAATATATACATGACTAAATCGTTATTGTTTTCATAGAACTCGCATGTAGTTTGCATGTATCTTGCATAGTGGGCGGGGCGCACTTATCCCCTTCGTATCCACTTCGTATCCACTTCATATCCACTTTGTGTTCACTAAATTATATCGCACTGATTCAGTTTGCATTTTGCCCCCACCCTACACCCCACCCTATACTACAATCTCGTTATTTCTATACATATTTACTATCTAATTTAATAGAGTTTATACATTGAAATAAGTGAGGTGTATCGATAAGTAATACAGGGTGGGGAGGGTGGGGTTGGGTGGGGTCTTTTTTGCCCAAAAATATTTGACCCCCAAAAATTTAAGGGATTCAAAAAAATGCCCCACCTCACCCCACTTACCCCACCCTATCGAAGTCCGCACGATATCATAGTAGGCTACATCGGGATTGCGATCATATCACAGTGTATACAGTGAGGGTGGTGCCCCACTTTCTCACCCCACCCTATCGATTCGCGATTCAGGGATCGCGAAATATACAGCACATGATACTTGTTTTTCTTAGTGATCGCGCCGTTCTAATACGATCTGAATATATCATATCTCGTCGGTATCACGTCGGTTCAATATCGTAATTATTAAATGGTTGGCTGATACCACTTTCACACCCCACCCTCACACCCCACCCGGTATTAATTTAACATACATAATCTCTATACTTTATACATTAATTACATTGAAATCAATCATAAATATAATAAAAGATACAGGGTGGGGTAAGTGGGGTTGGGTGGGGTCTTTTTTGACCAAGAATTTTTGAGGGGAATTATTTTAGGGAATTCAAAAAAATGCCCCACCTCACCCCACCCGCCCCACCCTATCGAAGTTATCGAAGTCCGATAAGTATCAAACCGGAAGTAAAAATAACACATCATGATTTTATGTGTGCCATCTTAGATTGGACTACCATACCGATACCACTCACACCCCACCCTCACACCCCACCCAGTATTAATTTAACATACTCAATCATACATATTTATATTTAAATTACATTGAAATCAATCATAGATAAAGAGAATAATACAGGGTGGGGTAAGTGGGGTTGGGTGGGGTCTTTTTTGACCAAGAATTTTTGGGAGTGAAACATTTTAGGGAATTCAAAAAAATGCCCCACCTCACCCCACCCGCCCCACCCTATCGAAGCTACGTAGGTGATACACATGACTATATGAGGCGCGTCCCAAGCAGCACATTGTAGTTGTTTTAGATACACATCGCGCATCGTAAACACATATCGGCTATATCGCGATTACATATTATATATACATATTTTACAAAGATTCCACGATACTTATATTATTTTTATTGATTCATTTACGAACTACCGATAGAATACATATCACATATCGATATACACTATGATAAAAATGCTAATATCTTTATATAACTTATAGTAACACACATATAAAAACAAATATTATTATCCTGAGCGGAACGCGAGGGATAATAATATTTGTTTTTATATGTGTGCTGGTCAGGCTCTGCGCATCAGCATCGACTTGCACGACCACCGTCGAGTGCAAGATCTCCAGCCCGGGCCCGATGGCTCCATACTAATACTCATTAACTGCCCCCTAATTGCGAGTCCAGGGACAGCATTCGCGTTTAGGATCACTATACGCGCGTATGGGATCGAGGTGGAGCCTGAGGGCAGCTCGTCCGCTGCGCGCGCTTTCGGGCAGTATTTAACAGACCCAACCCAGCCCGTGGCATTTGACATTGCGCTACCGACGCTTCTGCTCGCACTCGAGTCCGCAGACATGGTTCCGTCCTCTGTGAGCTACGAGCTCGTGGACGAGCGCTTCCTGACTCGCGACATTCTAACTTCCACTTTCGGCGAGCTGCCAGCCCAGCCGACCCACGCTCAAGTGGATGTCATCTGCTCGGGTCTCAACACTGGGAAAACGCAGGCGCTCATCGACACATACCTGCGGCCGGCCCTAGAAAGCGACTGGCACGTGATTCTCGTAACCTGTCGTAGAGCTTTTAGCCGTGATTTGAAGCGACGTCTGGACGCCGCGAACCTGCCGGACAACGCCGTGTTGTACATGGACATTCAGAAGCCACCGAAACACTCGAAGGGGTCACACGGCGAGTACGGTTACCGCCATCCGAAGTGCAGGTGCGTTATCATCACGTTGGATTCTCTGCACAAAGTGCTTGAGGACTGGAAGGACCGGACACCTATCTTGGTGGTCCTCGATGAAATTTCGTCGCTCACGAAGCATCTGACTTCGAGTGGGACTCTCGAGCCTGTTGGCCTTGACTTCGGCGTGCGATCACTCCCTCGCAACGAGCGCTGCGTGGGTCTCTGGAGGGGTGTGATGCAAGCATCTCGCATTGTGGCTATGGATGGATTCGTGCGACCTGTTGACCTTGCGTACCTAGCAGAGTCTGCGCGAGAGAGGGGGGCGAGCCTTCGACTGCTCTACAACTCCAGGCGGACCTGCTCGTGGAAAATGCGTGTCACGGACAGCCCGGATCACGTGGAATCCGATTTGATGATCCAGTGCCGCCCTGGTCGTCACCGCGCATTGGTCATCACAGAGACGCCCGCAAAGGCAATGGAGCTCAGCACTGCGCCGTGTCTCCAAAAAAATACCCGCGAAAAAATCAAAAACAAATCAGAAAACAAACCATTCCCAGTAACCCAATCTTGAATATCAGTAAATCTCAGTAAGCCTCAGTAAGAAACATTGAATTAATCGAAGTTATATCATAATCTCGATTAATTATATCTTATCGAAGTTATATCTTTTTTATGCGCCGTGTCTCCAAAACAATTCCCAAGAAAAACAAACCATTCACAGTAACCCAATTCCAAATCTCACTAAATCTCAGTAAGCCTCAGTAACAAAAATCGAATTAATCGAAGTTATATCTTAAATCTTATTTATCGAAGTTATATCATAATCTCGATTAATTATATTTAATCGAAGTTATATCCTTTTTATCCGCCGTGTCTCCCATGAATAACTAAGTAAGTTTAGTTAAAACCTCGAAAGAAAAACCTCTCATTTTTACTGTATTTTTTGAACGATTTTTTACTGTATTTGTTACACTAGAAACAACAATAGAAACGACAATAAAAACAATAGAATTTTAATTGTTTTTGAATCGTATATACGTCAATATATCACTGTAATATATATCATATATATCATAGGAAATCGATTTATAGTCAAACCTATAACATATCAATTTGTGTATATGTGATATATATTCATATATGACGTCATGATGATGATGTATATGTATCTGATATATATGACACACCGGCTTATTCGGGAGATCATGACGATCACGGCGATGTGTATATTGTCATGATGTATATGTATATATGTGTGACGCAATCTGATTGGTGTGCTACTTGTTTTGTTGTATCCCCCTTCAACTTCTCCCCAGGTTTATATCACAGATAACATCTCAGATAATACCTCAGATAATACCTCAGATAATACCTCAGATTATATCTCAGATAATACCTCAGATTATATCTCAGATAATACCTCATATATTAATTTTAAATTTGCTGGCTTCTGATTGGTTCATGCCACAGAGTAGGGACTTTTCATCAAATGCGCCATAAAATGCGCCATAAAATGCGCCATAAAATGCGCCATTAAATGCGCCATTAAATGCGCCATTAAATGCGCCATGAAAACCCGGGGAATAAACCATAGTAGGGTATATGATCTCACGGTTCAAGTTTCGCTCACGTTTCACCGAAGTTTCGGTAAATCGATTATCGGCATCTTCAAACGCTTGTATCTCATCACCAGATTATGATCTCGCAACGTTCTGCATATCGGTTTGAAGCGCTGTTTAAGCTCTACGCAACTGTGCAATCCCCACAGTATTTCAAGCTACCTTATTATACAACATTTCTCAAAAATCGTCCTTTTACACACTGATTGTGGTCATTTCTCGCTGAATCCGAGCCATCTGACTCCTTTTAATTGCTTTTCTCTTCACAAACTTCTTAAAGCCCTTTATATCATCATCAGTGAGTACTGCTCTATCAGTATAGGTCTTGATATCATAACCTTGCAGGCTAGCTATGACAGTTTGGTAATTATAACCCCATAGTCTATGCAATTCCTTGTAGGTCTTCTTATCCAAACCACCATTGTACTCATCAAAGGCGCAATTGAACTCTTTCTCGTTCCCAAGAATATTGAAAAATACAACGAACTCCACATTGCGACGAATGGTAGTAGAAATAGAACACAAACGCTGAACATTAAAGATTACCGAGATTGAATAATGTCTTCCACTCGTTACTAATTTAGATAACACAGCCGAATTATGCATATCCAAATTTGAACCTATCATGTCATCGAGTATGATAACTAGGTTATTTCGCTTTTCGTTATTCTCAATTCGTTTCTTTTGCATACTGATCAATCTCAAAACAATGTTATCATCCCACTCTTCATAGATGTTATCGGGATGGGTGATGTCATTGAATTGTCCAGTAAAAGCTGTTGAACTAAATATAACGATTTGATCGATCTTGTCACGAAGCTCGTAAAGTAAGTATTTTGTGAACATTGTCTTACCTGTATTGGAGCGACCAACATTCAAAATTCTTGTCGGGATTCGAACCGTCTTACTCGGATCGAACTCCGGAATATCATCAAGATTTACTGTGTTATCCATTACAGTAATAAGATAAAAAACAAAATAAAGTACACACCTACAAATAATTGCGCTTCCTACACTAACAAAAGAAAAGAACTTTAGAAGTTCGAGACTTTCAGGTAGAGATGTTGTAGCCATTAAGTACCATAACATTGTGTCGGAGGGCATAGATATCAACCTGAACAGGAGCGGCATCAGTGCATCCGGAAACAGTGAGATCCATGTAACTCGAGCTGCTGTTGAAGAAATCCTGGTAACCCATAACCGAGTTCCGAAGCGAATCTTTTCCAGACTTGGAAAGAACAATTCCGTAAACATTTCCAGACTCGAATCCGTACGTGGTATTGCCCACAGTAACACCCTTGTAGTGAGAAGGAATGTGATTGACAGCAGAGAGGAAACCGGAAATGGGTTTGTTAGATATATCCAGGGAGCGATTGTTGTGGAAGATCTGGAACTGATCAATCTTAACAGCAGATTCATGACCGCAGAAATCCGAGTGAGTGTAGGTGTTAAGTTTGTTCACCTCTCGAACAGTCATCAGAATCGAGTGAACCAGACCAGAAACATTAGCGAGTGTAACCTCAACAGATTCACCAGCATCAGCGGTTTTGAGCGCTCGGGTCTTCTTGTGAATGACCTCTGTGATCGGGATGCGAATGCCACCTTGTTCGTTCGCCATTTTAAGGAGTGTCTCAGCCTCAGCCGAAGCAATGTTTACGAATTGGCAGATCAGAGAGCAATCCGCAAAGGTTACAGATCCACCAGCCGGAACTTGGACAATCGCAGCATCACGGAAATCAACCTCGATTGTTGGCATATCGGCTAGCGTACATAATGGGAAATAAGCTTCTTCCCAGAAAGCAGCGGGGATTCTAACGATGTATTCCATTGCTTCATCTGTGCTTTCACGATCTGTCTCTTTGAAGTAACCGAGAGAAGCATACATGCTGCTCATGGTAGCGTGATCATTATCGACCAGGGCGTTTACAGTGATCCAATCACCAGGGATAATATACTTGAAACCACCATGAACGAAACGGACCTCATTAATAAAAGAAGAACCACCATTGGGGAGGGTGCAGGCTACACCACCACCAGTGGCAATCTTGAAATAGAGCGAAACACCAGCAAGGAGTTGCTTGCGAGGTAGATCAAAGTAAGCGGTATTCTTGAAGCCAAAAGTGTTGCCCCGGGACGAACTTGCTCGAGGAATGGTTTGTATTTGGGGTTGGTTCCGATTTGGAGACCAGGGGAAAGATAAATTTGATCGGAACCGGGAGTTACGAGGAGTTCCTTCAGGGTAGTTCCAGTGAGTGCCATCTCTTATGTTTAAAATACCAAAAGAAATTTTTAAAATGCTTTATTAAACAGAATGACGCGTTACTATCTCAATATTGATTCCAGGGACCGATCGGATGGAACCCCAACTAATTTCACATACAGACTCCCTTATGCGATCCAAAAGGTCAGAGCCTGTCGAGTAACGAACTTTGAGATGTTTCACAATCTTTACAACCTCTCTGAAGTAGGAACCCTCACCACACAAACACTCGATAATGCTGGGAACCCAAAGAATAGAAACAACGAAGTCCTCCGAGGTGCATATACACCGGATTCACTGGTGAATTATCTGATCGCTCGCATTGGATCCCAGCCCTATAATCAAGCGGGTGGCGGAACTTACACTCGCCATTTCTATGTAACCTATGATCCCACAACATTGCTTCTAAGGTTCATGTGTGAGGTTCCATTCTCAATCACTATGAACACTCAACTCTTAGCCAATTTCTGTGGTTTTGAAAATGCTAACACACTGTACCAATCGAGTCCTCTATCATCTAATGTCACAGTTGGAGCCTTTACTTATGCTCACTACATTGATAGTGAAATGCCATTAGATCTACTATTTAATTCCTATTTGCTTCTTCATGTTGATCCACTGAAAGGAAGATATGTGAGCAATAACAAACGAGATAACAATGCTATCGCGAAAATTGAGATTGACCAAACGGTTGGCAGTCTATTAAAATATGATTCATCGAATAATTCCATGATCGTTCACGAGCAGAATGGCTTGGTTGAGGTTGAGACTCTAGATGTGAGACTTTCTTACTGGAATGGAGCCACAGCAGACATTACTACCGACTGGTCGATGACTCTTGAACTGATTACTGAAGATGATAAAGATCTGACGAAAAAAGCATTGAAGAATGTCATAAAAGAGTTGGAGGGACTCTACCTGCCGTTCTCACGGTCATAGGAAATACTGTAGAATAAATTTGTTTCAATATTACAAATGGCTCGCAAGACTCAACCCAAGAATTTCTTAGCCAAACCAGCCGCTGAAGCGGATGTTGGCAATGGTGAGAATGGAAGGAACTGGTATAAGAAATCGAAAGGACTCGCTGCATACGGAACTGGTGACCTCGAAAAGGAAGTCCATAAAGAACGAAACCAATTCACCCAAGCCACTACGAAAAACAGTAATGATGATAATGCCCTTGTTGACCAAGTCCCACTGAACCGCATGCCCGGAGCCAAACGAGGAATCAAGAAAGGACAGTTCAAATCATCCACAAAGGACAAGGTTGCCTCATCATCGACACTGCTGAAACTGCTTGATGGTGGTGAGCGACTCTACTCAACCTATTCCGAGAAAGACCATCGCAACCGCTACTTTATTCGTTCAACCACTGGTGGACTGAAATCTGTAACATATCAGTATGCTAAGAGTCTTGTTGATGGTATTGCAGCAGAGACCAAAAACGAAAACAAGATCAAGGAACAGCCAATCACAAAGGAAAAGGTTGAGAAGAAACCAGAAGTAACCCATGAAGTTATTCCCGAACCTGTTCAAGTCGTAAAAGAATCACCAACCGAATTGATTGCGAAGACAATCGATTACCAAGACTCCAACAAAACGGATTTGCCGGTCCTCAATAAATCGATCCTTCGGGTTGCCACTTCGCAGGCTGATCCAGTCAACTCGATTCCAAATGCTGCCCCTATGGTCTCTGGATTCGCCAAGCTTGGTATAAGACCCGGTTATCGCCGTTAAGGATCAATCTGAATAATATAATTTCTCAAACATTGTTAGCGCTACGTAACCAATCCTATCCCGTAGGCTCAAAACTTCTTCATTTTTATGGAGGCGTTGTAGAGCGAAGTGAAATATCCATAGGTAAATCACTTTAATCACCTGTTCTACCGGGTTCAGTGGTAGAAACTTGCAGCCGACAAGTGAACCTTCTGGGTATCGGTGGCTTTATCATTTTTCCAGCATCTTCTTTCGTACTGGATGCTCTGCAATCGGGACCAAAATTTGACAGGAGTTTATTCGCTATATACAGACAGAAAAACTACTTAAAGATTTCTTAACATATATTAAGAGAGTAGAAAAGGACAACATGCCAATCAGTGAGGCTCAGAAGCGTGCTACTTATCGTTATCGTAAAAGTGAAAAAGGTCAGGAATATTTAAAAAAGTATAATGCGAAATTCGCAAAGCAAATGCGTGATTTATACCATACTGATGAGTGTTACAGAGCCATGAGAATCGTTGAGAGTTCCCAGCGTCTCTATGCTTCCAATGCAGTCTGCTTTGTGAAGTATCTCTATGGTGTCCCGTATTCTAACCGTGGTCGCAAATCGAAATATCTCTGTTAATCGTTTTTCTCAGCGCGATCTGCTCTGAGAAACCCGTGGGAACCGCGCTGGAACCACAAATAAAATCATTCTGTTATTTTTAGAGTTCGCTGATCGAGCCAACCCTTCGTTATTTTTATGAATGCCCTCGACTAAATATATTTTGTTGGAGACTTTTGGTTTTGCCGGTAAAATTTGACGCGAGTATAAAAGTATTTAAAGAAAACTTTTGTAGGTATATATTAATAGAGTGAACAAAGAAATGCCTCGACCAAGTAATCGAATTTCGAAGAATTTACAGGATGAGATTCTTGGTTACTACATGCAAGCAAAAGTAGAAGACAAATTGACCCGAGAGCAGGATATCTATTTCTTGAGAGAATTTACTTTCAAAGCAATTAGAATTCCAAAGTTGATTGATATCAGAGATACACTGAGAGGTATCGTAGAGCCTCGTTTGTATCGCAAGCAAGAGAAGAAGGAGAAGAGGGCTGAGAGAGCCGCTAAGAATGTTGAGAAGCAGAACAAGAAAGCAGCCGAAGCAAAGGAGCGGAAGCGCTTGACTCCTTTCCAGCAGATGATGGCTAACCTTCGTGAGTTTGTTGAAAACTCACCTGGAAACATGGTCACTCTGAATGTGAGACTCTTCCGTGAGTTGCAAGAGGGAGAACAGACCCCTGCAAATGCAAACAGGGTCACTGAGAATGGTGTGACCTATATAGAATCGAAGAGGCTTCGGAACAATCGCCCCTTTGGTATCCAGTGTACCAAGGCAGCTTTTCTGAACGCTCTCGGTCTGGTTCAATCCACCTTCAATACGTTCCCATGTGTAGAGGGAACTGTCATTGCTGAATTTATTGCAGCAGTCATCGAGTTTAACTCGACCAATCAAGATTTCCGCTACCTAAAACTAATCGAGCAAGATACCTACCCCGATATTATGACAATCGAAAGAGTCATCACCACAGATAATGAAGAATACATCCCAAGAAATGAACAAGTCCTCAGAGACAATACAAACGCTCCAATGATTATTTCGAATTTCATTAAAAACGAAGGGAACCCCCAAGCCACCACATTCAAGGAAATGTTCTTGAAAGGAGACTCATTCAAGGTTGGGAAGTGTGTTTTCGATGTCCTCATCAAATGGTTTGGAGGAGCATTTGAGAAGGCTAAGACCAAAGGGAAATACAAGCGCATCGATTGGTCTTATAACGGACTCTTTAAGATGGTGAATGGGCGAGACCCTGTTGAAGGAGATGATTGGGGCATTTCTTTCAAGTCCATTTCGGAGAAGGTTCTTGACCCACTGCGCCTAGGCATGGTTACAATTGGAAAGGACGACAGGACCCCTGTCCCTGAACTGACTTTCCTGCCCAAGACCAGAAACACACACTTGACCCCTTCTGTTGCATATGTGAAGATTGAGAATGGTCACATGTATTTGTTAAATCACAATATTAAGGCTCTCACACAGTCCTTCAATGGCTCCAAGCCAAAAGATACCAATGTTCCACTCAGTTCTCGTTACAAGATTATAAAGCAAAGAAGGTTCAAGGAGTTTGCCACAAATCCAGACGACATTCTGAGAATTGTCAGGTCTGACAATCCAAAGAACCAATCGAGCATTCGAATCTGCTATGGTGGTTCACTGGATGAACTTCTCAGAGAGTTCATTGTGGTGCATAATTATCAGGTGCAACCTGGGTTCTCCCAAATCGGAAAGGCAACCCATATTCGTTTCACTATTGACGATAAGGATGTTGTCGTGACCCCACCTGGTAACGATACAGATGTGGAAACAGCTTTCGAGATTAGCTTCAAGAATGCTGAGTACAGAGATAAATTCGAGAAACTAAATCTGGATATGTATAGGTCTCTAATCAACACTTCCAACAAGAGTACTTACAATGAGCAAACCATAAATGCATTCAAGAATGGAGTGCAGACTGCCCTTCGTGGTCTCTTTGATGTGGATGAGGAAACCTTTGATGAAATTCGCTACAACACAGATATTTACGAGTTCGATATGTGCAAAGCATACCCTTACATTGTAGCCTTGATGATCAAATTCGTTCCTGTTCTCAGCAAGTTCGATGTCTTCAAGAGTGTGACAATCACAGCTGCAGAGCAAATCGAGGAGTACAGCTTCTATTATGTGAAACTGGACGACAAATACTTTTTCAAAGCCAAAGACAAGAACGGAAAGGAGTATGAAGCAAACACCTACAACAGATACAAGAGGATGATCATTGATTCCAAGTACAATGTCGTTCCTGGTTTGGTTCTCAAAAAGCATTTCGAGGATTTCAAGGATGACATCTCCATCAAAGCGGTTCTGCGACCTTACAAACTCATTCCCAACCTTGCAGGCAACACAGTTGCTCGAATCTTAGATAGCGACCTCGATCCTGTTGATAAGAAGCAGATCTTAGTGAGTGCGATTGGGCAAACTGGAAAGCAACGAAATAGCAGAGTGAAAACCACCATTTTCCACAACAGAGACGATGCAATCGAGTTCCAAAAACAGAACGGAGGAGAGGTTAAAATTTACCTCTTTGGTGAGACTCTTGCCACTTATGAGGAGACAGAGTTCGTTCTGTGTGAGGAAGAGATGACCGAACCCCATATCTACTATGTCAATCAGGTAGCAGAAAAGCAGCTCATTGATGGCTTCATGCCATTGTACACTACCCTCTTGTCAATTATGAGGATGTGTATGTATGAGAAGTGTGTCGAACTCGCTAAACAGCAGATCCGACCACTCGCTTTGAACACCGATTGTGTTTATGGGATCGCTTATGAACCCATTGCCCCAGTGTCATTCGATCGCAATGCCTTTGAGAATATTGGAAAATTCAGTGTGAAATGCTGCCCCAATTTTTCTAAAAAGTTTTCAGGTGAGAAGAAAGACCTCGAGGCAAAACGAATTCGTTACGGAAAGTTTGAGAGAGCGACTGACTTTGTGAAAATCGAGAACTACAGTTATACCAAACACTCTGTGGTTGATGAGTATGACACAACCGCGATTTGTGATTTGCTGGCTACACAAAAACGATGGGTTCTTCTCGGATCAGTTCCAGGAGTTGGAAAGACTCACATGACAGTTGAATATGGGAAGCGTTTCAAAAATCCCCTCTATATTGTTCCGACCAACAAGCGAGTGAAGGAAATGAAAGAGCAAGGATTGAAAAATGTGAAGACAATCTATGATGCCCTTCATCTCAAAATCGATGAGTCGAACATGGATGAAATCGTAGGAGGGAATGCATCTGGTTTGGTAGAATTTGATTGCATTGTTATTGATGAGATCTGTCAGTTTAAGATTGGAGAACTGGCAGCCCTGGACCACATCATGAATGAGCAGTTCCCAGATAAGGTATACATTGCCACAGGTGACCCGTATCAGAACCCACCCATTCAGGATATGAGTGTTGATCAAGATGAGTATTACCTTGATATCCTCCATCGCCTGTTCCCCAACGAATTGTTACTCCAAGTGAACAAGCGCCATGAGACTGAGGAAGATCGCAGAAAGGTTGAGCAAATTCGAATTGATTTATTCGAGAAAGGTTTGAGTGTAAGTGAGGTCCTAGCAAAGTACGGGTTCAAGGTTGTGGACGAATTGGCAAAGACAGATAAAGGCATTGTGTATACAAACCGCAAGGGTGCAGAGGTGAACCTAGCCCTTCACAAAATGAACTACGGGGATAATGTTTCCATTTATGCTGGCGGGATCAAAGTTGTTGCAAAGACTCGTATTGCAAAGGGTGGGAAGATAGTTCATAATGGATTTGTCTACAAGATTGTCAAGCTCTCAAAGGACAGTTTCATTATTGCTGACATTGCCAACAAGAAGGATGAGATTGTTCTCAGCAGGGATGCAGTCAAACATTTCGCCCTGGCTTACGCAAACACCTGCCATGTTGTTCAAGGTGATACGATTCGCTGCAAAGGGAACAGGGTAGTCGTGTTCGAAACTGGGGCGCCATTTGTTTCAAAGAAGTGGCTATATGTTGCTCTCACTCGAACCACAAGGCTGGATGATGTTGTTATTTACCATGATAATTTCGAAATGGCTCACTGGAAAGTGTGGAAAAGAGAGAATAACGAGAAGATTTCGACTTACAAGGATCAGGACCGAGCAGCAAACAGACAATTCGATGAGCATGATTACATCACATGGGATTGGATCAAGCAGCGATATGGGAAGCAGTATGGGCATTGCCTGCGATGCTACAATGCCATGGACTTTGAAGATATTTCGGTAGATCGAATTAATAATGCTGTGGCTCACATTACCAAAAATTGTTTCCTCTCTCATATTAAGTGTAACTGTGCCGCCCAATAATGGATAGTGTATTATCATTCAAAAAGTATAGGCAGAAACTGATTAATGAAAAAGTGAGTTTTGATGAAAAAGAGTTGAAAAAGAAGTTCAAAAACTCAGAACTCCAGCAAATTTACAAGAAACCAAGGAAACCCAAATCGTTTCTTCGCATAGTGGCAAAGCCTAGATCGTTTCAAATCGATATAACATATTTCAGAGGGTTTCAGACTGCCAACAATGGCATTTTCAAAATGCTTAGTTTCGTAGACATACTTAGTCGCAAAGGATTTGTTTATCCTTTTAAAAACAGCAGTGAGATCCCGAGCATTTTAAATAGGTTCAAGCAAGAAGCAGGCAAAGTTAATGCTCTCTCTGGGGATAATGAGTTTTCCCAGGCAGTATACCGAAATTGGTGCAGTGAACATGGTGTAATGCTATACACAGATGTGGCAAAGGATGACCACATCACAGTAGGAGATAAACTGGGGATAATTGATAGGTTCACTAGGACTTTCAAACAGTATCTCAGAAAATCGATGACAGCAAAGGGAACCACGAAATGGATCGATCTACTTAGTGATGTAATTGACTTGTATAATAGCAGTCCCCATTCTGCATTGAAAAATGACTCTCCAAATGCAGTGTATACAAATGAAGATAAACAGTTATTTATTTACATGAGGGATACTGTTCACAACAATCGTGTAAAGGAGGCTGATACTAATCAAGTGAAACCAGGAGACACAGTTCGAGTTTTGCAACCAAAGGGATTGTTTGAAAAAGAAGGTGCGCAATTCAGTCAGAAGGTCTACACTGTTGCAAAGGCTGATAGGAATCGTTTCAAAGTGCTTGAAGATAATGATGGTGAGGAAACAAAAGAAGTGAAGAGGAGATTTAAGAAACAAGAATTGCAAAAGGTGAATAAAGATGATATCATTAAGATACCATCACAAAAACGGATTCAGCAGGTTAATAAAACGAATAAAGTGAATCGATTGGTAGCAAAAGAAGGCATAAAACCCAATCGGAGTAATGTAATTCGGAGGAGATACAATTTGAGAAGTGGTTTAACGAAACGCTAAATCATGGGAGACACGGCGGATGAAAAGGATATAACTTCGATTAAATATAATTAATCGAGATTATGATATAACTTCGATAAATAAGATTTAAGATATAACTTCGATTAATTCGATTTTTGTTACTGAGGCTTACTGAGATTACTGTTGAATACGAATAGGGTTACTGGGAATGGTTTGTTTTTCTTGGGAATTGTTTTGGAGACACGGCGCATAAAAAAGATATAACTTCGATAAGATATAATTAATCGAGATTATGATATAACTTCGATTAATTCAATTTTGGTTACTGAGGCTTACTGAGATTTACTGATATTCAAGATTGGGTTACTGGGAATGGTTTGTTTTCTGATTTGTTTTTGATTTTTTTCGCGGGTATTTTTTTGGAGACACGGCGCAGTGCTGAGCTAATGGAGATTGCAGAGAGCCTAGCAAGGCAAGCGCAGGAATCGGCACGCGATTGGGCCGACGAGTCTGCCTCACCCTTCGTGATTGGCTTGATCGTCGGTCAGGCGAAGGAGAAGAGCTGTCGCTTCATCAAGGAGGGGCCCGTTCGCATCTCACCCGTCGATCTATCGGAAGAGGGAGCGTATAAAGCTTGCGACGTGCTGATCGCTACATCTGCGCTCGGGGCAGGCGTTGATTTTCCCGAAGCGCACTTCGACAAAATTTACGGCATCTTCCACGTGGAGCCCGCACAGCTGGAGTCCGAAGACATCGTGCAGCTGCTGTTTCGAGCGAGAGCTCTGCGCGAGCAGCTTCAGGGCGATCCGCCAGGGGGGGAGCACCTGCTCGTTGCCGTCCGCAAGAATCGTACACCGCAAGTGCAGGTGCAGAAGGCAATCGGGCACTGGCACGAGAGTGACGGGAGCGACGATGCAGACGCGCAGCGCTTTCTGGATCTGAAAGCAATTCACCACGGCACTCGGCGAGCCGGCATGCCGACCCGCCGCCTTGCTGTCGCCGCTCGACTTCGGCTCCTCTCTACCTGCCCGTGGATGAATGTGCTAATCACGGAGGACCAAGGATCGAATGCACCTGCCCAAGAGCGGGCGAGGCAGAAGCGAGAGATCGAGAGCGTGCTGAACGCCGGTGTCCTCGGCCCAGCCGCGCTCAACGACCTCGTCCAAGAGTGGAGGAAATCCCGCGAATCTCTTGCGCAGCTCGAGTCCGCTAAGTTGCTGTCGCTCACTCGGGCAGCTGTCGCTGCATTTCTCGTTAAGAGTTCCGACGAGCTGACCGAGGATGACGTCTCTTGGATGTGGAGCACGATGTACTCGATTCCGCTGAAGGCGACGATCCACCTGGTGCTGAAATACGACATGCCCCTTGAAGAGATCGTGCCTTCGACGGAGCGCCTAAAGGTTTCTAAGATCGTGTCGCTTTTCAAGAAATTGTTCGGTTGGAAGGGGTACGGCAAGCTGGTGGGGCGCGTCCTCTGGTCGAAGGAGGCCTACGAGGCGCTCGCCTCCGCAGACGGTCGGGAGGCCTATGCGGCACTGCAGAGTTTGGATGAGCGTTGCCCTCGCTTGGATGCTACGACCGAACAGCAAAAGAAGCTCTCGCAGCAGTGCTGGCAAGTGATCAAGTACCTGCTCGAAAAGTACATGGGAGTGAGGCGCGTTTTCAGCGAAGAGGACGGCGGGCAGCTGGGACATCGCAAGCGCAGATACGTCACGTGGAAGGAGGACATATTTGAGGATGCAGTCGAGCGGCAGGCGCAGCAGGGTGCTGCATTCGCGGCGCTAGGCGCAGCCCCGAGTATTTCGGAGGTGTACACCGTCTTTCGCGATTGCTACTCGTTGGTTCACAGGCGTATCTAGATCTAGATCCGATCTTTGAGATGTCTGTCAAATTTACACGAGTCGTGCGCCCACTTGAGCTCAATCGATTTGCAATGTCGAGCATGT
Source organism: Cyanophora paradoxa (assembly GCA_004431415.1). Classification (NCBI taxonomy): domain Eukaryota; class Glaucocystophyceae; order Cyanophorales; family Cyanophoraceae; genus Cyanophora; species Cyanophora paradoxa. The sequence goes on along the minus strand of QPMI01000489.1, from coordinate 77,401 downwards.
ACAGATGGCGTTCCAAAATCAGTGTCCGGACCCTCTCGAGAATCATATAGATTATCGGAAAGGTCCGGACACTACCTAGTCCGACGAAGCGCTGTCCGGGGTCATTGGAATATGGGTAATAGTCTTACGAGGGCCTGGGACAGAAGTAGTCCGCCCAGGAGATGTGTCCGGACCCTCCCAATAATCATATAGAGTATCGGAAAGGTCCGGACACTAGAGGAGGGCGTACAACTTAAAGGCCCGGAGGGCCGCCTGCTCCTCGCTCAGGTCCTCCGACTTCATTCGATCGCTGTAGGGCTCGGGCGGAGTCCCCGCCTTGATGTGCATCCAAAATAGCTGTAAGCACTGCCGCATGAGCTCGATGTACCTCTCGTCCCGTCTGACGTACCACGTTTGCACGCGCAGAGGCGTGAAGCAAAAAAGTTCGGCCCACTCGCGGCCCGTTATGTCTAAAAGTCCTTGCAGCTGCGTCATGTAATAGGTAGGAACCTTGTCATAGAGTTCTTGTTTGTAGGGCGCCTTTATTTCGAGGATGCGATCGTTTCCGATTAACCCGTCCGGGCTTCCCGCCAGGAAGGGCAGCTCCTTATGTTCGTGCAGTCCAGTATGTTTAATGTCAACGTTATCGTTCAGTGCCTTGTAGAGAGAGACCGCGAGCGGCTCGTAGTCGTGTCCGTAGGTTAGCGCAGGGTTGTCGAAGTTGTTTTCCTCCGCTATGCCGCTTAGCTCCGCCCAGAGGCGGGCCCTGGATTTCCAGGGATTTATACCACACGCAGCCGCAAAATTAGATGCAGTTAGTTTTTCACGGCGCGCCGCGTGCCACGCCGCGCTCCCCTGTTGCAAAGTCTCGCAATCTGTATCGGTATGCATGGCTTAGCCTCGCAGTAGCGTTTAGAATTTCTTGATGTGTGCAATTGCAAATGCCCGATGACGAAGATTCGGACCCGGTCGTGCATATGGACGAAGATTCGAGCCCCGAAGAGTTCCTGACTCGTGTAAGGGGCTTGGCACATTGGATCCGAGATAAATTCAAGGAGGGGATGCGAAATCAGATAGGAATGTCGTCCTTCCCGCTAAGGGGGCTAGCCCCTGTTGCATCCCAGGGGCTGCGGGATACCGTGAGGCTCGCCCCCCATCCTATGATCGGAACTGGGACTTCAGCAGTGTGCTTACGTCCCTGTACGTGGCGCTGATGTCGCCTAGAAGCCGCGTGGCGCGTCTGCCGAACGAGGCCAGGTTGAAGATCATGAACTTCTTACTCGCAGGTAGAGACGGGCGCGAAGGCGATGTGATCAATGGGCTTCGAAATGAGATACAGTGGTACATGCGTACAGGCGAAGGCGGTGTCCGGCAGTACGACGGCTCACGGTACACGGAGCTCGAGATTCCACGCGAGCTCGTACCCCGGAGCTGGCAAGAGCTTCCGCCCGCCCCACCCCGCCCCCCGCCTACGTATCCCCCTTCGACTCGAGGCCCCCCGTCAACGAGCGCAAGCGGCTGCGCGACTGGCTGCAGGACGATCGAAACCGTCTGCCGGGCGAGCCAAAGGTCGGCACTATACCCCCAGAGGAGGAGGCGTACCCCGTTTTCGAGAATAATCGCTTGACGTGGAGATGGACGTGATTGGGGGTACAGATAGATATTCTCAGTGAGCCGCAAGCATGGCGCGAACACGCGAGTCCGACGTGCTGTACAACAACGGCGACCTGGACGGGGAGATTCGTCAGCGGAACGTGGACTTGGAGGATGCGAACGCAGTGCTGGAGGGGAGGCGCACGTCCTCAGGGGGCGGCTCGCCGGCGGAGAACTTCATGGAGCGCGTGCTCTACCTTGTGCGCTGGATGAGAGACGAATTCCACGACGAGCGAGAGCTCCCGGACAGGGAGATGATCAGGGCCGCGGGCTTGATGGGTATGACAGAGAACCCGAGATCGTACCTGAGGCGCGAACGCAGGGATCTGAACGGCGATTGGGCGGACCTGAAAGCCCTATGGACGGCCTTTGCGAACCGCAAGAGCCAGATCCTTGCCCTGCCCGCGCAGGTACAGCAGCGTATCATTGATTTCGTAGCCCCCTGGCGCGACGAGTCCCTCCAGCAGCCATTCATGCAACCACGCTTCCTCTCCGGGCTCAGGAGCGCGTTCTTCCACTTGGCCGTGAGCAGCGACCGGTATTTCACACCGCAGAGGATCGTTCACGGCGAATTTGGCATACCCCCCGAGTGGCTGAATTTTGCCACCGTACCCCCTTCCCCACCCCGCCTCGAAGGCCCCCCCTCCCCTACCCCCGAGCAGCGTGACTCACTCAAGCGTCAGAGGGAGGTACGTGAATGGATGGACGACACCAGCCACTGGGTACAGGGCGAGGCCGAATTACGCAAGTTCGGAAGGTTCGGGCAGTAACAGCAGGGGGTACAGCATTCAGTTAGCGCGCGAGAGGGTTAGAGGCTGGGAGGCCTGGGGGGGGGGTACGTCAGACGTGTTAGTCCCCTGCCTCCCTGAATGCAATATAACAATGTAACCTCCGTGACGCGTGACTCATCGAACCTCCGAGGGTTAACAATGCATTGACAGCGAAAGGGCAAGCTCGAGAGCTCGACCTTTGGCAAGAGCCCACATATATATAGAACTCGAAATAGTGTACGAACAATCCTTCGGGAGTCGGTGCACGTGGGTTCGAGATTAATTCCTGGTCGCAAGTGCACTGGGGGTCGTTGACGGTACGAAGCCTACGTACACGCTTGTCGCCGCCGGGGAAGTTCCAGAGGACCGACGGTGAGCGTGCCGCGACGCGGACGGAAGCCGATCGCGAGTCCCTTGTCCGAAGCTTGGCAGCGGATCGGGCGGAGGCAGGCCTCGAATTCGAAGCTGCGGCGGGTCGTTGTCATGATTTCGAATTGAATTGCAGGGAAATTCGAAACGATCATCGGATTACAATATTGATGCATGATAAGTTGCAAGTGCGTTGTCAAATATAGTAAATTTATAATTAAAGCTGCATAAACGCTGGTGCAAAGTGTGCAACTTAAATTACAGCCTAGCTACAGCGCAAGCTATGCCTACACTGGTAGTACGTATACAGCTTCGTACTGCAGCTGTTCTGGAATAAGACTTCTGCCCTTGATATGGGCTTTGTGGAAAAAACTTATATAATTATACGTACTACGGTACTACGCCCGGCGGCCGTGACGGTACGTGCCTTTTAGGTCGGCGCGTTCGAATTCATGCATATGAGTGGCGAGCTCGAGCTCGCGATCGTGCACGTGTCCGCGATTGGAGGTGCTCGTGCGGTCGGTGAACAACATTGGCTCGCGATCGCGGTCGGGCCTGCATGCGCCCGCGCCGCCGGCATCGATGTACATGTCGACGACGTCGGTCGCGGCGCACATGTACATGGACGCGAGCTGAAGCTTGTCGAAAAGAGTGGATCCGGAGCTGGAGAGGTCCCCCCGGCCGGCTGCGGCGGCAGTGGGGGCCGAGCTCGCCGCGCACGTGTCCGACAGGCCTAGGCATCCGACAGACACGACCAAGGCCAAGGCGGATACGAGGAAGGCCAGCGGCCTGAGCGAGCTTAGCGCTGGCGACGGGCGGACGCTCGCCATATGCGTGTCGCGGTGAAAGTATATCCACACTGGCACGGCCCGCAACTGCGCGCCGGCGCCGCGGCGCATAGCTAGCTAGGACCGGATGATCAGTGATCACAGGCTTCAAAAGGCTTTCACAGCCTGGCACGGGCGCCGGCCTAGCGAAGGCTGACCTACTGAACTCGGAAATTTTCCTGTACGTGTACTAGTAAATTAGTAGTAATAGTCTAGTATACGTAGTGACGTTTCGCGGCGCGGGCGTCTCGATCAGGAAGGACGCTTCGCGCCCCAAGATCCCCTGGTCCTAGGCCTGCGGCTTGCAGTCAAGCCCTTGAGCCAAGCCCTTGCAATTGAGCCGGGCTGGGGGGTCAAGCCCTTGCCCGGCTTTTGGCCGGCTCAAGCTTAAGCCGGCTCAAGCCCTGGAAGGGGCGGGGGCCGGGGTGCACGTGGGGGGCACTGGGGGCCGGGAGGGGGGGCCGAACTCGGAAGCCTGCGTTCGCAATCTTAAGGCCAGCCGCTGAGCGGCATGCCGCCCAAGAGCAAGCTTAAGATCGTGCAGACGACGCGTACGATCGAAGCTCGAATCATTGAATTCGAATTCGAATTCGAAGCAGAGCCAGCGCTAGCGCGGCGCGGCGCCGACCGTCGGACGAAGCAGCTGCAGACGGCAAGCCCATCACCTGCAGCTGGTCCGACGGTCCCCGGCCCGGCGGCGCCGGCCGCGGCCGCGGCGCCCTGTGCTTCTCATCTTCCGAAGTTCAAACGGTTCTCAACACTAGTACTAGTACTGGTACAGATTTCCGTAATTATAATTTGAATTCGCTATATATCCATATCACGTACGCGTGCACCTTCGAATTCGAATTCACTGGCGCCGGCGCCGGCACCGACGCGACGCCGGCGCCGGCCGCGGGCGCGTGCGCTATAGCTAGCCCTCTTGATCTTGAGCTCGATTAGATGTACACGTACGCGTACGCGTGTTTCTTTCGAATTCGAGGCGAAATAAGCATTTCGCTACAGCGCCAAGCTTTAAGCTAATAATTATATAAGCTATAGCTATAAGCTTTTGTTAAGGGCATGCGGAAGGGTACCCCCCCTCAGGCTTGCCGCAAGCCCGGCCAAGGGCTTGACCCCGCCGGGAGCCCAAGCGCTAGCCCTTGGGCCGGCCGGTCGACCGGCTTGGCTTGGCTTGACCGCGAGAGCCCCGGGCTTGGCTTGGCTTGAGCCGAAGGTTGAAGGCGACCCGGTGGACCGTCGGACCCCTAGCTGTACCAAGTCTCAGACAGAGTCTTTGGCTCCCAGGCGGCAGCTTCAAGGCTCTTAGTACCATCCTTACTTTTCTTTGAGCTACTACTAGGCTAACTAGTAGTACTAGTTCTATATATAATCTAGATCTGCTAGACTATCATAGTACGGTACTGTAAACGTAGGAACTTCGGAATCTTCGACAGCGTCTTTATTTCGTCTATATTCGTCATGATCAGACCTGCACTTTGACGAATATTAATATTTGATACTCTTGAACGGGATTTTTGTATGGAGAAGGGTACTAGCGGCTGACCCGTCTATGGCGAAGTCGCGGGGCTGGCGGCGGCTGGCCGCTGACGAAATTATGATGCTGTCGAACCATATTTTCGTCGACGTCACGATTTTCGGGTTTTGTCGAAATTAAGTCTCGACGAACTTTTCTACGTCTACGGCGGGCCACAGACTGGCCCACAGTGCGGCTGTGCCCGGCGGCCAGGCTGCAGTGCCGCTGCACTGCCGCTACCGTGTGGCACTATAATACCGCGCCCACTTAATTACCGCGGTACCAAATTACCGCGCCGAGAATTTGTTAAAACGCGGTAATTTGGTACCGTGGTAATAAGCTGCAGTCAAGTTGCTCCATACAGTACCCCCCACAATTACCGCCCCATACAAGACTCAAGTTTTTTAAAACGCGGTAATTTGGTACCGCGGTATTTTGGCCACCCTCGGGCCGGAGTTTTTAACGCGGTAATTTATGCCGCGGTAATTTAGTGCCACACGGTAGCGCTGCAGCCTGCAGCTGCAGGCTGCATGCGCAGCCTCCGGCCGCGGAATTCCGCAGCCTCACCGGTACCGTACCGGACCGCCGGGCCGGCCGCCGGGCGACTCGGCGAGTCACCGCGGCGCGGCTGCTCATACCGCCGCATACCGTAGCACCGTGGCACTGCCCCGGGGCCCGCCGCCGCCGCCGGGCCGAGCCGCGGGCGCCTGCGGCCTACTTGGCTTGGTGAACCATAGTATACGTAGTACGTATACGCGTACGCGTACTACGGTACACGCACATTATCATGAACGTTAACACTGCCGGCGAATACACGTGCGGCCGCTGCATGCGCAACTGCAGCTGCGGCGCGCTCCTCCTTCTTGGTCTTATGCTTCTCGACGCGTGCGTCGTCATCGCTCATGATCATGATCATGGCAAGTACGGGATATTTTCCATACATCAATATATAGTTTGAACGGCCGCGCGCGGCATGAGCCGCTGAGCGTTCGTGACAATTCCCGACATCGATCCAAGCTTAAGCGCTGGCGCGGGCGGCGCTCAAAATTCAATGATCATGGATAAAGTGGTACCGGTACCGGTATCATAGTATAGCATGATAGCTATATATATACATATATAGCAAGCTAAAGCTTAAGCGGCGCCGGCGCCGGCCGCCGGGCGCTAACTATTAACAAGTGGCGCCCGCGCTCTGATCATGAGTCTCGCCGGGCGCCGGCTGATCATGATCACATCATCTCCTTTGGGATCATCTCGCCGGGCGCCGGCTGATCATGATCACATCCCACTTGGACGCCGACGATGTGGATCATCTCCTGAACGGGGCCGAGTTCGACGAGGCTAGCGCTGGCCTCCGCTACAACATCAGACCGCACGGTTCGCAGGCGCTGCCCTCGAGCTCGCTTGCCGCGCCGCGCCGCCGCGCTCTTGATCATGACGAGGTGTTCAATTTATCGATCGGCGCCGGCAGACCCCGCCCTGCATCCAAAGTCGCGTGCAGCGCTCGAAAAGATCGTGGAGCGCCTCGGCCCCACTTACAAATACGAGGATCTGTTGAGCCGCGGCGTCAAGTACCTGACGTGCGCCCAGGCGGCGCGCGCGATGAAATTTCGATTAAATTCCTCAGAGCCTCGCGATCGACGCCGGCGCCAATTAATTAATGATCGATCATGAGATAATAGTCTTTGAATTCGAAATTTTATATATCTAGCCTTGTATATATCGATTTCTATATCTCAACTTTCTAAGGCGGATTCTTAATTTCAACTTAGGTATACATATATACAACCAATTGCAATTCATTCGTGACCACTCCTGTACGTATATACATGTTATAGAAATTAACTTTCGTGTACCCGGTAGTACCGCGATCGCCCTCGGCCTTGGGCCTAATTATAAGCTTGCGATTGCAAATTGCAACCGTTGAACCGGCAGATACAATGCATCGGATTCAAAAGTGGTATTCGCGGATAGATATCACAACGACGCCTGCTGCCTCGACGACTGCACCGAGTGGTATCGTGAGTGCGCCATATCGTATCGTATCGTTTACTACGTATACAGTATTATGCCATGATGATATGCTATAGCGCTCTATCTATATATGTGAATCCGATGATCCAAGCTTAAGCTATTTTTTATAATTGATCTGCCAGGCTGCGCCTGATCATGAGCTGCACCCCCCGCAGCTACGGCGATGGCCGCCAGCGACGCACGGGCATCATTCTGTGGCTCAACTCTGGCAGCGATTACGAGGCATATACCCCCCCCCCTCCCCCGCCCCCACTCCCTCCCTTCCCCCATAAGCGTCCATCCGGGATCCCACCCCTTCCCCCCCCACACGATATCCTCACCGGCCCTTGTTTTTCCAATCGCAGGGGGGGCACACCGAATTCGTGGTAAGTGGCGTAGGCCCCCTCGTGGCACGACTCGGCGAGGTCGAACGCCCGCGGCCGCGGCAGCCTTCATGATCATGATCGAGCGGTTCCTTCCTCCGTTTCGCAGAACTTCGGCCTTCACATAAAGGGCCCCGCGGGGTGATCGAGCCCCTCTGCCCCTTTTCCTCGCCGGGTCGACGTCTCACGTTACCCCGTCCCGGCCCGTGGGCCCTCGTGACCAGATGGGGGGTCAAGTTCGAGCTTCTCGCCAACGGGACACTCTACTGCCACGACGACGCAGTGCACCGCGCCGGCCCCGTACAGAGGGGCATCAAACAGTGCGCTGCCTGTAGCCTAGTAGGCTTCTTCGAATTCTGTCGTTTCCTGGCCTCTTACCTGGCCATGGTGATCAGCATTATGGTGGTCTGGTTTGTGGCTCCCTACTCGTGGATGGAAACCATGGAGGGCCCGCGGGGGTACGACCGCGAGCGCGCCGAACATTTCGAGAAGAAATTCCGCCGATCGCGCCGGCGGGTGCGTCAACGCAACGTCGACGCCGGCTCGTCCCTGCAGCTGTAGATGAAAAACGACAATTCGAAGATCGCCCAATGCATATGCATGCATATGCCCCGCTCGTTTGCGCAAACCTGACGCTGCCGAGAACCCCGGGCCCGCGCGATCGAGAACAAAACATCTATCCGATGATCTATCGCCTCACGCCGCGGAGGATTCGATTGATCAACCCCAAGCGTTATTATAAACCCGATTGAATTCGAAATCGGACTGATTATTACATGAGCGGGTCTGAAAAGGATTAAGCACTAAGACATGCGGGGCGCGAGGCCCCCCGCGCCTCACGACAGCGCCCCACTCCCGCCTCCGCGTGATTATTATTATATGAACGGATTTGAAGAGGACGAAGAAGAGCGCCGGGCGCCGGGCCGGGCCGGGCCGGGCCCCTCGCGCCTCACGCGCGCCTCCGACGGATTCGAAATCGGACTGATTTGCTATATATCACACAATTGCAAAGGATCTGAAAATTAAGGAAGAAGGGGCTTATATTATAATTGAGAAGCACTCAAGGGCGCAGGCCCCTCGAGCCGACGCCTCACGCGCGCCTCACGCGGGCCGGGCCGGGCCCCTCGCGCCTCACGCGCGCCTCCGAGAGCCGCCGCGGAGGAGCGCCGCCGGCCCCGCGCCCCCCTCCGGACGCTCCTCGGGGGCCTCGACCCAGGGGGGGTACCGCCCCAGCACCTCGTGCGGGTCCCGCCCCAGGCTCTTCTGCCGCCGCCACTCCTGCGGGCGCAGCGGTCAGTCACTCGCAGCGGTAGATAGAGGGGACACCAGGGGCACGCCTAGTGCTCTAGATATCCACTGCCTTGCAAACCTTCGAAACCCCGCCGACCAAACCACGCCGCCAGCGCCCCCGCCGCCGGCCGGGCGCGCCTCGATTAATCGCATCCACACATATTATACCATCCCATCCCATCCTTTCTCATTCCACCTCTCATCCCTCCGATCCCCAAACAAAGGCTAAATATAAAGCTCATATAAGATTCAAAAGCCTCTAGCCCGCGGCCGGCGGATCGGACCTTGCCGAGGTAGCGGTCCTCGTCGAGGACCAAGGCTAAACGAAAGCTAAAGCTTCGAAAGACTCGAGCCTCTAGCCCGGCGGACTTTTCATCCTTCTTGCTTGTGATCGAGAACAAAGCAGGCCGCCTCTTAAGCGTCCTTCCCTCATCTATCCCAAGCCTCTAGCGCTAGCTATAGCCCGGCGGATCGGACCTTGCCGAGGTAGCGGTCTTCGTCGAGGATGTCGAAGACGACCTCCTCGGGCTCCGGCCTGCTCGGCTCGCACTCGCTGTCCGGGTCGTACGAGTACCTGCGCGCAGCTTAAGCTTTAAGAAGCTTCAAGACGCCCCCCAACAGTCTCCTGCCTCGTATCTCTCTCGTTTTATGGGTTAGGCTCCCCCTTCTTGTCTGAATCTAAGCTCCGTGCGGGGACCAACCCGTCTAGATGGGGGTACAGGGTGTGCAGGAGAGGCGCCGTCCGCGTACCCGTGGCAAATGGAGGCGCCCTCGAGGGGGCCGGCCACGGGCCCCTGCGTCTGCAGGTCGTACCACCGCTGCAGAGGCATCATCGGCTCGTACTCTGCCGGCCGGGGGTACCGGGTTAGAAGACGAAGGGGGGGGGAGGCGGGGAGCCTCTCGAGGGGGTACGGGCGCACCGATGCTCGGGTCGATCGCCATGAGCACTCCGTTCACTCGCACGAGGGCGGCCACGTGCCTGCGGGGGTACGTGCGTTCGGAAGTGGCGGTGGGGGTACACGATAGTGGAATACGGGGGGTAGCGGCGCACCAGCCCCAGTAGATGTGCTTCTCGCCAACGGGCGCGTTCTCCGATTTTACGGCCAGGGACCCGAAGGAGAACACCTGACGGGTACGCGATTCGGAACGGATACGCACGCTTGGAGCCCGGGGGGGCGGCGGGGGAGAACCTTGGCAGGCATGGGTAGCCCCCGCTCGACGGCCTTCATTCGCACGAGCTCAGCCCGCACCATGCAGCCTGCAGGGTACGACGCTCGATTTAGGGGGGGAAGACAGGTGAAGGGAAATCGACGGAGGCGGACCGTCGTCAGGGTACAGCCTGCGGGGGGCGCAAAGTCCGACGGGTTAGGGAGGGGGCGGGGTACGGGAGCGAGGGCGTGCGGGGGGTACAGTACCAGGAGATGCGGCGGGAGAACTCGGGGTGGTCGAGGTCCTCGAGGAACCGTTCGTCCCGGATCGCCGCGGCGTACCTGGAGGGTACCGCGTTACGGGAGGGGTACCGCGGTCTCGGAAGGGGTACGTACTTCTCGGCGTCTTCCGCGGGCCACGTGGGGGCGTACTTGTCGTTCTTAGCGTTGCGGAACGGCTCGAGGCGGCTGCGGTGGGCGCGCACGTGAGCGGCGCCGGGAGGGCGCCGGGCCGGGCGCGCGGGGGCGGATGCTCACTTGAAGACGTAGTTCTTCTCCGACGCGTCGCCCTTCTTCTTGTGAGCCTCTCCCAGCATTGTGCGGGCCGCCTGGCGCCGGCGCCGTCAGACACGAGAAGCTAGAATCCGGAGGGGCGCGGGCCGGAGCTCACGAATTCCGGGAAGGATTCGCCGGCAAAGCGCTGTGCATGCATGCGGATGCTCATGGCCGGGATGCTCGTCGGCGGCGGCCGCGGGGGCGGCTGCTCAGGCTTCGAAGCCTTGCCGGCGTCCTCCTGGCCGGCGGCTGCCGCCGAGCACGCCAGACCCATAAAAATGACCGCCAGAAGGGGCAAAGCCAGCAGCAGCCGCCGGCTGCGGCGGCCGGCCGCCGTGTGGATCATGATCCAAACCTCCGCGCCGCTGGCGCCACCGGGGGGGTCGGCTTTGCGGTATTCCGCTACTGTGCACGATGCTGAAAGCGCTGCGCGGGCGCTCCTACGGCGATTCGGCGAGAGAATCGGCGCTAGTTCGGCGGGGAACTCGTCCGACCCGGGTACACCGCGCTTGCCAGCTAAGCTGGGCACCAGAAGTCACACGAGGCGTCTTCGCGTCAGGCATCTTTCCAGGTTGCAAAGCACGCGCCCATCGCAGCAACAGCGTTCTCGCGGCGTGCGCGCAACAGAAAGGCCAGCTTGCGGAGGAGCCCTCACACCTGCATGCGGCAGCTCCCGGCATGAGCGAGACACATTCGGAAGCAGCGCGCGGCCCTCCCGGCACGCCGCAGAAGGAGAAGGAGGGCGCTGAGAACCGGGAGCGGGAGAAGGATAAGGCGGACAAGGCCGCAGCTGCAGGGGTCAAGCAGCGAGATGCCGCTGCAGGGACCGTTCACGTGCGGGAGAGCACGGCCAAGACCTTCAGCTTCCTTCAGCGGGTCGCAGAGTGCAAGAAGGGCGGCACAGGCGGCCCTCCTGAGAGGCCCTCCACGCGGGTCCTCCTCAAGGGCGTCACGTCGAACGCGGTGAAGCAAGGCGCGATGGAGACCGCCGCGCACATTGTCCTGAACGGCGATTTCGTCGCGTGCGTTCCGACTTTCCTCCGCCCTGGAGCTTTCATCCGAGTCCGATTGCTCCCGCAGGCACCAGAACCTTCGCGCGCTGGCTCTCGAGTTCGGAGGCAAAGCCAGCAGCGCAGCATTGAGCAAGACGCAGCGCGGGATGGCCGAGGGCGCACTCTGCGCCGCGGTATCCCGCGTGAACGTCCTCCAGGGGCTGCACCGCCTACCCCTCCTGGACGCAGGCGCGCCGCTGCCCATCCGGCCACCCGCGCCGCGCCGCCGACGTACCCCCGCAGGCCTGTGCCTTTACCACGGGGCGGCCGCGCTCGCGATGCTCGACGATCGGGAGGAGGCTGTGCTCGTCGCTTCGGAGAGGTTCGCGTACCCCCGTTTCTCTTTCTCTTTGTCTGTTCCCCTCTCAATCCCGATCCCTCCTCAGCCTCGCGGAGGCCCTGCTCGATTTCGGGTCAAGTGAGCGCGGACCGCCCCGAGCCCCGCTCCGCCGTTGTACCCCCGCCCCAAGCTAACGCACGCAACCCCACTCGCCAGGCTCGCTCGTTCAGACAGCAGCGCACGCGCACGCGTGCCCGAATCTCTGCCTCCTCGCCACGTGCGCCATTTCCGGTGCCCTGAAGAAGTACTGCCTCCGGGAAGGTGCCGTACCCCCCCCTGCCCCCCCCCCCTCCCGGCGAGCCGCCGGCCCTGACGCCGGCTTCCAGACGCCGCCCTGCACTGCGCGTTCAAGCGCTGGCTCCACTCCGGGGCTCACGGGTGCACGCAGGCGCGCGGGCTTCGATCTGAATTCGCCGTTATTCTGTCTACTCCTCCCTGACTGCTAGCCGCCAGGTCCTCGGGACGAGTGCGACAGAGGGGCAGACCGCGGCGGCGTGAGGTTGCGTCCGCCCTTCCTTGCTTCGAGTCATTTGTATTCTGTATAGTGCGCGCTCGCCGTCCATACTAGTCGCAAGGCATTGCAGTTTTCCATCATGCAGTTGCAGTGGGTCTGATGTACCCTCGTGCTGATCGCCGATCATGTTTAGAACAGTTCAGAACCTCAACGTAGCCTTTGATTTGTAGGATGTACAGCACCAGTGCGCAGTGCGATTCCGCCGGACCGCTGTCAGTCCGAACAGCTCTCTCAGCATGCAGCTGCAGTATGTATGCATGTCCGTATATCGGTGTGTTGAAAGTGGCTTTCTTTCACTCTCTGGCTTTTCAAGTACTCAAGGCATCACATCTTAGCATTTGCAGAGTCACTGAGTTTCATCCGCAAGGCAGTATGTCCCACTGCAATTGTTGTTCGCAGTTATCTTCATTCAATCTCTAGCTTATCGAACAGGCGCCCGCCAGTCATGTAGTTACTTTCATATAGATCAAGGCGTAATTATAACGTTTCGGTTTTTTAAAGGCTTCTAAGAATTGAACGCGTTATATTAGCCGCCTAGGCCTGACGTACGTATACCAATATTCTACCAAGCTAATATATATGTGCTGGCTACCGTACCCAAGACAAGCCTGCAGCTGATCACGATCATGAAGAGCACAGGCAGGGCCGGGTGCTTTCGCTCACTTATAATTAGTCAAGAGCCCCTCGCTAGGGATCGCGGAGACCGCGGCACAGAAAGCTTAATCGCATATTATGGAGACAGCGCTTTCGAATCCGATGATACGAATTCGGTTCACAGCTCGGGGCACGTGCATGCATACGCGCACCGCGCGATCGCGAAATCGTTCTGGGCCTATATCTAGACGATCCCGACAGCTCGGGCGCAGGCGGGCGGTGACGATCAGCGGCGGCTGTCGCGCTCCTTCCCGTAGCGCCGCGCGCGGAGCGGGATGAGGTTGGACGACGTGACAAGCAGCTTCTCGCCGGCGCCCTGTCCGCCCGATCCGACGGCGTGAGGGGGTACAGAAGCCGGAGGGAGGGGGGGAGAGAAGACGGACCTGGAGGTGGTGCAGGGAGGGGGGGGCGAAGCCCGCGTCCGAGAGGACCCGCTGGTACCAGGACAGGGGGTACGCCTCGCCCTCGGGTGCCTTTTGGGGGGTAGAGGGGTCAAAGGGGGGTAGGCGAGGTTTTTGGAAGGTACGCGGACCTGGACGAGCATGGAGAGGGAGAAGAGGGAGGGGTGGATGGAGGAGGAGCCGTCGTCGAGGCCCCTGTACCCCCGCCCACCGCGCTCGGACGCTCGCCCGTGTACCCCCCCGGGGGGATCGGGGCGGGGGAGAAAGGGAGGGAGGGGTACGGCGCACGAGACAGTTTCGTGAATGACGACGCGTCCGGAGGGCTTGAGGACCGTCAGGATTCGCCGCAGGAAAAGGTTGCACTGCTCCTCCGAAAGCTGGTGCAGGACCTGCGCCGAAAAAGAGGGGAATAAGCTCGGGAGGGGGGGGGGTACGCAATCCGAGTGGCGGAGGGGCGTACGGACCTGGCCGAGGACGATGAGGTCGTAGGGCCCGCCGAGGGGGGTAAGGAATAGGTCGCCCTCGATGAACGTCACGCGCTCGCTCAGCTGAAGCTGCTCGGCTGAGGCGAACGAAAGAAGAAGGTAAGCGAAAGAGAGGGGAGGGGAGGGGAGAGAAGGGGGGTACCGTAGCCGCGGGCGATCGAGATGATCGAGGGCCAGTCCAGGCTCCACAGGCGCGCGTGGGCGTGCCTCTGTAGCACGCTGAAGCCTGCGCGGAAGGGAAATTAGAAGGCGTGAGACGAAGAAACTGGATAAGAAGGATCTGGGGGGTACGACTTTCGTACCCAGGAAACCGGCGCCGCAGCCGACGTCCAGCACGTGCAGCGGCTTGTGCCTCGCTGGGGGTGCAGGAGGGTAAGTGGGAGGGGACGAGTGGAGGGGTACAGAACGCGCACCGGCCCAGGGGGCGAGCAGGGACGTAACCTGTTGCCCGACGCTGCGAACGAGGCGAGAGAGGCTCAGGAAGGGGGGGGGGGGAAAGAGGGCGGGAGGGGTACCTCGCCGACTGAACGGTATTGTAGCGGGCCACGTTCTCCCAATGCTGCGAGCGTTCGCAAAAAGGCCTCAGCGCATCGAAAGAAAGAAGAACAAGAGAGAAGGAAGCGGGAGAGGGGGGGAGAGGAGAGGGGGGTACAGGGCGGGCCTGCTGCATGTGGGAGAGGGCGACGCCGGGGCCCCCCTCCGCCTCCGCCTCCGCAGGCCTCTGCTCGGATCAAATCAGATCAGATCGGATCGAATCTCAGATGGGCTCAGATCAAATCTGATCTGATCTGATCGGATCCGATCTGATCTGACCTTGGGCCCGCCGTCGCGGACGGCCTCGGGAAGGCGGCGGATGGCGTCCCACATGAAGTCGTTCACGAGGTAGTTCCGCACCTGCCGGGGGTACAGGGCTCAGGGAGGGGGTAGAGGGTGAAGGAAGGGAGGAGAGGGAGAAGAGGGCGGAGAAGGAAGGGCGCTCGGGTGCAGGGGGGGGGGGGGGGGGGAGGGGGGCAGGGAGGAGGGGTAGTGGGATCGGGGCGGGCAGGGGGGTAGCGGCGCACGTCGCCGATGTAGTTGGCGAGGCCGCGGACGAGGTGCGTCGCCGCCACCTGCGCGGGCGGGCGGGGGGGCGGGCGGGGTGAGCCGGCGCGAAGACCCCGGAATCGTCCAGTTAGTGCGCTAGTTGGTTAGTTAGCTAGCTAATCAGTTAGTTAGCTAGCTAATCAGTTAGTTAGCTAGCTAAGCAGTTAGCTAGCTAGCTAGTCAGTTAGTAAGCTTGCTTAGTTAACTTCGTCTTCTTCTTCTTTCCTTCCCTCTCGGGCTCTTCCTCGACTTTGCCTCGCACTCTGGAGCCCCATAAAGCCGCTCGCCCCTCGACCCCGCAGCCTTCTCCCCGCGGACCAAGGACCTCGGAGTGGCCCTAGAAGCCCCAAGAAGCCGCCACTTGCTGAAACAGAGACGCCGGCGCCAGTCCCCCCATCCTACGTCTCGCGCCGCCCCTCGCCCCCACAGCCTCCCCCGCGGACCTTCCTAGAAAGCCCCAGAAGCCCTAGAAAGCCCTCTTTAAGGGGCGGGCGGACCTCGGAGTTTGTGTAGTCGCCGTCGATGAGCTCCAGGAGGCCGGCCGCCACCAGCGCGTCCGCCAGGATCCGCGTACCCCGCTCGCTGCGCCGCGGGGCGAAGGAGGTGAGGCGCGTCCAGAGCTTTCAGCGCTTGTACAGGAGCCCTTAGCGCGACGCTGGGCTGGGCCGGCCCAGCCACCCAGCTGCCCAGCTACCCAGCTAGCTCGCCATCCTCCCTCCCTCCCCTCCCCGATGCTATGCTGCGGGCGGACCTGCAGTTGACGGCCTCTGCGAGGGCGTCGCAGGAGGCGCGGCCGGCGCGGGCGAGGTGGTCGAAGAGGCCGAGCTCCAGCGCCGCGTGCAGCGCCATCGTGATCTGAGGGCGAGGCGAGGGGCGGGCGCGTGCGTCGGTGGGAAAGAGTCTCGGAGTTTGTTCGACCACGTTGGTGGGGCGAGGCGAGGCGAGGGGCGCGTGCGTTGGTTAGACGAGCCACACTAGACCAAGGCCGTCTTAACAAGGCCGTCTTAAGACGGCGGGCGCGTTGGTTAGGCATGCCCCACACTAGACCAAGGCCGTCTTAAGAAGCCGGGCTCTCGATGAAACTGGGGACAAGCAAGAGCCGTCTCAAGCATCCAAAGCCTTGAAAGGCGTCGTCTAGAGGAGCCCCGAATCTCGTCTAATCTAAATTGGCTTATATTATCAAACCGACCCATTGGCTGACGGGGATTAGATCGGTCAACTCGACGGACCTGGAAGCCCTGGAACATGCGGATGAGGTCTACGGGGGCGAGGGCAGTCGGCGGGACGACCTTGACCAGCGGCTGCGCCACCGTGATGTGCCGCTGCACCTCCAGCCTGCGCACGCGGAGGCGGCCGACAGGCGAGTGAGCGTTCACCCACCCAGAGCGGAGTGGAGCGGGGCGGGCGCCGGTCGATGACGAAGACACAGAGCTAAAACGACTCTTCAAGAGCTAAGAAGGAAGCTAAGTAGGAAGCTAAGGAAGCTAAAGCTTTTGGAGCTAAAGAGACGGGCGGGCGGGCGCCTGTCGATGACGAAGGCGTAGTTGAAGGCGAGGTCCTCGAGGTGGTCGTACCGCCCCGTGCTCCCCATGTGCCCTGCGGGGGGAGGGGGGGGGTTGAGAGGGAGGAGGGCAGAGAGGAAGGCGTAGCCTTATCGGAAAGTCCTGCATCTTAGGAAAGCACCGCGCGGAAAGCCTCTCTAGCCTCCCCCGAAGGCGCCGGCGCCCCGCGCACCCGCGATGTGCGTCCGGAGCAGCAGAATGTTCGAGTCTTCCTTCACGGCCCTGGGGGGTACGCCCGGGCCGGGTTAAGATGGAACGGGGGTACGGGGAAGAAGGGAAAGGGGGGGTAGGGGCACCGGAGGCGGGCGGTCCACTTCGTGGGCTCCCAGTACTGTACCCGGGGGTCGTTCCAGCCGGTCGCTGAGGAGAGGTGAGCGCGGCGGAGGATAGGCGGGCGGCGTGGCGTGGAGGGGGGGGGGGTACAAGATGGGCGCACTGATTAGGATGTGGGGGTAGTTCTGCGGCTTGACGTTGTCGTACGGGCTGCCGGGGCGTGAGTGACGATCGGGAGGTTGGGGGGGAGGGGGGGCGAAGTGATCCAGGGGTACCTGTAGCTCTTCATGTAGTCGTACATCTCTCGGCTGGACCGGGGATCGCCCCCTGCGCCCTGGGTTACAAGGGGAAAAGTGCGGAGGAAGGGGAAGGGGGGTACGCGCATTCCGAGTACTCGAAGGCGACCCACGGGATGCTCGGGTCGATCATCGTGTTGATGCAGTCCACGAAAGGCACCTGCTCGGATTCGAACCGGGAGACGTCGCGGGCGTGGGGGGGGAAGCGCCGGGGGGTACGCGGACCTCGACGACAGCGACCTTGAACAGCTCAGGGGCCATGTTCAACACGGCGCCCATGAGGAGTCCGCCCGCCGAGCGCCCGTAGATCGCGAGCCTGGGGTACAGGAAGGAAGGAAGGAAGCTCGGGATAAGGCGAAGGGGAAAGAACGTTTCGGAGGGGTACGGCGGCGGACCTTTCGTGGCGGGTGTACCCCGCGCTAACGAGGTGCTTGGCGCAGGATATGAAGTCGTAAAACGTGTTCTGGGGTACACCGTTGGGCAACGAACGATGTAAGAAAGCGGGAGGGGTACCTTTTTGTTGAAAACCTTGCCCTGGAGGTACCACTGGCGTCCCCTCATGCCCGAGCCGCTGCGGGGGAGCGTGAGGGCCGTCGAGGGGTACGGAGGCGCAAAGGGGGGTACCGGACGTGCGCGATCGCGTAGACGAAGCCGCGGTCGAGGAGGGAGAGCTGCAGGGGGGTATAAGCTGCGAGCTGAGGGGTACAGCGATTTTCGGACCTTGTGGGGATCGAAGCGGGGGTGCTTGTTTCCGCCGTACGCGCCGTACGCCTCCATCTGGGGTACGGGGTTCGCGGGAGCCCGGGGGTACGCGTGCACGGAAAGGGGGTACCAGGCAGTAGTTGCCGTTCTCGGGGTCCCGCATATCCTTGCGGAACACGAGCGAGATGGGGATCTGGGCGGAGGGGGGTGCGTGAATCTAAAGGTCGTGGGCAAAGACACGGCCGGAACCCACCTCCACGCCATCGTGACCGGTCGCGAAGATGCGCTGAAACCGGGACAGAAGAATCAGAACCAGGACGGCGGGGCACGATTCGGCACGGGTACGGGTACGCTCGCTTCGAGCTGAACGGACCTCCTGGTGGTAGATGGCCGGGACGTACCCCCCCAGAACCGTGTCGGTCTGCGCTCGATCGGTCTGTCAGCCCCGGCGGGGGAGAGGAGGGGGCGCAGCTAACCGGGCCGAGACTGGCTCAGACCCGTCCGGCTAAGACTGGCTTAGCTACCGGTACGCCCTATAGGTCTTGTAGGTCTGGCTGGCACCGTGCCCTCCCCTCGCCCACCCCCCCGGATCCGGACCTTTCCCTTCGTCGCAGCTAACCGTCTAAGCGTCCGGCTTGGCTAGCTGGCCGGCCAGCTAGCCCGCCCTCGCTTCGTTCGCTGCGGACCTTTCGCTTCGTCTTGGCGCGGTTGTCCATGTCGTAGTCATAGTACGTCGCCTGCGAAAAGGAGCCGCCGCTCCTGTTAGGAACGGAGGGGGGTACGGGGATTCGGCGGGCGGGGAGGGGGGTACCGGGTCGAGGAAGGAGGACTTCAGGAAGCGGATCTTGTTCGTCTTGTACGCCGTGATCTGGGGGGGGGGGGAGCGGGGGGTATCAGGCAGATATTCGGCAGGAAGAAAGGAGACATAGACAGAGTGATGTGCTCTTGGGCTCTTCGACTTTGTGTCTCGGGCCCAGTCTATAGTCTGTCTATAGTCTGAGCTCTGAGCTCCTAAGCGAGCTAACAAAACTGAAACGCGGGTCGAATATGTGCGCTCGGACCATGCGGATGTGTTCGTCATCTATAGTTTATAATATGTAGGTCCCAGTCTATAGTCTCATATATGAGCCGCGGGTCTTATGTGTGTGCTTGTGCTCGAACCATGCGGATGTCGTTTTGGGCTTCTAGACTTATACTGAACCGTGGATCTTATATATACGTGCGCTCGGACCATGCGAATGTCCTCGTCGTCGTAGTTGCCCGGCCAGACGCTTGTGAGACGCTCGCCGAACTCGACCGTGTGCCACTCCCCGTCCGACAAGTCCATGATCTGAGCGATGGGAGGGGGGGAGAAGTCGGATCAGATCAGATCGGATCAGAAATCGGATCGGTTCGGATCGGATCGGATCTGACCTTGATGACGCGGTGGGTGTCGCGGAGGCAGAAGAGGACTAAGTGGTGCTTGTACACGAACATCTGCTCCAGAAGCACCTGCAAAAGAGGGGGGTACGGGAAGGGGCGGTGAGGGGTACGGGAAGGCGGGAAGGGAAGGAAGGGGGGTACGGGAGCGGTACCTGCTCGTTGCTGGCGAGGACCTCCCGCCAGTTCTTCTTCTGCGGCGAGATGACGGGTACTGCCCCGCGGCTGTTCAAACCGACGCCGAGGGGGGGGGAAGAAACGAGGGGGTACCCTGCACGAGCTTGAAGTTGACGGCGCCGTCGTCGTTCGTGAGAACGAAGAACTTGTTCCCGTGGTGCTGCTCGAAATCAGATCAGATCAGATGAGATCAAATCTGATCGCAGAGCTGCAGGGGGTACGGGTAAATTGAGTGCGAAGAATCGGACCTCGACGAAGTAGGCGATGTTGGGCTCGCGGGGGTACAGGACGCGGAAGTAGCCCTTCGGGTCGTCGGCGTCCATGAAGCGAACCTCAGCCGTCGATTGGTCTGTGAACGAAGAAGCGGTCGGGGGGTGAGGCGGGGGGTACAATGCTGGGGGAGCGGGGCGGGGCGGGGCGGGGCGGGGCTGGAATGGGATGGGCTGGGCCTGTCGGTCGAACGCCCTTGAGCCGTCAAGCTAACCCCCCCACCCCACCCCCCCTCCCCCCCCCCCTCCCCCCGAATCTAGAACAATGGAGCCGTCCCTACAATGGAGCTAGCTGCTGCCTGCCTGCCTGCCCCGTCTAGTCTGGCCGCCGCAGGGCGCGCGGCCCGCCCCGCCCGCCTTCGCCCCGCGCACGCACCGGCGAGGCGGAGGAGGAAGAATTTGCCGCTGTTCGTCATCGAGATGCTCAGCACGAACGCCTCGTCGTCCTCCTGCAGGGTGGCGGGGGGAGGGGGAGGGGGTGGGGGGCGCTCAGATGAAGGACGGGAGGGGGGCGCTCTGAAGGGGCGGGGGAGGGAAGCGAGTGGGGGGAGGGGCGCACCGAGTGCATGAGCTCGTCTTCGGCGACGGGTGTACCGAGGCGGTGCCTGTAGAGCCGGTACGAGCGCCCGGTCGTCGGGTGGATCACCTGAGGCGGAAGTTCACCCGGTGGCCGATAGAGTTGGATCGCCTGACAGACAGAGAGGGGGAGGGGTACCGTGTACAGGACGCTCGAGTTGTCGTTGGCCCAGCGGAGCGTGTTTACGTTCTGGCGGCGGCTTCAGGAGGCGAGGCGCGGAGAGAGGGGCGGGGGGGAAGGCGGGCAGACGCACCGGAATCTCGTCGTCCAGGAGCGAGCCGGTACCCAGGTCCTGCGAGGAGGGGCGGGTTTGAATCCCGGAGAGGCAGATAGGGCGAAGCAGATAAGCCCGCCTTGAAGTATACGGTGAACCGCTCGTCACCGGTCGTGTTGGTGCCCAGGGCGACTATGTTGTGGTTCGGCGCGACCTCGAAGACGCCAAGCTGTACCCGGGCCGGGCGCGCGTCGGTGGGGGCGGCGGGGCGGAGGCGGGGGGTACGGGTACGCCCACCTCGAAGTAGTCCTCGCCCTCTGCCCACTCGTTCTCGTCGAAAACAACCTCTTCGGAGGCGTCAAGCGAGTCGAACTTTCGGCAGTGGACCTGCGGAGGAGGGGCGCGGAGGCGTCGGCCGCGGCGGCCGTGCGGGCGCCGCGGCGGCAGCTGCAGCCGCCGCCGCGTACCGTGTACTGCTTGTCGGGCTCCGTGCGCTTGTAGTAGTAGTAGTTATCGACGCGAATGGGAACCTGCGCGCGCCTGAGCCCGCGGCGCGCGGACGCGGCGTGGGGCGATCGGCGGGGCGCGCCTCCGCATCCGCGTCTAGCGAGCGGGAGCAGAACTCGTTGTACAGGGTCGTCTGAAGGTCCTCCGTGTTCTTCATGATTGCTTCCGCGTACGTGTTTTCGGATTCTAGGTACCTGCGCGGCCTCAGCGAGCGCGGATCAAATGTCGCGTTCCAGCGCGTAGCGCACTCCATGACTTTGGGGTTCGCCTTGTCGCGGAACCAGTGGTACTCGTCTATATACTCCTCGAACGGGGTCTTCACGAGGTGTGGGATCTTCTGCGCGACGGGCGGCTTCGGAGGGGCCTTCTTCTTCGCAGGCTCCTTCGCCAGCCGCGAGGGCATCTCGAGCGAGCCGATGCGAATGACTGGCATGTCCGATTCCATGCTCGTTGACGGCGGCGCCCCGTTCAGGGGCAGCGTGTCCGGGCTGGAACTGATGAGCTTCATGTCAGGGAGCGATCGGGGGGAGTCGAGCAGCCGCGGGTTCCCGTCGAGCGGGAAGTCTCCATCTTGCGGCGGGAACATCATCATCGAGTCGCCCTCGCCGTCCGAGAACGGGCTGGCGGCTGCGTACGCGAGGCGCCTGGTGAGTCCCGAGTCCGACCGTGCGCGAGCGCACGGGCCGCACCGTGCCGGCGAGGAACGGGGATGCCTATCGGGGGCGACTTCTCGCCGCCGCGCGACCATGTGCGCCTCGGAGTGGGGGTGAGCTTCGGCGGATCGAGCTCGTCTGGCTCGCCCGCGCGATCCATGATGGCTTCTTCTAGCTAGCTACACGACTGCGGTGCGATGCAGGCCTTCCGGCGAGGCGCATTCGGGGCCAGCCACGAAACCCCTAATTGCGGAGCCGAACCCGCGTCCGAGATCATGCAATTTGATCTTTAGATATATCCTGCGCTGCGCTAGATCTGGCGCTCCTGCGCTGCGGCAGCTCCGGTACCGGTCGCGCCGCGCCGCGGCGGCGCTGGCGCGCGCGCGCGGCGCTGGCCATGGCTGGCGCGCGCGCGGCCGCCGGGCGCTCGAGCTCGCCTTAAGTATACGTATCGCCGGCGCCGAGTCGGACTCCGGGAGCTGCATCCTGCGCTGCGGCAGCTCTGGAGTCCGACGGTCGCCGATCGCAAGTTGCGCCGCCGCATGTGCACGCCGCGCGCGCGCGCGCGGCGCTGGCGCGCGCGGCCGCGGCCGCCGGGCGCTCGCCTTAAGCTTCATGGTCGTCACGGCGTGGTCAAGCTTAAGCTTCCCGCCGCTAACGTTCGCGCTTCGGTTCCTTCGCTTTCGAACTCCGGGATCCGGAGCCCCCGGCTGCAGTAGCCCCGAGCTCTGCAGCTGCTAGGCGCAGCAGTGCGTCAACAGCACCGATCCACTGCTATCTTGTCGAGCTACCGTATTCTACTTGCAAGTTTAGGGGTTTCTCTAACTGGCCTTGGAGCCCTCGGCCTTGGCCGCCTCTGCCTTCACGGCGACGCCTGTTGACTGCTATATATCTTATCGAGCTACTGCCTATAGCTACCTTCACACTTAAGTACGCTAGTTGGACTTGGATCCCTTGGCGGCCTTCGGGACGGCGCTCGGGGCACCTCCGACGAGCATATGCCCGAACCGGAACGCGAACATGCCTGGGTACGCGAATAATTGTAATCAGATCGAATCGGAGATCAAATGTGATCAGATCGAATCGGAGATCAAATGTGATCACCGGCGAGCATGCCCAGGCCCGCGAAGAGAACGTGGGGCTCGAGAGAGGGCACGGCTGCGGATAATCGACTGTTAGCGAGACGAAATTTACAGATCCAGAAATTCGGAAAGCGGGGAAGGAACTAGCTTTAGGAGCGGGGTCCGAAAGGGACGCAGATCTAGAGCAGCAGGACGGAAGTTTTAGAGGCGGGGAAGGCGCACCGGCGATGATCGGGCCGGGGCACACGCCGCCCAGGCCCCACCCGATCCTGCGCGGGACCAGCTCAGCCGGTTCTGAACTGCGTACCCGGGCGGGCCGGGAATCGCGTACCCGAAGATGAGGGAGCCGGCGAGGAGCCGGAGGTCGATGGAGGACATCTGAGTTCGATGGCTCATATGAGGAGGAGGGGGAGGAGGAGGAGGAGGAGGCAGGGGCAGGACAGGCGGACAAGCGCCGGGCGGGCGGGCGGGCGGGCGGACCGAGCAGGGGGCGAACGCGGGGGCCAGCGCCGGCTTCGAGAGGCCCTTAACGTGCGCAAAGTACCTTTCCCGAAGGCGTCTCAGGTGACTTTCCTAGGCCGGGGGGGGGGGGGGACAGGGGGCGTACAGGATCATGTTGGGGACCACGGCGCCGCCGGCGACGCACACGAGGGAGGGGTCCCACTTGCCGGTCACGTCGACGAACCCGAGAACCTGTCAAAAGGGGCGTCAGCGGCGCTCAATTCATTTGCGGCGTAACCTAAGCGGTTGACGGCGGCGCCAAGGCGTCATCCCGCCTAATAAAGCTTCCGAGCTCGAGCTTTGAGAAGCTTTTGAGCTTTCGTCAAGTGACGCGCTTCCTATCGCAGGTTCTTCCGATTCGGGCGCCGACTCGGACCTTGGAGCTGCGGAGCATGCCGGAGAGGCCCAGGCCGAGGCCAAAGGACCCGCCCGAGACGAGGCACACGACGTTCATCAGGAAGCGCTGCGGCGAAAGTTGAGGCGCTGCGGCGAAAGCTGCGGGGGGAGGGGAGGGGGGTACCTGGAAGCGCGAGGACTCCTGGATCGATTTAAGGGAGGAGACGGCCCACAGGACGAGGTACGTGCCCGTCACGCCGACCAGGGCCTGATGGGGCGTCAAGAAAGGATCGAGAAGGGGGGTACAGGCGAGCGCACAGTGAGCATGAAGCGCATGCGCTCCTCGTCGGGGTACGGGGCCATCTTCGCGATGCCGCGGGTCGCGGGGAGGCCGCCGAGCTGCCCCGGGGGGTGAGCGGGGGGGGGTACGCGAAAGAAACGGGCCGGGGGTATGGCGAGGCGCGCCTGATCGCGGAAGGCGGCGTTTACGCCGACAGCCCCCAGGAAGAACATGACGGTGGCGGCGAGGCTACGGGGGGACAGGCGGCTCATCCCGCAGCTGCGGATAGGGGGTACAGTCAGGGAGGGGAAGGGAGGGGGGTACGCGAAAGAGTGGGCGGGCGTACATCATGTGGCCGGAGGTGCACCCGTTGCCCATCAGCGCTCCGAAGCCGACGAGGAAGCCTGGGGGTACGCGTTCAAAAGGGGAGAGGGGGAATGACGCGGGAGGGGGGGTACCGGCGACGGCGGAGAAGGAAGCGGACATGTCGCGAGCAAAGTCGAAGCTCGAGGGCTTCTGCTCGTAGAGCCACGCGCCAGTGAAGAACAGGCTGGGGGGTACGGTTGCTGAGTTGCGGTACCCGGTTCCAGGAGGAATGGAGGGGTACGTACCCGAAGAGGAAGAAGAAGCGCCAGGCGGGGAATCCGCCGAAGAGAAACTCGGAAAGCATGCCGCTGATCCCCGTGACGCGGCCTGCAGAGAGGCGGGGCGTACAGCATCAGCGTCGGGAGGCGCGAGACGCGCGAAAGGCGATGCGGAGGCGGGCGAACCGCCGAGGCGGAGCATGAAGAACACCGAAAGACCTGAGAGCGCGCAGAGGTCAGCGCATTGCGCGCGGGGCACCGACGGCGGCGGGCGGCAATGCGCTCGCCGATGAGGAGGCCGCCGATGCTCGACTGAACGGGCGCTGCGAATTGGAAGACGCTCAGCGCTTTACGCATTGCGAAGCGTTTTCGAACGGCCGCGCACTGAAGTACAGCTCGCGGGCCTTCGCCGCCTCGAGCTCGATCTCCTCCTCAAACGCGTGCTCCTTGACGAGCACGAAGCAAAAGAAGCCGAACGCGATGAGCCCGAGCAGGCCGCCGATGCTCTGCCGGCGCTGGTCAGGCTGATGACGCGGCGCGAATGAAGCCGACGGACCACGACGCCGTTGGCGTAGACGGGCGCCGGAGCTGCCGGCTTCGAGTCATTCTGCGCGTGCCGGAGCCGCGTGAGCGACGTAGGCGGTCCGCGGCGGCCGGAGGGAAAACATGCGCCCGCGCTC
This sequence comes from Cyanophora paradoxa, assembly GCA_004431415.1. Classification (NCBI taxonomy): domain Eukaryota; class Glaucocystophyceae; order Cyanophorales; family Cyanophoraceae; genus Cyanophora; species Cyanophora paradoxa. Next base: position 52,257 of record QPMI01000489.1, on the reverse strand, counting down.
GTCGGAGCGCGCGGCGGCGCTGCGCACCTTGGCTCCGGCGCCGTCTTCCTTCGCGTCCGGAGCCGCCTTCGTCGCTACTTTCGCGTCGTTTGCCATTTCAACCTGATTCCGCACTTGTACCCCGCAAGCCAGCAAGAGGCTGCAAGACGGCAGTCCGGCACCGCGTGCGCCCGCGCGCACAGCAGAAAGCTCGAGGAGCTGAGCCGAACGCAGATGAGCGGCGAAGCGCTGCTGCGCGACCACTCCACGATGCGCGCCGATTCGTACGGGACTGAGGGGCTCAGCGATACCGAGCTGAGGAGGAACCAATACCTTGTGCTCGCCTTCAAGGTTCGACCCGCGCGCCCTAAACGCTGCAGCTGCGGCGAAGTACCCACCCCCCGCCGTAAACGCCGCGGCCGACGCTCAGATCATCTTCGGCACGCTCTTTGTATGGATGACCTACACCGGTGCGCGAGCGCCCAGAGCGCTGCCGGCGGAAGCACTAGCCTCGCCCGCCGCACGTGCCCAGCTAAGCTACGCCCGTGCCGTTCTTCGTGCGGCGGCTGACCGAGCGCTTCGCAGTCATCGACACGTGGTGCGCTGCTCTGCGGCATGCCGGTGGCTCTTCGTCGGCGCACGCCCCTTCAGGCTGCAGCTAACCGCCTCCCGCCCCGCCCCGCCCCGCCCCGCCCCGCGTCCTGCGCCGCAGCTGGACGAACAACCTGATCAAAGAGTGGGATTACCTCGGAAGGTACCCGGCTCGGTGTCCCGCCCCTGCAGCTGGCAGCGCCCTCCCTCACGCCGCCCCTTCCCTGCAGCATCAAGTGGATGGCACGTAACTATGGCCCCCCGCCCCCCTTCCCCAATCACCCTGCAGCTTTGCCCCCAACCGCCGAACCGCACGCCCGCAGATCACGACTCTGAAAGATTTCTACACGAACGTTTTCGCCATCTACTGCTGGGTCTTCTACAAGGAGCACGGCAGGTCCGGATCCGTGTACCCCTTCCCGTCTCCCCCCCCCCTTCGAAAGAGGTCCTCTCCAGGTGGTACCTGCAGCTACTGTGGCTCGTCCTCCTCATCTGCACCGGCTCCATCGGCACCTGCGGTGCGCTTGTACCCCCCTACCTCTCTCCGTGCCCCCCTGCCCGCCCCTCGAGCTCATCCCTTCCGCAGCCTACGCGCTTATTGAGCTCTTTAAGCTGAAGCCGGGGCAGCCTCCGCACGCGGTCTTCTTCAGGCGGCCGCACCCCGCCTCCCTGTAGCCATTTCAAATTCGAATTCAGGGCCGGGTATCGTCTCTATATCTATCTGAATTGCATCGCGATCGAAGAGCACGTGCACGAGCTATTTTCGAAATTCATGGCACTAGACCTGCATGCGCACTGCAGCTGCGGCGGCACCAGCCGGCAGCCTGCCGGCCGCAGATGTCCGGCCGCATGCGCATCAGCCGGCACTGCGCATGCGGCACCTTGCCGGCCACACTCAGTCGCCGTGGCACAGGCGCGAGTGCGCCTGATCATACTATGATATGCACGATCGAGAGCATGCTGGAAAAGCCCACATCAGATTCACGTTATTACAATTCGCAGAATTGGATCCGGAATTTAAAGAATTCGAACACTCAGATACACTGGTATATGTACCGTATAGTACAGGTACTATAGCTACGGTACACGCGAGCAGTTTTGCGCACTGGATGGCAACTTACGGTGCCCATGGGCCAAGGGCACTGCAGCTGTTTAGCTCAGGAGGCTATTCTCTAGCGCTAGCTGCTCTGAGGCTGAAGGCTATTCACGATTCGAGGCGAGGCTGGCGCGTTGAAAACGCGAGCTAGCGCTGTGAGCTGTGCCGAGATACAAGATAGACATGCATGGGGCGAGAGCTGTTCTATGCATATGGCTAGTTAGCTTGAAACGATCTTAAGCTTTGAAAGCAAGCCTGAGGGATTAGATTACTATCTACGTATACGTCGGATCTATACTGTGACAACACGAGTACCCAAACGGGAAAGAACAGTGCGATGGAATCTTAAACTACTACGTGAAACGGAAATAATTTGATCTGCAGTACACACTGTCAACCACTCTTCTCGCAAAAACAAATGGCGCCAAGGTACCGGTCGGGCGTGGCTCGGGCAGAGGCCGAAAATGGGCCGGCCCGGGCCAAGTCCGGACCGCTGTACAACTCATGAGACTACCAGGCTACACTACTAGGCTAATGTTTCATCTGAAGTGTACACTGCGCGAGGGGCGTCGAGCCCCCGCTTAACCACGACTGTATAATCGGGCTATATATCTGCATACCTATCTACTTGAAAAATACGAATTCGAACGCGATCATACAGATAGATATACCTGATTATATATATGGACAATTGTGCGCTTGCGATGGAAAAGGCGCTGGCCGGAGTAGGATTGGAAGCCGGAGTAGGAATTCGAAAGCGTACGCCCGAACGGGCGCCGGCCGCGCTACGCGGGGCAGAGCGAGGCCAGCTGGCGCATCTGGCGAAGGGCCCGCTGCACGTCCACGCCGCTGTAGCGCCGGGCGAGCGGCCCGCACGGGAGCGCCGCCTGCCCCGACGCCTGCGCCGCCAGCTTCTCGAGGGCGGCCCGTGGCTCGGCGGCGAGGAAGATGTCTCCGGTGCGGGCGTCTACAAAGGCGGCCCGGCGCGGCTCGATGCGCTGCGCGTTTTTCGAAGTCAGCGAGCAGGCCAGCTGGCTTCGAATTCGAATTCCGAGCGGATCAAATGTTCGTTTGCGTGCCTGTCTGACGTAGCAGAGGCGGCCGCTGTCCATGTCGACCATCGGGAGCTTGAGCTCGACGGATTCGCCCCCCGCCACATCCGAGAGCGACGCCGGCCGAGTCTTCCGCGCCGTCGGCGGGCCCGAAGAGCAAGCGGGGGGCGAAGAAGAAGAGGAGGCAGCCGCCGGCTGCAACCGGAGCTTCTCCTCCTCCTCCTCCACGCGGCACGGCGCGGGCGACGCCGCCGCCGCCGCCTCGGCCGGCTGCGCCGGTGCTGCAGGCGCGGGCTGAGGCGGCGGCTGGGGCGCCGGCGCCGGAGGCGGGGCGGGCGGCGCCGCCTGAGCGGGCGGACCGCGGGAGCCGCGGAGCAGGCCGCGGAGTCCCGCCACGAAACCGCCCGTCAGCGTTGGGCGCCCGGCGCGCCGCGGCGGCGGCGGCCGCGGCGGCCGCGCCGCCGCCGCCGCCGCCGAAGCCGAGTCGGCTTCCTCGCCGTCGAAGACCTGCACGTCCTGACCCGAGTGCTGCTCCATGATCTCCGGCCGGAACCGCGTCGCGCAGAGGCGCGCCAGCAGAACGAGGTACGTCCGCACGAGCGCAGCCTCCGCCTTCCCGCGATCGGCCAGGAGGCAGCGCACGATGTACACGGCCGGTGCCTCGTAGTCGAGGGATTTGAACGAGATCATCTGCTGCTCCCGCGGCGCGCTGTAGTCGTTCGAGATAGTCTCCTCGTCGACGACCTCCTGCGATCAAAAGTGAGCATTACGCGCACGAAAGCCCCGTCGATCGCCTCGCGAGCACGCACCAACGGAATGGATATGATCCGCGGATGCGAGCTGGAGGCCTCTTCGAGCCGCGGGACCTCCACCATAACGATACGCCTGCGCGACGACATACGCATCAGGAACGGCCGGCGCTTCTGCGCGAGATGTGGCGAACCTGTATGACACGAAGCAAGTCCCGAAGAACCGAATGATCGGGCCCACGGACGTCTCCACGTCGAATTGACATTCCCGGGCCTGTGGCGAGCGGCGGGCGTCAGGGCGGGGTGCCGAGGGAGTGGATAGGTCTCTTAGGCAGCAGCAGACCTGATGGTACACCTGGCATGGCAAGGAAGAGAGCGCGCCTATGTCAGCAGGAGCGTGCGTGTGTGCGGGGGCGTAACCAGATGCTCACCGTCTCGCCCGCTAGAGGGACGAAAGGGAGAGAGGACGTCGGCACTCGTCGGCCGACCTGTTGGTTCCTACTCATCCTGACAGCCGACCCTTGCCTGGATCGCCGTCCCTCGCCGATGCCTGACATGCACTTGCTCGCCTGCCGCCAATGCTGGTTTCGGGCCACCGAGACCGCCGTACGTATAAGTGCACGAGGCTATCTTTGCATGCGCTTAAGAAGAAGGCGATAGCCTTAAGCGTGGTAGCTGGGCCAGTGGCGTTTAAAGCGATAACCGCGCTCCTGCGTTACTACCTGCTCAGCGGCTGCTGCTGCTGTAGAAGTTGAGGGAAGAGGAGGCGTTCGCGCTTCTCTGGATTCGGCGAGCTGGCGCGCGTGCGCCGATAAAGAACTGAAAGGCAGATCCGATCCTGTGGCCGCGCGGTTGCGGATCCGCGGGGGCTACCGGCACCGTTCGGTTCTGACGGCCGGCGGTGACGCGCGCGTCACCGCGGGACGGGTCCGGCGCTCGCCGGCTCGATCGCGAGATTCGCGACCGTCGCGTCGGACTCGCGAGCGGCCGGCCCACTGCGCATGCCGGCGTCGATCTGCCGCGCGGACGCGCGCGGGCGCGGGACCGGCGCTCGATCGCGGCGCGCTCGCCGCAGGCCTAGGCCGGCCCGCAGCTACGCCGCCGCGGGCGCTACTGAGTCGAGCCGCTGCCATGCTGAGCTCGGCCGCCGCGCGAGCGATCGCCCGCGGTCGCGCGATTACGCGATCGATATTGTGCAGAGCAGAGGCCGAAGGCCGAACCTCTCGTGGGGCCAGGCTGGGTGGGGCCCGCCAGCTGCTGAGCCCCAGGCCCGGCTGCCGGGCAGGGAGCCGCGCCTCCCGGAGTCCACCCCCACCCCCGAACTTGGACAAGCCAACCGAGCCCCTAGATCTCAGCTCGCTAGCAATCGCTGTAGCAGTAACAGGTGCGGGCCCATGGGCCTTGGAGAGGAGCGAACGGCACTGTTGTAAGGGCGGGATAAAGCGGCTGTGAGCCGAGCTGCAAGCCAAGCGAGCGCCGCGCGCCGCTCAGCTCAGCTGTCGTAGTCGATGGGGATCTCGACGGTGCGCGCCGGCTCGTCGGCGGCGACCTCGCGGCTCCCCACGGACGTCTCGTCCGACACCTGCGGATCAAATTCGAATTCGATCCGGATCGAATCATCTTCGGGGGGGCGGGGCACCTTCAGGAGGACGTCAAGCGAGCCGTTCTGCGAGCGGCTCACGATCATGTCCTCGTCCGCGTAGAGGACGACCAGCTGCCGCTTGTAGCGGCCCTCTGGGGGTACGTGAGCGCGCGCCGCGGGGGTACACCATTGCGCGAAGGCGGCGGGGGTACCCAGGGGGACCTCGAGGCGCCGGAGGAGCGTGCCGGCAGTGTTCAGGAGCTGCGGGGGGTACGCGAACGTCAAACGCAGGGCGTGAGGGGCGCGCTAGGTCGGGGGGTTGGGCGCACCGCCCCCGCGAGCTGCTGCAGCTGGGCGCCGCCGGGCAGGGTCTCGGGGATCTGGGGTGCGGGATCAGAGTCAATTCTTTCTCCTGGGAGGGGTATGCCTTCGCACCTGGACGCCGTCGGCGCTCGAGAGGTTCGACATGAATGCGACGGAGCTGTACGCCTCCTCGAGCCTGCGGGGTACGGCCGATTCAAAAGGGGGTAGGGGGGATCGGACGAGGGGGGGTACGGGCGCGGACCGCTTGCCGGACTCCTTCCGGTAGTCGACGCCGACGCGGGTCTCGACCTTCACGCCCGCCGGGAGCTTGACCGAGACCTGAAATTCGATCCGGAGGATTCGATCCCGGTCTTTGGGGGGCGGGGCGGACGGGGGCACAGCGAAAGCGCACCAGCCCCTCGGCGCGCATGCTGGGGCCGTCGATGTCGAGAAGAACGTCGTTCGCCTTTGCGGGGTCAAGGAGAGGCATGTGGGGGAAGAAGTGGGAGGGGGGTACCTGGACGCCGAAGGGCTTGCCGGACTCGAGAAGGCGGCGGGTGGCGAGCACGCGACGGTCGCTGGTCCACGCGAACCGCCACTGCCCCGTCAGACCGGACCTGCGTGCGTCCGGGCGGGCGGGCGGACGGGCGGGCGCCGGGCCGGGTCGGCGGGGCGCGCGGGGACAGGGGCGAGGGATCGAGGCAAAGCTTAGCGCACATGGAGTCGAGGGCGAAAGTGGAGGGCGTCGACTGGACAAGCTCAGCGACAGCCTGCGCGACGCGTCAGCGGAAGCTGAGGCGGCGCGCGGCGCGTGGCACGGGCCTCCTCGACGGCGGCGCGCTTCGAGGCGGAGGCGCCGAGGCCGCCGTCGCTGCTCGCGATCTCGTCCAGCAGGAGGTTCTTGGCCGTCGAGGACGGCAGCTCCGGAGGCGTGGCGACCTCCGCCGCGTGGCTGTGGTGGCGGGGCTTGAAGTAAGAGCTCTCGCCCGCATCTTCCGTGTCCGACGGCGCGTCCTCGCCAGTGGCGACCACGCGGAGCGGCAGAGCGCTGCTTCCGATGTCAGCAATGCCGAAGAACGGCGCGGCCGCGGCCGGCGATGGGCGGGAAGGCGGGAGACGCCCACCGCGTGCCGACGGCAAGGAACCTAGGGCCGCCGAGGAGCTTGGCGTCGGCGCCGTGAAGGAACGTGCGACGCAGCACCGTCTCATTGGAGGCCGAGCGGGCCCCGAGCGTGCGGGGCTGGCAGAGCACGGCGGACGCTGTGCAGGCGGTTAGGGAGGTCGCGGCCGCTTACGGCTGGGCAGCATCACTCACCGGAGGAGGGCGCCGCTAGGCCCGCGGCGGGCAGCGCGAAACTGACGAAGGCCGCCATCCTTGGGTATGGCAAACTGTGGGACGGGGGTACGCGTATACGGGGCAACGTCCGGTGAACGTTGGGCGAGCGCTGCGCGTACACTCGCTCCGACGCGCCCACTCGAGCAGCGATGAGTCGGGAGCTCGAGCAGCGCCGGCAGGCCGTCATCCAGCGGCACCGCGCAGTCCTCGAGCAGACGCGGGCGCTCCGGGCGGCTGGCATTCCTATGGGCACCGTGGATTTCGGCAACGGGACGGGTCGCGGCGGCGGAGGCCGCTCGCGGGCCGCGTTCGGCGCGGAGGAGCGCCTGGCGAAGCTGCGGCCGATTCCGCTGAGCGATCTGCGAGTGGACGCGGCGCCGCCGGGCGACCGCTACGTCCGCGGGGCGCTCATCGAGGAGCCAGTCACGATGAGGAACGTCATGAGCGTCTTCGAGTGCAGCGAGAGCGGCGAGGTCGTTCCCGTCGCGTTCGCCGGCGCTAGCCTCGAGGCGGCGCGCTCCCTGGGCGGCGGAGTGGACCCGGCTGCCGTCTTCTCCCGCGGAAAGGCGCTCTGCATCGCGCGGTGCGCTGCAATCCCACCGCGCCCGCCCTGCGCGCCGCGCCGACGCCGCGCGCGCCGCAGCCCCTTCCTCAAGACGGCGAGCGACGGGTCGCGGGCGCTGCGGGTCGACGTCGCCCAGGACATCGTCTTCCTCTCCAAGGCGGCGGCGGCCGCGGCGCCGGCGCCGGCCTCGAATTCGAAGCCGGCGGGCCCGAGCCGGGGGCGGGAGGAGCGGCGGGCCGCCCTGTCGCTGGAAGAGGCAGAGGCGGCCCTCGCAAAGGGCGCCCTGGGGCCCTCCCCGGAGACCGCCGAGGACGCCAACGCGCGGGGTACCGCCGCCCTCAAGGCCGGCAGGCGCGAGCCCCGCTGCGCTGCGTACCCCCGTCCCGCCACCTCGCGCCCACTGATTTCTCCCCCCCCCCTCCCCACCCTCTCAGATTCGCAGAGGCGGCGGCGCTTTACGGCGCGGCGGCGCGCCTCGCGCCGAAAGAGGCGAAGTACCCCTCCAACAGGCGCGCGCGCCCTACCCCCCCTGTCTTCCCCCTCCTAAATCGAGTACCCCCGCAGGGCCGCCGCGCTGCTTCAGCTATCGCTCTTCCGGGAGGCCCTCGCGTCCGCCCGGCAGGCCGCCCGGGTGCCGTACCCACCTCTCGCTTCCTCCCCCCCTGCTCAGAGCCCCGCAGCTCGACCGCGGCTGGGCCAAGCCCGTCATCCGCGCCGGTCCGCAGTACCCCTCCGCCCCTCATCCCCCCCCCCCTCCTCGGTCCCACTGCTGCCGCAGCCGAGGCGCTGGCCGGCCTCGATCGGTCCGCCTACCCCCCCCCCTTCACTCTTTTACCCTCCTAACCCCCCCCCCCACCCCCACCCCCTTCCCCCAGGCCGGACGAGGCGCTGGCGGAGTTCGAGCGGGCGCTGGCGCTGGAGGGGCCCAGGGCCTGCGAGGCCCGCCCCGCCCCGCCCCGCCCCGCCCCGCCCCGCCCGCCCCGCCCCGCCCCGCCCGCCCCGCCCCGCCCCGCCCCGCCCCGCCCCGCCCCGCCCCGCCCCGCCCCGCCCCGCCCCGCTTAAGACTCTAAGCTTAAGGCTAAGGCTAGAAGGGTCTCAAGCTTGCTAGCGGGGGCGCCCCGCCTCCCTCGAAGCCCTCGGCGTCTCACTCTCCTGATCATCAGACTCACCTGAGCCCTCCCCGCAGGACCCCGAGGCGGTGCGCGAGCGGGCGGCCAGCATGCGCGCCGCCGTCGCAGCCAAGGCGCGCCCCGCCCGTCCCTAACGAAAGCGATACTTAATCATAAGCGCTATCATTTACTAGGGCTTTCGTTATGGCTACTAGGATTTCGTTTCGCGACCCGTTCCGCGCCGGTTACAAGGCTAACTAAATGCAATAAGTGCCATTAGCTATAGCTAGCTATGGGGCCTCGGAGGCCGGCGCCTAACCCCACCCCTATGCATCCCTTCTTCCGGCCCCGGCGCACGCTAAGCCTAGCGCTCTTAGATGAATGGCTTCAAGCCCAGCGTACTCAGAGCTTTGCCCGAAAGAATCTACCGCTCGCTGATCGATCGTGACGGCGGGCGCGCATGCGCAGGGGCGGCGGCCCGGGGCGCACGAGGAGGCGAGCCTGGCGCGCATCGCGGAGGCCTCGCCACGCATCGACCCCGCCGACCCCGCCCTCCGAGAGCGCGCCCCGCCCGGCCCCGCCCGGCCCGCCTCTAGAAACGCGCCCCGCCCCACCCCGCCCCTAGGAGCGCGCCCCGCCCCGCCCCTATGAACCAGAAAAGCGCCCTGCCCCCCCCCCCCCCCCCCCCCCCCCCCCCCCCCCCCCCCCCCCCCGGCTCCTCCTCTCTCTAGAAACCAGAAACGCGCCCCGCCCTGCCCTCCGAGAGCGCGCCCCGCCCGGCCCCGCCCAGTCGGCCCCTAGTAGAAACCAGAAACGCGCCCGGCCCGAGGCCCCTCACGCTCGCGATCTTCTCGCAGGGCGATGGGGCGGATGACGGAGGCGCAGAAGAAGCTGATGGCCACCTTCGAGAGGCGCGCCCCGCCCCCACTCACTCGCCTGGGCCGACGGCCAGCTCGGCCCCGCTTAGCACCGCCTGCGTCGCCATAATAATCACCATCCGCTCCGCTCTGAATGGCCGACTGCCCCGCCCCACACCGCCCTCAATGGCCGCCCTCACCTACTCATAATCACAGCCCGATGGCCGGCGCGGCTCCGCTGTGCTCACCCTCGTCGCCGCGCGCAGGCACGCGCTCTCGGGAGCGTTGCAGGAGGCCCGCCTGGCGGCGAGCGGCCTCCAGGCGCGCCGCCGCCCCCGCCCCCGCCCCCGCCCACGCTCCCGCGGCCGCTCGCCCGCCCTCGCTTAGACTAGACTTGCCTTGGCTGGCTTAGACGGGCGGGCGGGGCGCGCAGGGGCGAAAGGCGAGCCGCAGGCGGGCGGCGGAGCTGCTGCGGGCGGCGGCGGAGGATGGCCTTGCCCAGGCCCAGGTGCGCCTGCGCCCGGCCCGGACGATCGATCTCCGCCGGTCTAGAACGGGACTAGAGCTTCTAGAAACTTCTTTAGGCTTCAAGAACGGGTCGAGAGCTTCTAGAAGCGTCTGAGTGCTTGAGCTTCAATAACGGGGCGAGAGCTTCTAGAAGCTTCTTACGGCTTCTGGCCCGCCCGGGCCGCCACCGGGCCGGCGCCTCCCTCGAGCTCGATCCTCCCCGGCCTGATCGCGGGACGCCTAGACCGACGGCCAGCGCGGCTCGGCCCAGCCCCGCTTGCGGCTCCTCCTTGCTAGAACGGGACGAGAGCTTCTAGAAGCTTCTTGAAGCCCGCCCCGCCCGCCCCGCCCCGCCCCGCCCCGTCGGCGCCTCCCTCGAGGCTAGGCCTCCGGCCCGGCCCGGCCTGATCGGGACGGCCGCGCCGCCGCCCAGTTCGAGTTGGGGGCGATGCTGCTGGAGCCTGGCCCCGGGGGCCCCGGGGACCTCCCCCTCGCCCCCGAGGAGGCCGTCGCCTGGCTCAAAGTGCGCGCCCGCCCATCCTCTGCATTCGCGCCCTTCGAGTTCGAATTCGATCGAATTGAACCCCCGCGATCGCGATCGTGACCAGAGAGCGGCGGAGCAGCCGGCGTGGATCGTAGAGGGGCACGTCCCCAACCCCGGCGTCGTCGAGTGCGTATATATGTATATATTAAAGTCGAGGATTAACAGAGATGTAGACCTAGATCTAGCCCAAGCTTAAGCTTAAATCCCTACATCTAGATTGATTAATCACAAGCCCGTCCCTTGACAACGAGTCCCCATACCTAGATTAATCGTCTCGATCTTGAGCTTTCGATCGGCTCCGGATCCGCTGATAATGAGGCGCCCCCGCAGCGCGTGCGTGGCACTGGCGGCCACCTACAGGGACGGCGTGGGCGTGCCGCGGGCGGACCGGGCGAAGGCGCTCGAGTGGTGCCGGCGGGGCGCCGAGGCGGGTCGGCGCCCCCCCCCCCCCCCCCCCCCCCACCCCCCCCCCTCCCGGCTCGGCTTCGCCCCGCCCCGGGATTGCTGATCGGGTCCGGTCTCGTCGGAAGGCACGCGGGACGGGTCGCAGGCGCGTGCGATGAACGGGATGGGCGAGGTGAGCCGGCCTGGCCCACCCCACCGCTCTAGATCTAGATCGCCGGACCGCGCCCCGGGCCCGGCCCGTCTCGGATCGCCCCTCGCAATCTTAATCGCCTTCTTGCTCGCGGTCGCCAGCTCCTCCGGAGGGACGACCTGGGCCAGCCGGCGGTGCGCTTTTCGCGACAGCCGCTTTCCGCGCTGCTCGCGCGCGCGCGCCGCTCTTCTCAAAATTAATCGCCGTCGCCGCCGCCGACGCCGCCGCCGGGTCGGGCCGGCCGCAGGACTTCGAGGGGGCCCGCGCCTGGCTCCAGCGCGCCGTCTCCGAGTTCGGCCTCTCCACCGCCCAGGTCCGACCGCGTCCGCTGCACCGCTAGCGTTCCAATGGAGAGCATAACATGAGAGCTCTTCGACGTCGCACGAGGATGCATATGTATGCGATCGAGCGAATAAGAAGCGAAAGGAGAAGGCGGCCGCGGGAAGCAGAATGGAGAGCCCCCGCACCTCTGAACCGGCCGCCGCCGCCCCGCTCGCGCGCAGTTCAACCTGGGCCTGATGCTCGAGCGGGGCGAGGGGGGGCCCGTGGACCTCGCCCGCGCCCGCGCGCTCTACGCCGCCGCCGCCGCCCAGGTCCGCATCTCCGATCATATGCATAGATCTAGAATTCGAGTCCGTTAGCAGCTTGAAATTAAAGAGGCGCGAGTATTATTTGTGACCAGGCTTCTGGCATCCGGCCCTAGATCGATCTGTCCCTCGCTTCGAATTTGCCCTACATCGAACTATATATGTTATTGCCCTGACTATGGGACTCGCCCAACATCGAAATCTGAATATGTTTTAATTCGCCGCGAGTCGCGCGCTTCAAAGGCTTAAAACCTTATAATTAAAACCTTGAAACGCGGCGGGAGCGCAGGGCTTCGCGACGGCCTCGCGGGCGCTGGCCGCCCTCTCATTGGACGCCGACTCCTCCTTCAAGGTACCCTCCCCCTTTCCTTCAAATTTCCTTCACTTTTCTCCCACGCCCCGGCCCGGTCTGCACTCTGACCTGCGCCTGCGCGCGCCGCGCTGCAGCACCTGGGGGCCGCGGCGGCCGCCGACCCGGCGGACGCCGTCGCCGCCTCCGCCCTCGCCATGGCGTACATGGCGCGTCCTCGTTAGGCATATAATAAAGACGGGAACCCGCCTTAGAGCAACTGATAATACGTACAACTTAGATCCAATCAAATCATATAGCGGATCCAGTCTTCGCGCTATTAATAAATTCGGGCTATTAATTCGCGCTATTAATAAATTCTCTGAGGCGCCGGCGGGTGCGCAGTACGGGAAGGACGGCGCGCCAAAGGACCCGAAGAAGGCCCTCGGTGCGCCCCCGCCCGCCCGCCCGCCCGCCCGCCCTATAGCTAGGCCTCCGACGACTTAAACTTCACGTTTGACGGGTCGGGGCGGGACGGGTCGCGCACCCACCCGCCCGCCCGCCCTCCGACTCCCGACTCCTCTGAAGCGGGCCGGGGCAGAGCTGCTGGAGGGGCTGGCGGCGCGGGGCGACGCCAACGCCTCCTACAACTGCGCAGTCCTCCTCTGGGGCGGCTCCGAGCCGGGGGTACGTAGACGTGCGCCCTGAAATAGTTAAACTTAACCGGCTATGGCTCGACGTCGACGCCGCCTCGATCTCTGGCTGATCATGAGATCTCTGTTTGAATTCGACGCTCCTGTTCTAAATCTAATCCGACTCTCTCTCCTCGCCTCTGATCGCACGTGCGCGCGCAGCTGCCGGAGGAGCGGCGGGTGGAGCGGGACGCGGGGCGGGCGTTCCGCTGGGCGAAGCACGCCGCCATCCGCGGTGCGCCGGGCCGCCGGCGGGCCCCGCCTTTTAAGCTTAAGCTTGCGCTTCTACCGATAGGGATTTAATCTTTGATTGGCTTGCAATCGCCGTTGTCGCTGCGTCTAAAGCTTCTCACCTTGAATCCCCGCGGCCGTCGGCGGCAGAGTACACGCCGGCGGGGGTCCTTGTCGCCCAGATGTACGCGGCCGGCTCTGGCACCGAGCGGGTGCGCCGGAATTTCGGAATTTCGGGTCGTGGCCCGGCCGGGCCGGGCCCGGCCCGCTCGAGCTCCGCCCTCGCACTCGCCCTCGCCCTCGCCCTGCCACCTCGCCCTCGCCCTCGCCCTGCCCCCTCGCCCTGCCCGCTCATAGACCTGGCGCACTCCGCCACACGCATAACCTAGTGCGCACTCCGCTCCGCATCCCCCTCAAAGACCTGGCGCACTAGTATTTCGCCATATATACGCGTGCCCCCGGGGCCTGGCCTCTAGTGTGCCCCCTGCCTCTCTAGTGTGCCCCCTGGCCACACGCGTGCCCCCTGGACGCCGATTCCTCCTTCGCTTCCATTAATGCTTCAATTAAGCGTTCGCATCAATTGAAGCGAACGCTTGCAATTGCGATTGGGTGCGCAGGACGAGGAGGCGGCGCGGCGCTGGGCGCGCTGGGCGGCGCGCAAGGCCGAGCGGGAGCCCGCCCTGGTGCGTATGCGCCCCCCGCGCCCGGTCTAGTCGAAGGGCCGTCGATCGCTCCGGTCCTGGTCCCGTCTTCTTTGCACTAGCCAAGCTTAAGCGGACTGCTAATTCGCACGGGCCGCGCTGACGACTGCCCCCGGCCGCGGCGCACGCGCAGGCGTCGCTGAGGGAGGAGCTCGCGCAGCGCGCCACACTCTTCGAGGCCCGCCTTCTTTACTAGAAGCTTCTAATGAGATTTAAGACTCTGACTCTCTAGATCTCTGAAGACGGGATCTGATCTTTGGATCTAACATGCATCTTCCGCGCCGGCGCCGGCGTAGGCGCAGCAGGGGCTGGGGGGCGGCGCTGGGGACGCGGCGGGCGGCCTCGCGAGCCGCCTGGAGCGGGTGGTCCGCCCCGACCTGTACCCCTTCTCCTCCCTCATATCGTTTCTTCTCCGCTGATTAACGTTTAATTCGCCGTCCGATCGGCGTCGACAGGTGCTGGGGATCGCGAGCTCGAGCGGCGGCGCGCCCGTCGGGCCCCCTCCAGAGCCACCATCGGTGCGAGCTCCAAAATCCGCTCGGGGCTTTAGATTTACATCTGATCGCTTCTATTCAATTTTGTGGGTGCCGTTCCATGCTTTCAAATTCAGGCCAGTAGATGTTCTTTTCAAATACCGATCTGACCGGGCCGGGCCGGCCCGCGGGCCGCGCCGGGTTCCCCGATCGCAGCTGCCGCACACGCTGAAGCTGGACGATCACTTCAACTGCGGCGAGCTCCGCCGCCTCGCCGACGCCGGCAGCGCCGTGCGGCCCGGCCCGCCCCGCCCCGCCCCGCGGAAAGGCTTTTTTAAAAACGTGGCCGGTGCCAAATTCAAATTTAAAACGTGGCTCGGCGCACGCGCGCGCAGGTGGCGGCGCGGCTTTTGGTCTGCCGGCGCCACTGGGACGCCGGGTTCGCCCTCTGGCACGCCGGCCGCATTGCCGAGGCGGTGCGCTGGATTGGAAGCTGGATCGGAGCTGCAGCTGTGCAGGAGGGACTACCCTCGCTGATAGCAATTGCCGCGGCCGGGGCCGGCAGGTGCCGCACATGGCGTACGCGGTGAAGCGCGAGAGCTGCGTGGCCGTCGTCCCCCAGCCCCTCGAGGGGCGCCTCCTCGTCCGCCCGCCCGCCCCCTTTCTTGATATCGATAAATATATCCACTTGAACGTTATAATTAGAAGGTGAGAAATCACGGTTTAGAAGTGGTTGAAATCACGGTTTAGAAGTGCGAAGACCCGGATCGATTCCCAAGAGGAAGGTTTCGAAGACCGGTGCCTCGCCGGGCGGCGACGCCCCTGCCGTCGACCCCACTAAAGTGGCAACGTGACCGCCTGCACTGCGATGGCGCAGCCAGGGGGGGTGTCCCAGGGGTCCATAAAGACACCCCCGTAAGACACCGGACTGGACTACGCCCCTCGGTCGCTGAGATAGAGGGGCAAGTGTCAGTAGAATAGACGCCGATGGCGTCCCCTCCGGAACGTTATAATTAGCTTCTCCTCGTCGTTATAATACGTTATAATAACTTGAGGGGCGCCTCCCGGTCCGCCCGCCCGCCCCCTCCCGCCCGCCCGCCCGCCCCGCCCCCTTAAGCTCTCTTGATATGCATCCACTTGAACGTTGACTTCCGCCCGCCCCCTGCCGCCCGCACTGATTTATATATTCACTCAACCTTCTCGTGATCATGATCGATTCTCGCTTCTGTTGTTTGCGCAGTCGGAGGTGCGCGCCTTCGCGAGGGGGAACCCGAACGACCCCGACGCCGTAGCCCTCCTCTGCTGCCTCGTGCGCCCCGCCCTCGAGCTCAGGTCTATTATAAGCAATAAGCGCACAATAAGCAAGCACATATTGTTGGAGGTACACTAGTAGCGCAATAACAATAAGCATCCAAACACTAGTATTGTTGGAGGGGGCCGGGCGGGCGGCCCTCCTCTGCTGCCTAGTGCGCATGCGCCCCGCGGCCGGCCGCCCCGCTTCGATCTATAAGACCCGCAATAAGCACACATGCTTTATTATAGATTAGATATAGTCACGCATTATAAGACCCGCAATAATTAGATATAGGCACGCACCAAGCTTTATTACAATGCCGACGCCGTTGCCCTCTTCTGCTGCCTCGTGCGACCCGCCCTCGCCCTCCGGTCTACAGTTAGACGCACAACAAGCCGCGCGCCGAGGGGCGCCTCGTGATCGGCTGCCTCGTACGCCCCGCTTTGATCTATATTTAGATGCGCAATGCATTTTTTCCTTCCGGATGGCGCCCGCGCCCGTGCACGTGGGCAGCCACCTGGTCATCTCGCTCCGATCGGCGCCTCGAGACGGCTCACGGCGCGCGGCCGCGTGCGCAGGACCCGCGTAGCCGGAGCGCGCCGCTGGTGGCGGCGCAGGCGCGGCGCGCCCTCGCCCTCGCCCCGACGACTGGGCCCTCCACTCGTTCGTCCGGGCCCCGCGCCCCCGCCCGCCCCGCCCCGCCCCGCCCGCTCCGCCCCGCCCCGCCCCGCCCCGAGAGAATTTTGAGAGAGGCGCCCGGCGCGGGGCCGCGGTCGCGGCTGACCGCCCGCCCGCCCTCCGGATCCGCGGCGCGCGCAGGCTGGCGGCGAGCTTGGTGGTCTTCGCTCAGGTCCGCGCCCGCTCGATCGCGAGCTCTCCAGGGCGGCTGCGCTCGGCTCCTCGTCTTTCTAAGGCTCCGTCTCGCTTTAGATCTAGATCTCTGCTGCTTTCCTCTTATGACAGAAGGCGCCAGCGCCCGCGCCTGACAGCAGGGCCGCGCAGGACTTCGGGGAGGCGGCGCGGCTCCTGCGGCGGGCCCTGGCGCTCCTCGGCGGCCCCGGGGCCCCCGAGGCCGACGCCGACGCCCCGCACCGCCCGCCCCTCCTCTTCTTCCTCGGCTCCGCGTGCGCGCGCGCCACAAATAACTATAACTTGACCTGTATGATTATAAGAGGCTAGCGAAGAAGAGCTAAGCGGCCTTGAAGAAGAACTAAGCCTGTCCTGACGTAAACGAAAGGTTTCGCCGACGAGATACATGAGTTCGAATCACGCGTGTTTCGCGATCGCAGGGAGTCGCGGGTGCCGGGGCGGCGGGCCGAGGGCATCGCCGCCCTCGAGTCGTACGTCGCCGTTGCCTCCCCCGACGACCGGTGCGCCCTTATAATTGATTGTAAGCTAAAGAAAGCTTGAGGGTCAGTGACGCTCTAAAGAAAGCCTCAGTTCGAGAAATCAGAGGGCTAGGGAATTTATAATATATAACGTTAACATGAATTCCTTGGCGCAGGGAGTTTGCGGAGGGGCACTTCCAGCTCGCGTACCACTGCATGCAGGAGGCGAGATCTAGATGCCGCCTCCGATGCCGCTTCTTCTTCTTATTTCGAGGGTCGGCATCGCTGATCCGCTGTTGAACGTTGACAGGGGCGCCCCGCGGACGCCGTCCGTTGGTACGAGAAGGGGCTGGTGAGCCCCGCCCTCGACACTGACTTCCTTATATACATAATTTGTTATCCTATGCAACCTTCCCTTATGATAACTTATATAATGGAGCTGGTGAGCCCGGGCATGGCCCCGGGCATAATCCTTGAGCTTTGCGGCTGGCGTATACAATCGCCTTCAGCTTTGTCCTCGGCGGTCCCAATCGCGATCGCCTTGAGCCTTAATTTTATGCCCGCCCGTCCTGGGACTATGTCTAGACCAGGCCCAGGCCCTTATGTTATGTGATTAATAAGCTCTTATAATTCAATTATGCCCGGCCGGCCCGCCTGATATTCAGCTTATGTTATGTGACTCTCGCAGGAAGCGGAGCGGGGCGTGCTGCCCGTCTTCTCCGCGGCCGGCCTCTGCGACTTGCGCTTCAAGGCGACCCTCCAGGGCGCCCTCGCCGGCCTCCGCGCCCAGGCGAGCGCGGGCGCGGGCGGACGCCGCAGCGCGGCCACCCCCGGCGCCGGCGCCGGCGGTGGCGCCGCAGCCGGCGGTGCACGTGGCGCCGCGGGCCAGGATGAGGACGAGGGGAGCTGCGCTGCGTGCGGCGTCGACGGCTGTTCGCTCCGCTGCGGCCGCTGCCGGTGCGCGCTCGCTTAATCTTGGCCATGGGTCTGATTGTTATTAATATTGCGTGCGACAACTTTCGATTCAGATCGGAGTTCTACTGTTCGCCGGAGTGCCAGCGCGCGCACTGGCGGGAGCACAAGGCGGCTTGCCGCCCCGCTGCTTGAGATTGCTTGGAAATCGAGATCTCTAGGAGCAACGTTAACTCTAGATCTGAGAGGATATCGATATCAATATCCTCGATCCCTAAGTCATCTATTTCAATTGCCTTTCCGTACACTCTATTTTCCGGTGACCTCGATCGATATCCTTTGATCATGATCATGAACTCAGAAATTTGAAGGACGTCTATTTTTATTCAAGGCCGCCGCGGGGCGCCCGCCGGACCGGTTTCGATCCGGGGGCTGCACCGGGGGCCGTGCCGACGAGGAGAGGGGCTGCGGGGCGGCTGTCGGCAGAGCGCTGCGGCTGGAGGCGGCGGGCGGAGGTGGGGTGGGGTGGGGTGGGGGTGGGGTGGGGGGGGATGGGGGAGGGAGGGGGGATGGGGGAGGGGGGGAGGGGTAGTTATAGATCTAGATATAGATCTGCGACCGCCAGCTCCGAGGCTCGAGTCGAGGGCTGTACAGGCACATGTGCTTCTATCGCGGGTGGACTGTTCACGACCGTTCAAGCCATCAACATTCTTCTTCCCCTCTGCACAGCTCGGCACTGCGCGGCATTGTCTCAACTTGAGGCCCGGGCCCCGCCCGGCCGGGGCGGCGGGGCCCGCCGGGCCGGTGCCACGGTGCCACCGTGCCGGGCCCCTACCGGTACCAGTACTACGTGCACGTGACGGTAGTACTGCCGGCGCCAGCGCGCGGCGCCAGCGGTGTGAAACTTACTAAGTAATATTATGATAATAATATAATGATATGCAGTATTATATATGCACGTAACGCGGCACCTCTGCCTCCTCCCTCCTTACAACTTGCTGTCACGGGGCCTCTTCACTTGCCTGTTCCCCGGCAGGTCCCTGGTCATCTTGCAGCTCCATACCCCTTCTTACCTCTTCCCCTTGCTCCTCCACTTCCGCCCCTGCGAGGCC
Source organism: Cyanophora paradoxa (assembly GCA_004431415.1). Classification (NCBI taxonomy): domain Eukaryota; class Glaucocystophyceae; order Cyanophorales; family Cyanophoraceae; genus Cyanophora; species Cyanophora paradoxa. The sequence continues at coordinate 33,773 of QPMI01000489.1, read as the reverse complement.
CTCTTTCTGACGTCCTCCTGGTTCAGCCCCCTCTTCAGCCCATCCTTCTTGCCCCCGCTTCTGCAACTGTGACGCTGGGCGGCACTATCTTTTTGCATGCCCCTCCCGCCTCTACGTCCCTGGTCTCTTTGCGTCTGCATCCACTTTCCCGGATCCGCTTGCAGGCCCCCTCGCCTCCAGAGCTCGCCATCACTTCGGCCTCCCTCGCCTCCGCTCTCGATTCTCCATACCCTTCGAATAGCCGCCTTCTCTCTCCTCCTCCGCCCTCCCTCCCCCCCTCGAGCTCCGGGTCCTCGGCCTCTGCCCCGCTTCCGAGTGTTGGCGAGACTGTCCTCTTTTCGGTCTCCCCGTCATTCCGGCTCCCTGCTCCCCCTTCGGCGCCTCGGGTCCCATCTGCGGGTCCTATCCCGCTTCCTGGCGCTCGTGAGATTCGCCGCCGGCGCCCTCGTCGGGCCCTTGCGCCCTCGAGCTCGTCTCTCTCTGCGCTGCCCATGGCCATGACCTCCGTGTCATCTGATCCGGCGCCACCCGACCTTTCTCCTGCTTCGCTGCCCTCTCTTCGGCGCCGGCAGCGATCCCCGTCACCTGCTCGCGGCCCTTCCCCTACCTCCGACCCTTCCTCGGCCCCCTCCTCGCCTCTTCCGTCTCGTCGGCCCCCGCCGCGTTCCCGTCGGCGGATCTCTCGATCGACCCTGGACTCTCCGCCTGCCACTGTCTGCGGGGTACCTCCGCCGCCGTGTTCGGCGCCGGCTGTCAGTACTTTGCTCGGTAGCTCCCCCGTCGTGGCTCCTCGGGGCCTCTTCGTCGTCGTCGTTCGCTGGGTTCCGGCTCCGGGTCAGATTTCTCGCCGGGCTTACCTTCTCCTGGCTATGCTCCTGGGCCCTCAGCTCCGGGACCGGCTTCCCCGATCTCCTCCCGGACTCGTGGTCGTACCCGTCGCCGGCTTGCCGAGCCTACGGCTCCTTCTACTTCCCCCCGGCGGTTTGCCGGGCCGGACCCTCCGGCCTTTGTTCTTGATACCGGACTGCCGCCTTTGCCTTCGTCTTCTGCTTCGCTGGTCGCGATCGTATCCCGCCGGCGCCGGCGTACTTCTTCGTCTTCTAGTTTAGTTCGGTCTGGTTCGGATTCTGATCGTAGTGTTGATGCTAGAGTTAGTTTCAATACTAGCTATAGTCCTCGTGCTCGACCTGTTGTTCGCCGTCGTTTGCAGTTCGATTGCCCGCCTCGAGCCCGGCCGGCTTTAGTGATTCCTTTGACTGTCCTTTTGCCTGCTCTTGATCCGCCTGCTCCGCCTCCTGTGTCCTCCTCGACCTCGTGCCGTAGCTCTGCCCTTTCGCATCGTCCTGCTTCGCCTCCGCCTCCATGTCGTCTTGTTGTTCCTCTTACTTGTCTTCTTCCTGTTATTTATCTTTCTCAATTTTGTCCCCCGCTTCTTAGTGATGTAATTCCTTCTGATATTGATGGTATCTCTAGCTCTGGCTCTTCTTCGTGTCAGTTATCCTCTGTCCCTAGATCTGCTCGATTTATCGTCTCTTCTCGCTATCGATCTGTCTCGAGCTCTGTGTCTTTCCTTTTTTATTGTCGATTTTGGCTCTTTGTCTTATCTTTCTTCGTGCTCTTGTCTTAGTTTTTTTGCTTTTTTGTCTTTATGCCCCCTGGGCAGCCCCCGCAGTGCTGGTGTCTAGAGACTGTGGCCGGTAATTCACCAAAAAAAAAACCGCGGCACTAATTATAACGCCGCCAGCTGGCGCCGCCGCGGCCCGCCGGCCGCCGCCGCGTTATGCTGGTAAACGGTTGCGATCAAGATTTCGCTTACCAAAAAAAGATCTCTATATACTATATAGCTGCAATATTTTCCATACATAAATCATTGAAATCTAACGACTAACCGCAGGACTTGCGCGCAGGCTCGCGGCGGCCACTGCAGCTGCAGTTCCAGTTCCGCAGCGCCCGTCCCCCCGCGCCCCTTGTCCCCGTGCGCGCGCTCCACGCCCGCACGCCGTCCCCCGATGTGTGCGCTCCCCGCGCCGCGCTCCCTCCGCGGCCCCCGCGCCCCGGCTCTGATGCCCCCCGCGGGCCCCACCGGTCCGCCGCGCCCCTTGCCCATCCTCAAGCCCCCCCGCCGCGCTCCTCGCCTTCCCCCCCCGCCCTCGGTGCGCGCCCGGCGACCTTCAAAATCCAATCCATCAATCGATGCGCTTCCGGCTCTATAGCTAGATCTGCTCGCTTTTGTGGATACCCATGATATTTACCGGCCATGCATGTGGCGAGTAGTGGTGCTTTTCGAATCTGACCGGGCCGCGGCCGGGCCGGCACCCGCGCCGGGCGATCGCAGCTGCCGCACACGCTGAAGCTGGACGACCACTTCGACTGCGGCGAGCTGCGCCGCCTCGCCGACGCCGGCAGCGCCGTGCGGCCCGGCCCGCCCCTAAATATGATGCTTATGCTTGCATGCGCAGCCATAATACGATGCTTATAATTATTATGCTTGCAGCTATATATAGTACGATAGGCTCTCTAAATACAAAGCCTGCGCCGCGCGACCCGCCCCGCGAGCCATGCAGATGGCTAGCGCACATAGGCAGCCCCTTTGGTGCTGCAGCTGGTGCCCAGTGACTGTGGCTAGCGCTGGTGCCGACACGCGGCTCGGCGCACGCGCGCGCAGGTGGCGGCGCGGCTGCAGGTCTGCCGGCGCCACTGGGACGCCGGGTTCGCCCTCTGGCACGCCGGCCGCATCGCCGAGGCGGTGCGCTGGGTTAATGTTGGGAGCTGGATCAGAGCTGCAGCAGCTGTGCAGGAGACCTAGGCTTAGGCCTAGGGGCCACCCTCGCTGATTGTGATCGCGATTGCCGGGCCGGCAGGTGCCGCACATGGCGTGCGAATTAAAACCTGCGCCGAGCGGCCCGCCCCGCCCCTTAATATGATGCTTATAGTTAAAGCTATGCTATGATAGGCTATGCAGCTGCGCATGCGCAGGAGATACTCTAAATTAAACCTCGCTGATAGCGATACTGATTGCCGGGCCGGCAGGTGCCGCACATGGCGTACGCGGTGAAGCGCGAGAGCTGCGTGGCCGTCGTCCCCCAGCCCCTCGAGGGGCGCCTCCTCGTCCGCCCGCGGCCGCCCCCTAAAGTTAATTAGAGAGAAGGAAGTTAAATTAGCGCTCCTACCTAAGGCTCCTACCTGGTCCGCGAGTATTATTTATGTATCGAGGGCCGCCTCCTCGTCCGCCCGCCCGCCCCCTTTCTTGATATCGATAAATATATCCACTTGAACGTTATAATTAGCTTCTCCTCGTCGTTATAATACGTTATAATAACTTGAGGGGCGCCTCCTGGTCCGCCCGCCCGCCCCCTCCCGCCCGCCCGCCCGCCCCGCCCCCTTAAGCTCTCTTGATATGCGTCCACTTGAACGTTGACTTACGCCCGCCCCCTATCGCCCGCCCGCCCGCCCGCCCCGCCCCCTTAAGCTCTCTTGATATGCGTCCACTTGAACGTTGACTTCCGCCCGCCCCCTATCGCCCGCCCGCCCGCCCGCCCCGCCCCCTTAAGCTCTCTTGATATGCATCCACTTGAACGTTGACTTCCGCCCGCCCCCGCCCCCCCCGCCCCCCCCCTATTCACTCAACCTTCTCGTGATCATGATCGATTCTCGCTTCTGTTGTTCGCGCAGTCGGAGGTGCGCGGCTTCGCGAGGGAGAACCCGAACGACCCCGACGCCGTCGCTCTCCTCTGCTGCCTCGTGCGCCCCGGCCCCGCCCTCCGGTCTATAATTAGACGCACAACCTCGTGGTCGGCTGCCTCGTACGCCCCGCTTCGATCTATATTTAGATGCACAATGCATTTTTTCCTTCCGGAAAGCGCCCGCGCCCGTGCACGTCGGCAGCCACCTGGTCATCTCGCTCCGATCGGCGCCTCGAGACGGCTCACGGCGCGCGGCCGCGTGCGCAGGACCCGCGGAGCCGGAGCGCGCCGCTGGTGGCGGCGCAGGCGCGGCGCGCCCTCGCCCTCGCCCCCGACGACTGGGCCCTCCACTCGTCCGTCCGGGCCCCGAGCCCCGCCCCGCCCGCGGCCCCGCCCCGCCCCGCCCGCCCCGCCCCGCCCCGCCCCGAGAGAATTTTGAGAGAGGCGCCCGGCGCGGGGCCGCGGTCGCGGCTGACCGCCCGCCCGCCCTCCGGATCCGCGGCGCGCGCAGGCTGGCGGCGAGCCTGGTGGTCTTCGCTCAGGTCCGTGCCCGCTCGATCGCTCGCGAGCTCTCCAGGGCAGCCGCGTCTCGCTCTAAATCTCTAGATCTGCTGCCTTCCTCGTATGAAATGATGTTTTACTTAAAGAGACGACGTCATCGAAATCGACGATGCTTTCAATAAGAAGGGGCCAGCGCCCGCGCCTGACAGCAGGGCCGCGCAGGACTTTGCGGAGGCGGCGCGGCTCCTGCGGCGCGCCCTCGCGCTCCTCGGCGGCCCCGGGGCCCCCGAGGCCGACGCCCCCCACCGCCCGCCCCTCCTCTTCTTCCTCGGCTCCGCGTGCGCCCCACAAATATTAATGACCACAACTTTATAGCTGCAAATTAGCTGCGTGTACAATATCCCCCTAGGTCCCAATCAGGCAATACCTTGACCTGTGAGATTATAATAAGCTAGCGAAGAAGAGCTAAGCGGCCTTGAAGAAGAACTAAGCCCGTGCCCAACTTGAACGAGATACACGAGTTCTAATCACGCGTGTTTCGCGATCGCAGGGAGTCGCGGGTGCCGGGGCGGCGGGCCGAGGGCATCGCCGCCCTCGAGTCGTACGTCGCCGTCGCCTCCCCCGACGACCGGTGCGCCCTTATATTTGATTGTAAGCTAAAGAAAGCTTGAGGGTCATTGACGCTCTAAAGAAAGCCTCAGTTCGAGAAATCAGAGGGCTAGGGAATTTATAATATATAACGTTAACATGAATTCCTTGGCGCAGGGAGTTTGCGGAGGGGCACTTCCAGCTCGCGTACCACTGCATGCAGGAGGCGAGATCTAGATGCCGCCTCCGATGCCGCTTCTTCTTCTTATTTCGAGGGTCGGCATCGCTGATCCGCTGTTGAACGTTGACAGGGGCGCCCCGCGGACGCCGTCCGTTGGTACGAGAAGGGGCTGGTGAGCCCCGCCCTCGACACTGACTTCCTTATATACATAATTTGTTATCCTATGCAACCTTCCCTTATGATAACTTATATAATGGAGCTGGTGAGCCCGGGCATGGCCCCCGGGCATAATCCTTGAGCTTTGCGGCTGGCGTATACAATCGCCTTCAGCTTTGTCCTCGGCGGTCCCAATCGCGATCGCCTTGAGCCTTAATTTTATGCCCGCCCGTCCTGGGACTATGTCTAGACCAGGCCCAGGCCCTTATGTTATGTGATTAATAAGCTCTTATAATTCAATTATGCCCGGCCGGCCCGCCTGATATTCAGCTTATGTTATGTGACTCTCGCAGGAAGCGGAGCGGGGCGTGCTGCCCGTCTTCTCCGCGGCCGGCCTCTGCGACTTGCGCTTCAAGGCGACCCTCCAGGGCGCCCTCGCCGGCCTCCGCGCCCAGGCGAGCGCGGGCGCGGGCGGACGCCGCAGCGCGGCCACCCCCGGCGCCGGCGCCGGCGGTGGCGCCGCAGCCGGCGGTGCACGTGGCGCCGCGGGCCAGGATGAGGACGAGGGGAGCTGCGCTGCGTGCGGCGTCGACGGCTGTTCGCTCCGCTGCGGCCGCTGCCGGTGCGCGCTCGCTTAATCTTGGCCATGGGTCTGATTGTTATTAATATTGCGTGCGACAACTTTCGATTCAGATCGGAGTTCTACTGTTCGCCGGAGTGCCAGCGCGCGCACTGGCGGGAGCACAAGGCGGCTTGCCGCCCCCGCTGCTTGAGATTGCTTGGAAATCGAGATCTCTAGGAGCAACGTTAACTCTAGATCTGAGAGGATATCGATATCAATATCCTCGATCCCTAAGTCATCTATTTCAATTGCCTTTCCGTACACTCTATTTTCCGGTGACCTCGATCGATATCCTTCGTTTCGCCTCTCCTACTGTTCTACCGCCTTTGCCTCCTGCGACTACGTCTTCTAGTTCTGCTGTTAGCTCTGTCTTGTCGTCTTCGTCTAGATCTTCGTCTTCGACTGTAGTTCCTCGTGCTCGTTCTCCTTATTTGCTGCGTCCCCGTGCTCCTCGTCGTTCTAGTGTGACTAGTACTTCTGCATCGACGCCCTTGAGCTCTTCTACTCCTTCTCCTCGTGCTCGTTCTCCTTATCTTTTGCGTTCTTCTGATCGTGTCCCTTCTCGTGATCCCTCTTGATTCTGTATATATTTTGTGCTAGTTTACTGTATCTTTGATTTGTGATTGCTTTGTTGTCTTTAATATCACTACCTACGGGGGGTTCGCCCCACCGTAGTCTCTCAAAAAAAAAAGATATCCTTTGATCATGATCATGAACTCAGAAATTTGAAGGACGTCTATTTTTATTCAAGGCCGCCGCGGGGCGCCCGCCGGACCGGTTTCGATCCGGGGGCTGCACCGGGGGCCGTGCCGACGAGGAGAGGGGCTGCGGGGCGGCTGTCGGCAGAGCGCTGCGGCTGGAGGCGGCGGGCGGAGGTGGGTGGGGTGGGGTGGGGGTGGGGTGGGGGGGGGATGGGGAGGGAGGGGGATGGGGAGGGGGGGAGGGGTAGTTATAGATCTAGATATAGATCTGCGACCGCCAGCTCCGAGGCTCGAGTCGAGGGCTGTACAGGCACATGTGCTTCTATCGCGGGTGGACTGTTCACGACCGTTCAAGCCATCAACATTCTTCTTCCCCTCTGCACAGCTCGGCACTGCGCGGCATTGTCTCAACTTGAGGCCCGGGCCCCGCCCGGCCGGGCGGCGGGGCCCGCCGGGCCGGTGCCACGGTGCCACCGTGCCGGGCCCCTACCGGTACCAGTACTACGTGCACGTGACGGTAGTACTGCCGGCGCCAGCGCGCGGCGCCAGCGGTGTGAAACTTACTAAGTAATATTATGATAATAATATAATGATATGCAGTATTATATATGCACGTAACGCGGCACCTCTGCCTCCTCCCTCCTTACAACTTGCTGTCACGGGGCCTCTTCACTTGCCTGTTCCCCGGCAGGTCCCTGGTCATCTTGCAGCTCCATACCCCTTCTTACCTCTTCCCCTTGCTCCTCCACTTCCGCCCCTGCGAGGCCCTCTTTCTGACGTCCTCCTGGTTCAGCCCCCTCTTCAGCCCATCCTTCTTGCCCCCGCTTCTGCAACTGTGACGCTGGGCGGCACTATCTTTTTGCATGCCCCTCCCGCCTCTACGTCCCTGGTCTCTTTGCGTCTGCATCCACTTTCCCGGATCCGCTTGCAGGCCCCTCGCCTCCAGAGCTCGCCATCACTTCGGCCTCCCTCGCCTCCGCTCTCGATTCTCCATACCCTTCGAATAGCCGCCTTCTCTCTCCTCCTCCGCCCTCCCTCCCCCCCTCGAGCTCCGGGTCCTCGGCCTCTGCCCCGCTTCCGAGTGTTGGCGAGACTGTCCTCTTTTCGGTCTCCCCGTCATTCCGGCTCCCTGCTCCCCCTTCGGCGCCTCGGGTCCCATCTGCGGGTCCTATCCCGCTTCCTGGCGCTCGTGAGATTCGCCGCCGGCGCCCTCGTCGGGCCCTTGCGCCCTCGAGCTCGTCTCTCTCTGCGCCGCCCATGGCCATGACCTCCGTGTCATCTGATCCGGCGCCACCCGACCTTTCTCCTGCTTCGCTGCCCTCTCTTCGGCGCCGGCAGCGATCCCCGTCACCTGCTCGCGGCCCTTCCCCTACCTCCGACCCTTCCTCGGCCCCCTCCTCGCCTCTTCCGTCTCGTCGGCCCCCGCCGCGTTCCCGTCGGCGGATCTCTCGATCGACCCTGGACTCTCCGCCTGCCACTGTCTGCGGGGTACCTCCGCCGCCGTGTTCGGCGCCGGCTGTCAGTACTTTGCTCGGTAGCTCCCCCGTCGTGGCTCCTCGGGGGCCTCTTCGTCGTCGTCGTTCGCTGGGTTCCGGCTCCGGGTCAGATTTCTCGCCGGGCTTACCTTCTCCTGGCTATGCTCCTGGGCCCTCAGCTCCGGGACCGGCTTCCCCGATCTCCTCCCGGACTCGTGGTCGTACCCGTCGCCGGCTTGCCGAGCCTACGGCTCCTTCTACTTCCCCCCGGCGGTTTGCCGGGCCGGACCCTCCGGCCTTTGTTCTTGATACCGGACTGCCGCCTTTGCCTTCGTCTTCTGCTTCGCTGGTCGCGATCGTATCCCGCCGGCGCCGGCGTACTTCTTCGTCTTCTAGTTTAGTTCGGTCTGGTTCGGATTCTGATCGTAGTGTTGATGCTAGAGTTAGTTTCGATACTAGCTATAGTCCTCGTGCTCGACCTGTTGTTCGCCGTCGTTTGCAGTTCGATTGCCCGCCTCGAGCCCGGCCGGCTTTAGTGATTCCTTTGACTGTCCTTTTGCCTGCTCTTGATCCGCCTGCTCCGCCTCCTGTGTCCTCCTCGACCTCGTGCCGTAGCTCTGCCCTTTCGCATCGTCCTGCTTCGCCTCCGCCTCCATGTCGTCTTGTTGTTCCTCTTACTTGTCTTCTTCCTGTTATTTATCTTTCTCAATTTTGTCCCCCGCTTCTTAGTGATGTAATTCCTTCTGATATTGATGGTATCTCTAGCTCTGGCTCTTCTTCGTGTCAGTTATCCTCTGTCCCTAGATCTGCTCGATTTATCGTCTCTTCTCGCTATCGATCTGTCTCGAGCTCTGTGTCTTTCCTTTTTTATTGTCGATTTTGGCTCTTTGTCTTATCTTTCTTCGTGCTCTTGTCTTAGTTTTTTTGCTTTTTTGTCTTTATGCCCCCTGGGCAGCCCCCGCAGTGCTGGTGTCTAGAGACTGTGGCCGGTAATTCACCAAAAAAAAAACCGCGGCACTAATTATAACGCCGCCAGCTGGCGCCGCCGCGGCCCGCCGGCCGCCGCCGCGTTATGCTGGTAAACGGTTGCGATCAAGATTTCGCTTACCAAAAAAAAGATCTCTATATACTATATAGCTGCATGCGCAATTTTCCATACATAAATCATTGAAATCTAACGACTAACCGCAGGACTTGCGCGCAGGCTCGCGGCGGCCACTGCAGCTGCAGTTCCAGTTCCGCAGCGCCCGTCCCCCCGCGCCCCTTGTCCCCGTGCGCGCGCTCCACGCCCGCACGCCGTCCCCCGATGTGTGCGCTCCCCGCGCCGCGCTCCCTCCGCGGCCCCCCGCGCCCCGGCTCTGATGCCCCCCGCGGGCCCCACCGGTCCGCCGCGCCCCTTGCCCACGGCTCACGGCGCGCGGCCGCGTGCGCAGGACCCGCGGAGCCGGAGCGCGCCGCTGGTGGCGGCGCAGGCGCGGCGCGCCCTCGCCCTCGCCCCGACGACTGGGCCCTCCACTCGTCCGTCCGGGCCCCGAGCCCCCGCCCCGCCCCGCGGCCCCCGCCCCGCCCCGCCCCGCCCCGCCCGCCCCGCCCCGAGAGAATTTTGAGAGAGGCGCCCGGCGCGGGGCCGCGGTCGCGGCTGACCGCCCGCCCGCCCTCCGGATCCGCGGCGCGCGCAGGCTGGCGGCGAGCCTGGTGGTCTTCGCTCAGGTCCGTGCCCGCTCGATCGCTCGCGAGCTCTCCAGGGCAGCCGCGTCTCGCTCTAAATCTCTAGATCTGCTGCCTTCCTCGTATGAAATGATGTTTTACTTAAAGAGACGACGTCATCGAAATCGACGATGCTTTCAATAAGAAGGGGCCAGCGCCCGCGCCTGACAGCAGGGCCGCGCAGGACTTTGCGGAGGCGGCGCGGCTCCTGCGGCGCGCCCTCGCGCTCCTCGGCGGCCCGGGGCCCCGAGGCCGACGCCCCCCACCGCCCGCCCCTCCTCTTCTTCCTCGGCTCCGCGTGCGCCCCACAAATATTAATGACCACAACTTTATAGCTGCAAATTAGCTGCGTGTACAATATCCCCCTAGGTCCCAATCAGGCAATACCTTGACCTGTGAGATTATAATAAGCTAGCGAAGAAGAGCTAAGCGGCCTTGAAGAAGAACTAAGCCCGTGCCCAACTTGAACGAGATACACGAGTTCTAATCACGCGTGTTTCGCGATCGCAGGGAGTCGCGGGTGCCGGGGCGGCGGGCCGAGGGCATCGCCGCCCTCGAGTCGTACGTCGCCGTCGCCTCCCCCGACGACCGGTGCGCCCTTATATTTGATTGTAAGCTAAAGAAAGCTTGAGGGTCATTGACGCTCTAAAGAAAGCCTCAGTTCGAGAAATCAGAGGGCTAGGGAATTTATAATATATAACGTTAACATGAATTCCTTGGCGCAGGGAGTTTGCGGAGGGGCACTTCCAGCTCGCGTACCACTGCATGCAGGAGGCGAGATCTAGATGCCGCCTCCGATGCCGCTTCTTCTTCTTATTTCGAGGGTCGGCATCGCTGATCCGCTGTTGAACGTTGACAGGGGCGCCCCGCGGACGCCGTCCGTTGGTACGAGAAGGGGCTGGTGAGCCCCGCCCTCGACACTGACTTCCTTATATACATAATTTGTTATCCTATGCAACCTTCCCTTATGATAACTTATATAATGGAGCTGGTGAGCCCGGGCATGGCCCCCGGGCATAATCCTTGAGCTTTGCGGCTGGCGTATACAATCGCCTTCAGCTTTGTCCTCGGCGGTCCCAATCGCGATCGCCTTGAGCCTTAATTTTATGCCCGCCCGTCCTGGGACTATGTCTAGACCAGGCCCAGGCCCTTATGTTATGTGATTAATAAGCTCTTATAATTCAATTATGCCCGGCCGGCCCGCCTGATATTCAGCTTATGTTATGTGACTCTCGCAGGAAGCGGAGCGGGGCGTGCTGCCCGTCTTCTCCGCGGCCGGCCTCTGCGACTTGCGCTTCAAGGCGACCCTCCAGGGCGCCCTCGCCGGCCTCCGCGCCCAGGCGAGCGCGGGCGCGGGCGGACGCCGCAGCGCGGCCACCCCCGGCGCCGGCGCCGGCGGTGGCGCCGCAGCCGGCGGTGCACGTGGCGCCGCGGGCCAGGATGAGGACGAGGGGAGCTGCGCTGCGTGCGGCGTCGACGGCTGTTCGCTCCGCTGCGGCCGCTGCCGGTGCGCGCTCGCTTAATCTTGGCCATGGGTCTGATTGTTATTAATATTGCGTGCGACAACTTTCGATTCAGATCGGAGTTCTACTGTTCGCCGGAGTGCCAGCGCGCGCACTGGCGGGAGCACAAGGCGGCTTGCCGCCCCGCTGCTTGAGATTGCTTGGAAATCGAGATCTCTAGGAGCAACGTTAACTCTAGTGTCGCATGGCTCGATTCCCTGGCCTTGCGGTGACTTAGCGACTAGAGCTAGTTGGTGCCTGACGCAGTCTAGAGTGCCTTAGCATAGTCTCTTCCTGTAGGCTTGCCTCGCGGTAGCCTACGCTGGCCTGCCTCTACCTGTCCTAGGGGTACAGTGTCAGTAGTCTTCCGGGTACACAGAGAATACACCAGCCTGCATCTACAGCTGCTCCAGCACAGGGAGCCGGCCCCGCGCTGGACCGCGCGGGCGCCCAATCGGGTGGGAATACCTCCTATCCGACAGGCGCCACTGCCTACGGAGCAACCCGTGGGCAGCTCATCGTCAACATCAACCCGGCACGATCGGCGACCAGCAGCGAGGCGGGCGCATCGCCAGTAGCGCTAGAACATCATTTCAGCGTCGATCGGCGACCCCCGCGCACCGGCGAGCCCGGATCGGCATGCGATCGGGATGCACACAGCGATCAGCCACAGCGAGCCGGCAGGCTCTCCGTCAGCTCACCGAAAACGTAGAACTAGCTCTGGAGAACTGCTAAATGCGGTCGGACGCGCCCTCCCGTCGCCCTCGCCGACGGACGTCGCAGATCTTGTCCGGATCTCGGAGGGACAACCTCGATGCCCATGCTAGTACGCGCCCCCTGCGGCGCCGCGCCGCGCGCACGGCCTCGCGCAGACGAAAGAAGACCTGTGCGATGACCGGCGACCCGCGAGCCTCGCCCAAGACCGAGGCGTACATCGAGCCTGGTCGATCGGCCGTGCTGGCCCTCGCGAGCCTTGCACCCCGAGCCCAGCGCTCCGCGCCCGAGTTCATCATGGCCTGTGTTGTCGCTGCGCACGCGCACGGCCTCCCGGGGTGCGCGCCGCGCCTCGCCCGTGAGATTTGATCTGCTGGGGTCGGCAGATTTGATCTGCTGGGGTCGGCCGCGGACCTCGCTCGCTCCGCGCCCGGGTTCATCATGGCCTGTGCTGTCGCTGCGCACGCGCACGGCCTCCCGGGGTGCGCGCCGCGCCTCGCCCGTGAGATTTGATCTGCTGGGGTCGGCAGATTTGATCTGCTGGGTCGGCCGCGGACCTCGCTCGCGCCGCGCGGCACTAAGCGCGGGCGGTCGCCGGCCACCTATAGAGCCCGGCGAGCCGCTCGCACACAGATCTTTCAGCGGAGGAGACGTGGGGCAGCCGCGTGGCTTAGCCTGGCGCCCACGGCCGCGGGCTGAGGTTCTGGCTCAGCGCGGTTACGACTGGGGCGTGCTGCTCTCGCAAATAGAGCGCAAACACGAGCCGGGGGCAGATCGCTCCGGTTTCGTGCGATGTGAGCTTGCTCACCTCGGCGGCCCTTGGCCCCGAGCGACGGCCAGAGAGAAAGCGAACCGGGACCGAGGCAGACTGCTCGAGTCACCGTTGCATCGCTAGCCGCCCGAAGCAGTGCTCTACGACCTTGTCGTGAGCCTGTCTTCTCGAAAGGGCGTGCTTGATCAGCCGACGATGGAGAGGAGAGCAAGCGAACCGGGACCGAGGCAGACTGCTCGAGTCACCGCTGCATCGCTAGCCACCCGAAGCAGCGCTCTACTACTGCGTAGTGAGCCTGTCTTCTTGAAAGGGTGTGCTCAACCGTGGACAGCGAGGACGCCGGAATCCGAGCGCGGACATTCTGCGCGATAAGCTTGGCTTTACGCTGCGAGCTTTTCGTGTGAAGAATGTCCCCCGGAATTTTGTGTGAAGAATGTCCTCTGTACTCTATAGCTAGTGCAGACTCTTGGCCAGAACACTGGCCTTGAGCTATAGCTAGCCATACAGTACGTGCAGACTCTCGACCCCACGCACAGCGTGCATGCGGATCCGGATCCGGAATGAGATCACGAGCTCGAGCTCGCGATCGAGGCTTTTTCAGCGCTCGTGACCCGGTGACCGCGCCGTGCGAGATGATCAGCTGCGCATGCAGCTGCAGGCCTCGCTCAATTGCAATTGCAATTTCTGAGCTATCCGGCGCCTGCCAGGCTGGTGACTCAGTACACGTACGGCCCTGATCACTGATCATGAGTCTAGCTCTGACCCATGGCCAGATCCGGAGCATATATATGCATGCCAGCCGCTGATCATGAGCTGCTTGCATGAGCTGCTTGCGGCAGGCTCCACGCTGCACGGCTAGCTGCTCAGGAACGCAATTGCAACCAGTACTGCCATATGCATGGCCAGGCTGCAAAACAAAAGCCTGGAGCTCGAGACGGAGCTCGTGATCGATCGAGGCCGGCACCCAAGCTCGAGCTCCGATCCGGCTCCAGCGCTAGCCTTAATCACACTGCACATGCTACTGTAGGCACAGCTGCTCAGTCCCCCGAGCCCTCAGGGCCTGGGCCCTCGGAAAGCGGACCCTAGCCTGAAGCCCATCTGAGCTTGCTGTTCGCACGAGCCGCTGAGCTTCAAAGGCTTTTTAGAAGCTCTGGTTCTGGCCCCGGGACGCACCTGCCGGCAGGCTGCGGCTGCTTCCTCGTGAGCTCGAACACCAGCCCAGGGCCCGCTCACGCTTCTGGCTACGAGCGTCAGCGCCGGCCGCGGCGGATCCGGCCGGCTTAAGCTTGCTGAGAGAGTCGCCAAGCCAGCAATATTGTGTGCGAATCCGAATCCATGGCCAGCTCCGTACGGATCGGCTGCAAGCTCGAGCCGCAGGCCGGGATCGGACCTTGCCCAGTTGGATTCGGACCTCCGGAAGCTGATCATCGGATGATATAAGCTGTGGCCCAGGCTCAGCCGCCGGGCCAAGCTATAGGTCCTGAAGCCTTGAGGCTGCAAGCCGCGTTGCAGCTGAGCATGTGACCGGCCCGGATCTCGAGTCTCAGATCATCGCCGAGTCGGATCCGATGATCTAGATATCGATCTAGAGGTTGCGCGACGTTGCGACGTTGCGCGCGAGCGAGACGCCTCTCTCGCACCCATGGCTTTGAACTTAGACTCAATGGCTTGCCAAGTTGCGCGTGCACGTGCGGGAGGTGCCAGAGCTGACGCCAGTGCCCCCGCACGGCATGGCCCGGCCTATCCCGGGCAGCAGCAGCCGGCAGGCCCTGAGGGTCTATAGCGAGGCACACGGCTCGCCCCCGGCGTGCCCCGTATACCGTTTTCGCAGCAGGGCCCTTCCGGGGTCCGATGATCCTGCCCGCGAAACCGGGAAATTCACCCCGCACGAGCCTCGAGCTCGGCCGCGGAGGCCCCTTGCCTTCGACCCCCGAGTTTTCTCGCGGCGAAGCAAGCGAAATTCGAACGACTCCGACGGCGCCGTGCTGGCGTCGCCTGCCGCTGCATGCCCACTGGGCCAGCTGCCGATCGGCGTTGCAAGCCGCAATTGCGGTTGGGCTCGAGCCCTACAAGCTTAAGGCCCAGCCGCTGGCGGCGCCTTGCGCGCCAAGCCTGTCCCCTACGGCTCCCTAGCCAGGGCCCCACAATCCAGCGGCCACGCGCTTCGCGGTCTGCAAATCGCTTTGCATTCGCAAACCGAACTCGGCTGCAGCTCAGCGGCTGCAGCCTGGCAGCTGCACATGCAGCTGGGCACGGACCCAGATCGCAACTGCAGCTGACTACCCCACGCCGCGGCACCCGTGGCAGCTAGTTCGAAGCGGAAATTTAAAGCCTCCTCGGACCCCCAAGCTGCCGCTCGAGCTCCTGCAACCCGCGGTCCCGGCCCAGTGGCGCGGCCTGGGGCTCAGCGGCTGGTCATGAGCCTCGGAGGTCTAGATCCGATGATCTAGAGCACCGTGCATGCGCATGCTCGAGGCCCGCGGCCGGCGCTCCGGCTCCAATTCGAGAATTTCAGCTGAGGCCTGTATATGGCCAGCCGTCGGGCTGATCATGAGCGCTGTCACTCACAGAGCCTCGGAGCTAGGCTCAGAGCCTGCGGGGGCTCCGCGCCATCATCATTGCCGAATCGGCGAGCACTTGGCTGCGAGCACTGCGGCGGCGCTGATGACCCGGCCGTTGAGTGGCCGCCGGGCTCGGGGCGCGCGAGGCTGCACAAGCCGACCGCCGGACGTAACCGCCGGCGCCGGCGCCCTGAGCCTCCTCGAACGCCGTCCTCTTAAGCCTGCGCCCCGCCGCCCCAGCGGCATATTTTCGCGACCGAGCGCAAAACTAGGTCCCAACCCGAGGCCAGCGGGCGCCGAAACTCGCGATCACGCGGCCCCGCGAGTGCCTGTTTCGAACTCAAACCGCGGCCCTGATCATGATTCAGCCCGCCGACGCCTATAGCTAGCACCTCGGCACTCGCTAGCCACGGTTGCGGTCTCAATCATGATCATGATCATGAGGCCTGGCGCTCCGGGCCGGCCCCCGGCCCGCAGGACCCAGCGAGTCCGCGGCCCCACTGGCCAAGCGTACGGGCCAGCTGATCATGAGGCCTCGCGGCCCAGCCTGCAGCTGGCGCCCCCAGTCCCAGGCCTGATCATGAGCGCCACGTGCACCTGGCTCCAAAATTCCGAACTCGGACCCGGATCCGTGAACTTCACGCCGTTATCCGATCGGCGCTCGGCCGCGAGCAGCGCTAGTGACTCAGCGGACGCCGGGCGCGAAAGGCTGCGCCAGCAGATGAAACCGTTCGCCTCGAACGCAATCATTTGAATTGCATCTACCGCCGCCCTCTCTTGGGCTGGCGCCCCGCGGTGCCAGGCTTCCCGAGCTCGAGGGCTTGCCGATGGCAATGCAGTTGCAACCGCCGCCCCTCTAGATCTCCTGAGCTGGCGCCCCGCGCTGCTAGGCTAGCGGATCCGCGTTCAATTTTCGCGTGCATCCAAGACGACCGACTCGGCAATATGGGCGAAACGGCCGACGCGTAAGGCCCTCAGCCTTCGCCTGACGGGCGTCCTGGCCCAGTGGTCGTGGGCGTACGGCCCCCGCGAGCCCCGAGGCGGCCTGGGCGCAGGTCATAGCTCGCCTGTCAGCTGCGGAGCTTGCGTTTCGCCGGACCCGGGAGCCCAGCGAATTCGCGCGCGGCGAGCCTCGGCCTCGCGAAAACCCGTCGCCAGCCCGCGGCCGGGACGATGATCGCGATCGGCGTCGCGAAAACCGAGCCTTGACTTCACACTCGCGATGAGATCGTCGAGCTTTAAGGCCCCCGATCTGGTCACGGCCGACGTCGACTCGGCGAGTGTTGCACTGCGGCACTGAGCTTGTCGACGTCTCCTCGAGCCTCAGCTCTTGCAATTGCCAGCGCCTTGCCAGCTGCAGCTGCAGCGCCGACGTGCGCCGCGTCCGAGCTCAAACTTGGAGCCTGGCGCTCCAGGTTGGGGAAGGTGGCGCGCGAGCAGCTCAGCGGCTCGCAGCTATCACTGGGAGCCAGAAATTAAGTTTACCATATGGTAAACTTAGGGTGTGGTAAAGTTGTGCTGTTTGCGTTACACCACTGTAAAGTCACCAGGGTAAAGTCGCCGGGGTAAAGTCAGGGTGGTAAAGTTGTGAAAAGCGGGGTAAAGACGTCGGTGTAAACTCGCCGAGGTAAAGTTGGCGAGGTAAAGACGTCGGGGTAAACTCGCCGAGGTAATGTTGGTTTCGGTGCAGCGGTTCACTTTTTTACGTTTTTTTTGCTTTTTTTTATTTTTTCTGTAAAAGCTATCTATAGCAGCCCATCTTCAAGCGATACTGCGCGCGAGCTCTATCCTAGAGCTAGCTAATCGGTTTGATGAATGCTTCGTATTCCTGAAATCTGCAGCTGGGACGGAATTCTTCTTATTTGCGTGCGCATGCGGACTGGCGGGATGCGCACCAGCCTGGCAGGTCATTAATCAAGCTCATCTCCACCAACCTGGCTGCGGTGCGTAGTCATCTCCTCCTCGTCCGACGACAAGCCGGACTCATCCCATCAGGAATATTTGATGCCACTGCTGCAGCTGATTTCCCTGTGGCAAGTGTGACCAGCAGGTCCAGTGGCTCTGAACGTGATGAAGATCCTTGCTGAAGTGTCACGTCCATTGCAGTCTCCTCCTGCATCATGATGTTGCAGCAGCGACACAAGGAGAGGAGAGTTAAAGAATGAACGAACCAGGAGACGGACATTAGCGTCCTTGAAGAAGCGACCGTAATCGGCAGTCGCTCTTTCGAACTCGGGATTCTGAACGCGATGGAGCGAAGAATCGGCTTCAAATCGGCGCGCGATCTCTGCCTCATCAGCCTCGTTCTGTCGATGCCGAGATTGCTGCTCGGCCTGCTCAGCCTGAAGCTTCTTCATGTCCTCATCATTCGAATTCTGACTGTCTTGGCTGGCTGCGTTCGACTTTGCTCTCATCTCTTCCTCCTCCAGCTGCCTCTTGTCCTTCCGCTCTTCCTTTTCGGCTTCAAAGGCGTCGCGGTACACCCATTGCTCAATGACCCAGTCACCAGGCACATGAATCTACGGAATCATGAGTCAAAGTGCTAGCCGTCCAGTATTTTCATATACTTCTTACCACGTCACTGCGACTCTTTGCCAGCAAATCGTGCAGCTTGTTGCTTGAGCCGAATCCGAGCTTATCAGCGACCAAAGTCGGTGGCGTCGGCGAAACTCCAAGCCAGTATGCCCTGAACAAAAGACGTCAAACATGTCGCGGATTTTTGCATTATTGATGCGCAATCACATCATATCCTGATCCGCGACTGTGTCTTTCAGAGGAGTATACACTTCCGTAGGATGGATACTCTTGAAGATCGTATTCTTGCAAGCATGGCGCGTACCTGCATTGGAAAATCATAAACATAATGCTTGATTGCGAGAAAGACAACAATTGAATGGCGCACGACCCCAAACATGAAATGGCCTGGCTTCGTGCGGAATCCGAGGAAAGCGGGAACAAGGAAGCCTTTCTCGGTCTTCTCCCAGTGCGTAACGAGAACGCCGCCAGGGGTCCGTTCCTCGAGTTTGTACTCCAGCCGGAGTTCAGTACGAATAGCGTCTTCTGACCAGAAGGGGGGCTCGGCCTCGTGCACTTTTCCAGATCCAGATCCGGAGATCCCGGCTGGCGGCGGGCGGCTGAAACGGGGAGTTTGACGAGGACCCGCTGATTCCGCTCCCCATTCGCCTCGTTGTGCACTTTCTGAGAGTCGAATTCCAACTCGTCTTTGAGCTTGAGAGCAGCTAGCACATCGCGACGGATTCGCTGGTCTTCCGTCTTGCTTCGCTTGGCTTTCGGAGCCTCCATCTGCGGCATATGCAAGTCAATAAGCGGCATATGCAAGTCAATAAGCAGACATATGCAGCCGGCAAGTTTCACCCACACCGCCAATGTCGAACTGGAATTCAGCGAATCGTGATCAGCCCCCCCCCCCCCCCCCCCCCCCCCGAAAGAGAAAATCCCGAAAGAGAACCCT
This sequence comes from Cyanophora paradoxa, assembly GCA_004431415.1. Classification (NCBI taxonomy): domain Eukaryota; class Glaucocystophyceae; order Cyanophorales; family Cyanophoraceae; genus Cyanophora; species Cyanophora paradoxa. The sequence goes on along the minus strand of QPMI01000489.1, from coordinate 15,138 downwards.
CGAAAACCGCATGACAAAATAAGAAGTGCAAAACGCTCGCAAAGCAAAAGCGCAAAGCGGCAATTGAGACGCAAGTGAATTCGCAAATGTGACTTGAGCGACTGCGTCCATCTCGAACACCTAGCTGCACCGGTCAGGTTGCCGGGTTCCGGACCTGCCCGTGCACGTGTCGACTTCCTCTCTTTGCAGAGGCCCGGGCGTACGCCGTCCATCTCGAACACCTAGCTGCACCGGTCAGGTTGCCGGGTTCCGGACCTGCCCGTGCACGTGTCGACTTCCTCTCTTTGCAGAGGCCCGGGCGTACGCCGTCCATCTCGAACACCTAGCTGCACCGGTCAGGTTGCCGGGTTCCGGACCTGCCTGTGCACGTGTCGACTTCCTCTCTTTGCAGAGGCCCGGGCGTACGCCGTCCATCTCGAACACCTAGCTGCACCGGTCAGGTTGCCGGGTTCCGGACCTGCCCGTGCACGTGTCGACTTCCTCTTCTCTTTGCAGAGGCCCGGGCGTACGCCGTCCATCTCGAACACCTAGCTGCACCGGTCAGGTTGCCGGGTTCCGGACCTGCCTGTGCACGTGTCGACTTCCTCTCTTTGCAGAGGCCCGGGCGTACGCCGTCCATCTCGAACACCTAGCTGCACCGGTCAGGTTGCCGGGTTCCGGACCTGCCCGTGCACGTGTCGACTTCCTCTCTTTGCAGAGGCCCGGGCGTACGCCGTCCATCTCGAACACCTAGCTGCACCGGTCAGGTTGCCGGGTTCCGGACCTGCCTGTGCACGTGTCGACTTCCTCTCTTTGCAGAGGCCCGGGCGTACGCCGTCCATCTCGAACACCTAGCTGCACCGGTCAGGTTGCCGGGTTCCGGACCTGCCCGTGCACGTGTCGACTTCCTCTTCTCTTTGCAGAGGCCCGGGCGTACGCCGTCCATCTCGAACACCTAGCTGCACCGGTCAGGTTGCCGGGTTCCGGACCTGCCTGTGCACGTGTCGACTTCCTCTCTTTGCAGAGGCCCGGGCGTACGCCCTCCATCTCGAACACCTAGCTGCACCGGTCAGGTTGCCGGGTTCCGGACCTGCCCGTGCACGTGTCGACTTCCTCTTCTCTTTGCAGAGGCCCGGGCGTACGCCGTCCATCTCGAACACCTAGCTGCACCGGTCAGGTTGCCGGGTTCCGGACCTGCCTGTGCACGTGTCGACTTCCTCTCTTTGCAGAGGCCCGGGCGTACGCCCTCCATCTCGAACACCTAGCTGCACCGGTCAGGTTGCCGGGTTCCGGACCTGCCCGTGCACGTGTCGACTTCCTCTCTTTGCAGTCGACTTCCTCTCTCTGCAGAGGCCCGGGCGTACGCCGTCCATCTCGAACACCTAGCTGCACCGGTCAGGTTGCCGGGTTCCGGACCTGGCTCTGTCAAAATGGCTCTGATGGTGTTGTTATCTGCAAAAACGCAAGCGCGAGAGCAATGTGCAGGCACGCTTTTGCATGAACATCTAGATAGATGGAAAGAAGGGATGAAGAGCAAAGACAGCGTGTGAAGAGAAATTGACAGAGGGCACACGTTTTTCACAGAGGCTTCGTCACCATCATCGTCCTGATCCCTATTCATTGGTTCATTAATGACACGCAAATTATGAGCAGCATTTATGTAAATATGTCGATTGACACGACCGAAGAAAAATTGCTCACTGATCTCTTCGAGCCCTCCTTCCTCCTCCCCTCCTTGTTTCCCCTTGCTGGCCGCGCCAGCATGCTTGTTCCCGGCACCAGCATGCTTGTTCCGGCACCAGCTGCAGATGCCTTGATCCTCGGCTTTTTGGAGGCGACGGCACTATTTGCTTCGGACTCGAGCTCCTCCTGCATCGGTGGATCGATTCGATTAATGGGATCGATACAATTAAGATATAACGGACGTGATGCATCAGAAGCAGGCCAGATGTTGGCTCGGATGCACTCGTGTTAGCAGTGCTCTTTTGAAGAAGATTTCCTGCCCAGAAAATCGCTCGTTTCGCTCCGTTCGCCACTTGCATGTTCGGCTGCACCGGGACCGCAGTCATCAAAGTAGCAACGAAAACCATCTTGGAAAGACTACGTGACTTACAACCTGCGCGGCGTCAATCAGTCCGGTTCCACGTGCTGCACACAATCCAAGAATTCTGACTGACCATCTGCACCGCGATCTCTTTTGCGACGCCTTTCTTCATGTAGAAGTATGGAATCTGTTTCTGAACCCAAGTTGGACAAACAGATGTCACGACAACCAGATCGTGGGCGCTCTGTACGGCATCGCAAAGGGCCTCGTCACGAGAACACGATTACTGGCGCTCATAAGGTAGTATTCAACGCATGCACCTCCTCCAATTCAAACAGGTTGGCCCGTACAAGCTGCGGATTGACGAATGATAAATCCACACGGCCGACGTACAACCCTGTCCCGACTATCTCGGCTGTCGCATTCGGAGCCCCAACGTGCATCAAGTCCACCAGCTCGAACTTGTTGAAGCGCATCAGACTGTTAGGAATCGCTTCCGGTGCAGCAAGGAACGGATTCACTGCGAAACGAAATCAGGTACGTCAAGATATCGAAAAATGAACAACAAGTACTGAAGTCTCCGGGGCTGATGATTTGCTTAGAGAACTTATCAACCTCTTTTGCCCGCTCGACTTCTCGTTTCTGCATGCGTTTCATCTTTTTCGGGCCATTATACAAGGTTGCGCCGTTCTGTCGCAAGAATGAGAAAACCGTGGACAGCACATTTAAGATAATGGCTGGCACACAGCCACAGTAGTCCTCCATTCCGTGGTGCGACTTTGAACAAGATATCTAACGTGACCCTTTAGCCATTCCGTCACAACCTTTTCCGTGAACGGCTCCTGACGTGGTATGTCGGTGAATGATGATGATGAGGAAAACAAAGATATGAACCGGTGCTGGATTTCCGTCTGGAACTCCTTCAGGATAAACGCCGTTTGCTGTCATTGTGCAACAGGTGTACTTGAGGGCGAGAAGGATGCGTTGAATCAGCTCTGTAGCGGACCATCGGAATTTAAAAAAGATATCATATTCCGAAAAAGCGATTCGCACTGCTGTACGATGTTTTCATCTCAAGCCAAATGGGTTGCCCAAGTGCGTCCCAAATGGCCTGAAGATATACCATAAAATTGATACGAATAAAAGGAGACCGAGCATTGTGAATGAAGACTCGTGGATTCTTTTCGTCGCGCCTTCCGAGGAAAGAGAAACCTGAGCGTGGTTGGGCGTTTTGCAATGGAAACTGAATGGAAATCTGAACTGAATGGTGAATGCAAATCCGAACCATGCGTGATGGCCACGCAATCAACGCCCACAGGAAGCGCAGTGTCGTAGCTGTTTTCTCGGAGCTTCGCGAAGAGTGCAAGAAGAGCTTCACGCTGCCGACACGGATTTCATCAAAAAAAATGAATCCGGTCATAAGGACATGAAGAAAGCGAACAGCCATCGCGGATGACTGGTGTCTGCGGCTCTGATATTCAACGGTCCCAATCAGAAGCCGCACTGAAGCCTCCAGCGTTGCCTTGAAGTCTACAGGGACTTGTGGACGGCCGCCGAAGATCGTGTTCGAGACGTCTGATTGTTTTTTGTCATGCGCACGTATGTTGGTCATGTTTTGATCATGTGCGTGTGTAATTCGAAAAACGCACCAAAGACTCTCATGATATCGTCGACAAGAGTCTGTACTTGAAGAGGCCAAAGCTCCTCTGGATCGTTCGCAGGCTGCCTGAGAACCGATGCTGTTTGTGAGAGCGTAAGTTCTTCAACGTGCGATTGCAAACAGCAATCGAGTTCACCCCACGCATTGGCGTTACTGCGACCGCCCGAAAGGCGGTGCGCAGCGAGACCCGCGTATGAGTTCTCCTTCTCCGACCCCTCGCGGTCGGATCCATCGTTTTTGTTCTCATCGTTCTTCTGAAGGATTGCTGTCGTCGATCTGCCGACTGTATTCACGCTCTGATTCTTCAGAATCTGCGCTTCCCATCAGTTTGCGATAGCAATACACAACAGCAGGACCACATTTCGAGCAAGGGAAGCAGCGTTCGCCAAAAGCGTCATCGGCTTCCACAAAATCAGAGGCGTAACCGGTGAAGAAGAAATTGCAGACACAAAGAAAGACAGCACCTTCAGAGGACCTCCTTTATCAGCAGTCTGAGGGCAAAGCACCGACCAGATTTTCAGGACCGGGCAGCATCGATATTCGAATGGTGAAACAACGGGAAATCACCTTCAACGAAGGAACTGCCGCTGGAATATTTTCGCCAGAGACGGTTGCTGCCTGAAAGCAACAGCAACGGCAAAGGTTTCAGCACTCGGGCATCAGCATTCGAACGCTCGAATTGCTGAAGAACACCGTTTTGAAGCGGCCGCCAGAGGAGTTTCCGGCCTGAACATGTGAGGAGAGCTCTTAGCATCGGCTGTCAAGTCCATAAAGCGCTGGGATGCATGCACACCGCTGGAACTGGAACGGGTTCTCCGCCTTTGCTTCGGTTTCCACAGTTCGGGACCTTTCCAATAGCTGCACATGTAGTGTAAGCTGTTATACTAGCGGGGACGAGTAAGACTGCGTACATTCAACGCAAGTATTTCTGGCCAGAGTGCATCTCCTCGCCGCTTCTTGATTTTCTGCCAGAAGAGCATCAAAATTTGAAGGATCAATATCAACATCGTCTGCCAGCAAGTCACAGGAGCTGTACAGGGAATCAACCTTTCGCAACACAGCTTCGTATTTGCAAAATGAATGCGCACGTGATTGAGGCCAAGCGTAGATCGATGTCGCGAACCTCCTGAGCAGCAGCATGAAGCTCTCTTACGCTCTTCATCGCGTCTCCGAGAACAGGCGGAATGACAATTTTGCTCGATATCGGTAACACTTCGTTGGCTTCTTCGACTGCAGCTAGAAAAGCTCGTTCGACGTTAAAAAACCTGATTGGAACCACGCCCGTTGGTCTAATTGCGACGATTGCATAGAAGGGAACCTAACGTGGGCGCACGTTGTCGTATCATAGTTCATGTGCACGGCCGGAGGTTCTGCACGTCCACAATCTCTGTGGAGCTAATGAAACGATTGCAACAGCGGCATATCCACAGCGTACGCGTACACATAGACCTTGTGGAGCTCATTGAACAACGCAGTCCTCCACTTGAAGACATTTGCTTTTCGTGCTACGATTACTGCGCAGGCTTGGTACCGCGGAAAAGCGCACCATAGTACAAGCATGCGCACCATTTGCACCGCTAGCTTCCGCTGGGGTCGCCGGTAACGCATGCACGCCACTAGTGCTCACTGGCGGCCGCGGGCTGGCCATTGGGGCAGTCAACTCTGCGAACAGCGCTAAGTGACATTCTGTTGCTGTCTCATTGCTGCCTAGGAGCGCATCTCATCGCCTAGGTGCGCATCTCATCGCGTCGCTGTACCGGGCTTCGGAAAACTCCGATCGCACTACAGCAAGACTAAGCACACTCAGAAGAGCTCAAGATGCTTACGGATGGTCGAGATGCTCCACGCCGATGTTTTCAAACTGCGCCGTGTACCCCCCGGGGGGGGAAGAACCTGGAGCAGCGGTGCGAACCACGCCATGCAGCGGTCAGAGCGACTGCGGTGCGAATGTCAGAAGTGTCAAGGCAAGTTAGTGCGTCCTGAGGTTTTCAATGCACATCAACTGCTAGCGCACACCGGATTCAGTAGCAGCGATCGGCAAGTCGAGTGCCCTTGCTCGCGCTGCAATGGAAAGCGCGTCTCGTCTTGGGTGCAAAGGATACATTTGCACCTAGACAAATATGGATCCAGTCTAGTAGAGCAAGCTGCCCGGAGAGCTCCTGTAAGCGATTTCGTTCCTTTCGTAGCCGAAGTTCTTGACGTACCGATCCCGACAATTTCGGTTCGAGCGGCACTAAGAAGACGACGATTAGCAGCCCCGGCAGCACTTCAAGGCAACGAGCGACAAACAGATTCCAATTCGAAGCGCAAACGTGTCAACAATAAAGCCGCTCGTATGCTGCGAAGGCTGGGTAGATATACTGATCGTATTGGTCCTCAAGAAAACGGCAATGAACCTGGACATGAATCCAATATCGTCGATGGCATCGATGGCGATGATCATGCTCATGAGGCTTTCGACGACCCAGCCGCAGAGGAAGGCCAAGCGGACGACATACGTGCAGACCCAGCTAGGGCGGATCAAGTGGATTATGGCCTAGAGTCGGATCAGGACGCAGCGCTCGACGGCTCAGATGATGAATGCACTACCAACAGGCAGAATTTTTATTCTGAGCCTCTTTTTGAGGGCTGTAAAGTGTCGGTGCGTGCTGGAGCATTCAATACATTGCTTGATATTGGCTGTATTGGCTTTTTAACTGTTCTCTAGCGCATGGATTACATCACTTTTTGCCTCGCATTGAAGAAACGCTTTACACAAGCACCTGTTGAGATGTTTGCATCAATCAACGCGGCTGTGTCTCTCATCATTGAGGGCCAACAAACTGCAACGAGGCAGCTCGGGTCTTGGAAGAGAATGATTAGAGAAATCCAAGAATTCGTAGCGGTAAATAATCAACCACTTTCAATTTTCGTGTTCGAAACGTTAACATTTCCCTGCTCAGCCTTCCATCACTTTCAGGACATGTGGTATAAAGAGACAAAGCACAAGGTGGCGATTTGCAAGACAGTCTGGATCGAAGACGGAACTGTTCCTCCAAATACAGTCTGCGAGTGTGGCCATTCAACCTATGCCGATGGTGTGGTGGGCTTCTTTTTTGATCCGACCCGGAGTTTTCAGCAGCTACTGAACAGTCCTTCGTATTATCCCCGGTTCCAGTGCGTTGATTTCGATTCTGTCGGTGCGGCCACGGCTGATCAAATTTACACAACGGCGTCCAGTTACGGCGTTCGAGCAATACAGATTGGGGGCGATCGTGTTCCAGATTACTATTTGCGGTCGCAAGAATCCGAAACCCAACATCTCACTGGCGACTTTGTTCAATCAAGACTTTTCTCTTCTCTTCACGAGGAGGGCTGTGTGCGAATTTCGGACGGTCTTGGAGTTGTGTGCGCATACTCTACAGATTCCGCAGTGACGCACAGCTGGTCATTTCCACACCTACAGCTTATTCTGAAAACTGGACTCTAATGTCGTGTTTCTAGGTCCCACGGCGGCTCTTTCACCCCTGTGTTTGTGATACCTATGTCTGCGCATCCTAATTGGCGGTGCGTGATCATTATCTCGCTTTCCGCTTTTTCGCCACTTGTCTCACCCCGTTTCGCTCAGAACAGCAATGCAACGCCTTGTTTTTCTCATGGATGGGAAGCCGAGAAACTTCGATGGAATGTTCCGCGTATTCCTTACACCGTGGCTTGTTGCCAACCAGCCGCCGCCCCCAGGAGTCCCCGCTCCCGAAAGCCAAGGGTTTGCATGCCTTATAATCTGTCTCTTTCTTTCAATCATTCAATACCGTTGAGCAGAGTGGGGTTTTGCAATCCTCTCACCGGCAAAACTGACAAAGCATATTTCACAATGGCTCTCAATATCGATGACCTCCCGGATGCGCAACGGCATTTATGATAAGTTCGCGTAACGCATCCTTGCGCGGCTTTGTATTCCGGGACAGAAACCTAAACTTTCTGCAGCGTCGCACAGTGGCGAGCACGGCCATCCGCTTCGAAGGTGGATTTCTGGAAAGCGCAGAGCAAAACCGCCGGGAAAAACATGTTTCAAGCACACGATCTCCCGCTCAAACACTGGATGCGGGAGTTGTGCGTACTGACCAAGGATCATGATAGACCCCCATCTGCCCGAACGGACTACTGCATGGTGCATCGAGCCGACGGACTGAAACGTTCCCACTGCAGCTGTTCTGACACCCTTCGGTACAGCGAGCCGACGGACATGCTGTAGAGATCCAACGCCAAAGATGGTTTCGGAAAGAGATTACGCAAACAGCTTTTGTTCAATTTGTGAAAACGAAAACCTTCGGTAAACCTTTTAGAATGGATATAAGTGAACATCCTTCGAACGCGCCGTCCATTGAATTGTCTCTGACCAGGCGTTCAAGGCTTGCCGACTTTAGCGGAATGGCCACACTTTCGGCTCGGCCCCCTATGCGACTTCAGCGAGAGCGACTGGGAGTTCCTGCGGCATGGCGAGCTGAATTTCGACATGGGTGTTGACCGTTCAGGGGCGCGGCATACTGACGAATTCCACCTCGTCAAAAACCGTCTGGCGGATGTCTTCAACTATCTTCGCGGCAACGCGAATAATGGTGATAAGCTCAGTCCTACCTCGATTCAGTGTGTCGTTGCATCTTCCAACTTCCATTCGTGGTTGATTTGCAACGTACAACCACTAACTTAATTACTTTCGTCAATGCGAAGGTTAAGCATCAACATGGATGTTCTTGTCCTTTACAGGGCGCCAAGCGAAGCGGAAATACGCTGCGCAGAGCAAAAGATGGAAAAGGATCGGCGACTTTACGAAGCAGCTCTCCGAAATGGCAAGCCTCCTCCACGCCAGCCAGTCGACCTTGTCGCGGAACTCGAAGATAACGCGCCGTTTGCCTGGGAAGCCACTGAACGGCTGTACGATGCTATCGAGCGTGTTGCAAGGCGCGCACGATATCCGCACTTTTCAGGAACAACGGTAAGAATTAAATTCGCCAGACCCAATTTAAGTGAAGTTCGCAATTACAAATCGAGAAGAGCGAACTTTGATGTTTATAATTAGGACTAGCAGGAGTAACCATGTGTGCAGATGGACGAACCGTCGTTTTTACGGACTGGACGAAACTTTCAAAAGTTCGCTATTGCAGACGTGGCAGGCGACATTCTTCGCATGTGTCTTGATGCGGATATGGATAAACAGAATTGCCTCTATCGGATCCTCGTAATCAATCAACTGGACGTCCTGCACGGCATTGGATCGAAGGTAACGTTGAGAAAGCAAAGGCTCCGACACGTCCGTGACGTTGTAACAGATTGTTTATCCGGACTTCTTGCTTGAACTCCGCAAACTAGCAGTTCTTACAAGGGGTGCCGAACGTCACTACGTACCCGTGCCGTTCTGGACAATGTATGCAGCTCTCGTTGTTGATGCGTGCGCGAACCATTGGCTGTAGCTTGCCTGCAATCGGCTTAAATGTGCGAAGAGTGGACGGATGCATCGAGCTGGGGCCGGCGCCAGCAGTTTCTTCCCGTGGAACGGAGCGGGGCGGTCACAATGTGAAAGTTACTGCAGGAATCGGGGCACAATCATCTCTGATAACGAGTGCGGCCCGACGAACGCAGGCAAGTTGTGAAAATATCTATTGCAATGCATATTGAATTTCGGTATTGGAGACGTTTGAACGGATTTTGTTTGCAGGAAATGGGAGCCCTTGCCGTCCTGCAGCATGCAACAAGCGAGTTCTTGAACAAAATTCCACACCTTCTTGACACGGAAAAAGCCGGTGCCATTCGGAAGGGCAAACGTGGCTACAGCTACGATATTCACACAGCTGGCGTCGAATACAGTAAGAAAACCAAACCAGAGCTGGGGTTCATTCTTGAAGGAAGGTTCGAAATTCGAATTCGCAATTGCCGCCGCCAGCTGCAGATCTAGAGTCTAGATCTGCCCCACATTGATGACAAACTCGCATTAATTCTGCACAGTGATGACAATCACGATGAAGAGTACGGTGGCTTAATCTCTTCGTTTTGCGAGCGGGAGGAGCTGTTCGGAAATCCCCCGTATCTGGCCGTTTTCTTCGACCTCTACGTTGACGAGCGAGAGCGATTCATAGAGACTAAAGGCACCTGGTTCGAACCATCCGGATATCGATCCGCCCCTTGTTTGTTTCTTCGTGATCATGATCAGCATGCGCACCCAGGCCGAGCTGGGAATACACGATAGAACCTGTATTGCCGGAGGCTGGGCCCTGGCGTCCGATGGATCCGCACTTCTCCATCATGCCTCGAGAATGGATTGGCGTCCCACCTCGAAAGGGAACTATGTATCCTTGCTTTTACGCCAACCACCACCTGTTCATTTCCAGCGAACTCTCAACCGACAAGCACGACAGCTCATTCATGTCCTTTATCGCGATGGTTCCCCGACGGCAGCTCTGCGACGAGGGGGGCCATCCCTACCCTATCATTCCCCTCGGGCGAATGGGTTACCTCAGCGCCGAGGAGATCCAAGCGCATCCTGACCGGCGAGAGCCGGTCCGGCGCTATGCTCGTGCCAGAGGCCTTTTCGAGTTCGCCCACGCAAAGGCACCCGGGGTGCGTTTCGCATCATTCGAGCTGCGGTCTACCCTTCTCAGCTTGCTCGTTTATGCCCAACTTGAACTGCGACCGAATCGACATCACCAAAGAGGACCCTCTCTGTCGTTGGGTGTGGCCTGACACCATCGAGCCTTGGCGCCTGATGCCTCTCCCCGACCACACATCGTCGCAATTCGAGCGTGTGCTCCCTAACCCAACAATCGATCACCTTATCAGAGCTCAGCAGTGCTTCCCAGATAAGGGAGAGGTTAGGAACTTTCTTGGCGAGCGGCTGCCGTTCACGTCCCTGCGTAAAACGTAGCCTACAGCTGCATGCGCAAGACGTCATTTATGCAAATAATTAGCTTGTAACAAATTTATTATTTCTTGTGGCCTGCGGCATGCAGCCGCAGAGCCTCGGAGGCCCGGGCCTTTCGGATCCGGTCCTGGTGATAAAGCACACAATCATGATTCTTCTGATCATGAGCCCATCATGGCATCGAGCTCGTGATCATGAAGCCTCAGGCCTCGGTACCAGGGCGACTCGGCGAGCTCGACGCATGGCCAGTCATGATCAAAAAGCTCGTGTCTCGTAGCAAGCAACCCTCCGGGCCCAGCCTAGAAGACACACGGCGCTGATGATGGGAGCTCGAGCCTCGAGAAAGCCTCAGGCCTCCTTTGAGGCCCAGGGGACATGCGCTGGTCATAGACTCTAGATCTGAGAGCCTCGGAGCTCGAGCTTGTGATCATGTGCATCGGATCATGACGCCGCTGAGCCTCACTGGGCTCAGGCCTCGGCAGCTCCCTTTGAGGCTCCGGATCCCTGATCATGACTTAATGCAGCCGCAGAGCCTCGGAGGCCCGGGCCTTTCGGATCCGGTCCTGGTGATAAAGCACACAATCATGATTCTTCTGATCATGAGCCCATCGAGCTCGTGATCATGAAGCCTCAGGCCTCGGTACCAGGGCGACTCGGCGAGCTCGACGCATGGCCAGTCATGATCAAAAGCTCGTGTCTCGTAGCAAGCAACCCTCCGGGCCCAGCCTAGAAGACACACGGCGCTGATGATGGAGCTCGAGCCTCGAGATCCGCATGATGGGCCGGAGCCACTAGGACGATTAATATTTAATTATGCCTCTGTCCCCTCATGATCAGCGAGGACGGCTTATGCACATGATGATCATGACGTGCGTGCATGCGCGTGCACGTGTGAATGCCTGCAGGCGCAGTTGCTTCCTCATCAATTCAAATCTATTACTTCCTAATTCCTCAAAAAGCTACTCTCCTAATTCCTAATAAAGCTACATTCTCCCCTACACATAGATGCGATTCGGCCTTTTGCAATTGGGTCGGCGGCACTCGGGGCATTTGCATATTTGCTCTTGGCTGCTGTCGTCGAGGGGTTCCGACTGGAGGCCCGGAGGTCGTGAATTCGAAGAATGTGGGAATGTGACTACGTCAAGCACGTACCGAATACTTCCACGTGAGGGGATCACCTGGCTCAATGTCTAACAAAGCATAAAACCCAAAACGATATCTGTCACCAACCATCACTGGTCGAAGCTCGACGTTCGGTTTGCAGCTGTGATTCTGCAGCACTGGCCAGCCCCGGCTGCCATATCCAGCAACCTGCACGCGCAGGCCTGTTCAAGCAAGTAGGAAGGGTACTTGTAATTGGAAGAAAGAACGGAATAACCAGTTGAGAAGATGTTTCAGTCGAACATGCGTTGTGAGCCGCGTAGCTTTTCGACCGGGAACTTGCTCTGGACCTGTTGCATTTGTTCCCCAGAAGCTCTCCCAAAAACATGCCTGCTCGTATTCTGGGGGCCCACTTCGGGTTCCGGATGCCAACACCACAGTCATTCTGCTCGTCGAAAACTTCCACGGAAATACTTGAAGACTGACCCACGATCTTGAAGTTCCGATTTCCGCAATCGGTAGTGCCATAAGAGCAGTTGAAAGGAGTGCACTGGTATTCGGAAACAATGTTGTGGCAAGCAGGAGAATCGCGGCAAAGAAGCAGACGTGACCCCGTGGCCCCGAAGCAGACGCAGCAATCATGGCTCAGTTGTTCTCTCACTGCCGCGCGGAACAGCGCGGTCAAAAATCGAACAGCGCTAGAACAACGCTCACGAACCGGCTTTTGGAATATGTGGAAACTGGAAGTTAGAATTGTAAGCCTTGATAACCTCATTCATCCGCTTTTTTGCCAGCTCCGATCCATCATGTGAAATTCGGGCCTGGTTTGGAGGGCGAGTATGATAAAGTTTCTGAACGTGTTCCAGGATGTGCGGAGAGGACTCAATTCTGGAGTTCTGAGCTCGGACTTCCGAGATGTACCTGCAAACGAGCACATGAAAAGGAAGAATACGAAGCTGAACCTCCCGAACCTGAGTTCAAGTTCTTTGATGTGCTCTTCAGGGGAAGCCGTGATATCGTGATTGATGAAACGCGCCATAAGGTGCAGAGTAAGTTTCTCCTTGAATTCTTCGAGAGAAATCGGATACGTGTACGAAGCCTGCTTCTCGTATTCTTCCTCATGCAGCTGCCCTGTTGGGTACCACATCTGCAACGTCGGAGGCCTAACGGCGCCAGACGCGTCGAGAATGTCGTTCAGACATTCAGACAACTGGAGTAAGAAGTCGCCTGCATGGACTCCGCACTGCCGTTAAGCCTTCAGTACCGGTAAATTTCAGCAATGCGAGCAATTGAAATGCGACCGACAATGTGAACGCGTCCTGAGCAGTTGACGTGGAGCAGGGAAATAAATCGATTCGACAGACACGGTCCTCAAGTCGTGTTTCCGGCAACCAGCGGTCACATCCTCGCATGCTCGAAAGCATCTCACCAGCGATGACAGCCGAGTTTTGAAAGTAGGTCCCAAGAGAATCGTAAAAAACCATTCCCGGCCCATCCGAGAACTCAAAAGCACGTGAGCAGTCCTTTGCGATGAAAAAAATAAGCGAAACGATATTGTTATACGTTAAAAGAAATAGATTACCAGTGGAATGCCTCTTCCAATACGAAGGCGACCCCGGGCGCTGGTTTGCGGTGCCGTTCCAGAGATGCAATCTTGGAGACAATGCTCTCAACGACATTTCCATGGAATTCTAGGGGTCGGATTCCAAGTTGACGCATCAACTGTTTCGCACCAACAATCTCCAAAACTGTTTATAATTATGCTCGAAATTAGGCAATGGAAGACTTTGAGATGATCATTACGCACAATTCTGCATGTGGATGTCATTGAAAGGGTCACCCAGCGTGTGCTCTGGAAGAAAAGCGAAGCCTCCCGTGAATTCCGGCAACTCCGGCACGTCAGCAAGCGGACGCTCAAGTCGTTCTGGTTCGAGGCGAAACACGTGAAATGCGTCCACGTTGTACGTTGAGTACAATCCTTGAGGGACAGTTCGTGGCCGAAGCCTTGCCTGCCTTGAAACTGAATCTGAATTCCCGTCGATCACCTTGTTGGCGCAGCTGAGAATTCCCAGGTAATTGAAACGACCAAGAAGTCTGCAGTGATGCACATCGCGTTCCGACCATGGATGATGGAAAGTATCTTTTGGAAAAACAGGATGTCAAAACAGCTTTGCTTAGAGTAAAAAAGACAGCAACTTGGACCCACCAGGAAGCCCGAGGCGCACTGAACCGCAAGACGGACGAAGATTGATTCGCGAATATCGTGTTCCATCACTTGATCACTAATAACAGCGTGCGTAATTCTGCATTCATCACATTAAACAGAGAAGTAGGTGGAATCCATATGTAAGAAAAGGGAGCTCACCCCAGACTTCCGAAGTCGGCAAGCCGGCTTCGCCGATAACCAGCTCTGGTGCGTTGTGTATACGCCTCGAGCAACGCAATCACTTCTGGGAATTCGCTGAACATAACGGATCGGCACTGCTGAAGAAAGGATATCTGAAGTTTTTTGAAGCTTGCGAGAAACATCTGCAAGATTTCGAATCCGACGAGTTTCTTCAGACGAAATGGAAGCTGCCTCTCCATGAGAGCAAATATGAGGCTGAGCTGCCCTCAGAACGCCACCTGAACCTGCTCCTATGTCCGCAATCACAACCTCTGGCGAGTCCAGCTCCAAGTCGAGTTCCCTTCCGGCAAGACCCCCCGGAAATGAACTCTGCTATCGTTTTGATGTCAACGAGGCCGAGCTCGCCATAATTCAAAGATCGAGAGAGCGATCCAATGGATGAGGCTTTCATGTTGTCTTGTTTCTTCAGAATGCTGGCAGACTCTCCTTCCGATATGAAAACGCATATCGTACACCGCTCCAGCTTCATCCGCATAGCGACCATTTGACAACCTCAGCCGCGAGTTGCCAGCGCCGTGGAAAGTTGTCACATCGACTGAATTCAATCATGCCACGGGAGCAAGAAACGACAAGCGGGGACTTCGTTTTTCTCGCTTCTTGCGCTTCACTGGCTTGTCGCCTTCGAATCACTCAGAATTAAAAAAACCAGAAACATTTAAGACGCTCGAACCGACATACGGAGCTGAAGCTAAAGATTGGAGGACTCTCGCTGCAGCCTGAGCCTGCCACCGCGCTGCCGCGTGCGCGATGCACTGGAGTCAACAGATGCGTCTGAGGAATTGGGATCGTCGTTCGCGCCGTAATGGCTTCTGGCTGAAGTCTATTGCTGAGTCGTTTCCGGCTGAACGCGTTCTTTTAATTCCCTGGCCAGGCTCTGGTCCGAAATCAACGCCTGACACGCGGGGTATCAGTTCAGAGATGGAAACATGAGCCATTGATTTCATGCATATGCTCACCGGGTATATTCTGAGTAAGGTAAGCCCAAATTTGATGCGTGTTCGGAAGTCGACCAGACGGTGTGCGAGCGGAAGGGTCCTTCGAATTCTTGATAG